>JAWNON010000056.1:1200000-1520000 GCA_035045945.1 Drosophila anceps
ATCGTTACCAATTGCACTTCAGCCAAGTTGTCCATGCCACTTAGCCAGAGTAGCATAATTATGCCATAGAGCGAACTTATTTTATTTTATTGGGCTGCCTCCCATGGCAAAGGAAGTTTGTCAGCTGCAAAGAAGCCTTTGTATGTATGTATATATATGGAAAGATAGTGTAGGGTATCAGTGGGTTAAGTCAAAAAATAGGAAACCTTGTTGGCAATTATCTTTGATATCGTACTATCCCGATTTTTTGTTTGACTTCATGCAGAAGCTAACGATTACTTAAACTAAGTAACTCGTCTATATGCAGATTTACATTGTCTTTTTAATGTAAGCTTATTTATTCCAATACATTTTACTGTATGGATAATAAAGAGAATGTTTGACCTGAGGGCTAATGCTCGGAGCCCATCTGTTTCATATATATTCAAAGTCTTAAATATATTTCTCTAATTTTATAATACAGATTCATCTGATTCAATCTGTTAAACTTATGTGTCTAAATATATATATATAAATATTTATATATATTTTTTATGATTTTTAATGTAAACAAAGATTATTTGTAGAACATTATATATATATATATATATATATATTATTTTATGTCAAGATGCGCTTACTTTTTGTTCAAATACTTTCCTTTTAGAAAGTGTATCTCCAACTCATCATTTTGATTTGTTGTATTAAGTCAATCCAATATAAATTTATTTAATGATGATTGTTTAAGAAATCTCCCTGCCCCACATCCTCTTCTCTCTTTTCACTCTCTTGTTTGTTCTTTCCCATTTGTTGTCTTTTGTGGAGCAAACTAACGAGATATTGTTAATGAAACCGGTTGAAACTTGTGCTAGCCAACAAAATCAGAGCAGAGTGTAAATATTTTCATTTGCCACACATTTTGAACTGTTGAGAATCGTATTGCAGGCTCTCGTCTCATCAGTCTTTTTTTTTACCATGTGAAGCATGGCGTCTATTTGGCTTTCAGTCTGGTTTACGCACAACATTTTTTTACATTTTTTTTATACGTTCAAGTTCTCTAACCGCAGCTTCCCACTTCAGATCGTTCTGTGGCACTTGAGACTGGTTTCTCCAAATGCCACTCGAAACGGCCTGTCAAGTGCCTCCTCGGCTATGGAGCGTCAATACACGTCACCATGACTCGTGCAAAATACATATATATATATATATATATATATATATATATATATATATATATATATATATATATATATATATATATATATATATATATATATATATATATATATATATATATATATATATATATATAATCTAAAAAAAAAATAACAAGAAATGATAAAGAGAAAAATGGGCATTATATACATTAAAAGAGAACTGAAAACTGAAAGAAATACTTGTGTGCCACGCCAAGAAGTCATAATTATTGCAAGTCAAGCTATTCGGCTCCACTTGGAGTGTCATAAATTTACATACAGATAAGTAAAATGGCATATTTTAAGCCTCGAACCATGGCTGAAGGAAAAACAAACCAAAATGTATAACAAGCTGACATTTGGATTGTCACCTGGCCATTAACCATTTTGAAATGTGCTTTTTAGCTCAACTTATCTCGAATATATCAAGAAAAAGAGCAAAACAACAGCAAGCTACGAGCTTATAACTGTGAAGTAACATTAAAGTGAGGTTATGTTGTTGTCAAATTGAGGTTATGACAGCACTAAAGCAGACTTGACCCAAGTTACTCACTCAACTCAATTATAGAAGTCATAGGCATTATTTAAGTAAAGCTAAAAGTGTGGTTGGGTGAGATTAGTGCAGCATTTTGTACTTTAAAGAGCACAAAAATAGATCTAAGCTAGTTAAACATGTCATGAGTAAGTTAATAACTACTTTTAGGAGTCATAAACAACTTTAAGATGGTATAAAAGTGGGGTTAGGTTGTGACAAATTGAAGTTATATCAGCATTTATATGCCAAACATGACCTAAGACAATTAATCATAAGATGAGCTGGCTAACAACTCACTTAAGAACCGATGAGTATTATAAAAGTCAGGTTATTGAGGTTAGGACAGCACTTCAGAATTTAAAGCCCAAAAAACTTGATCTAAGCTAGTTAAGCACAATTCTTAAGCTCGTAAACATCATTCATAGCATTAAAGTGAGGTTAGCAAAGAATAACCGAGACACTTCCAAACATGACCTAAGAACTTAACAAACTTTTTGTTGTCAAACTCATAAACAAGATTTGATGAATACTAGAAAACGTATTATAATATTCCAGTTAGCTGAATTGCTTTTAAGTGTGACCAATCTAGTGTAAACCGCAAAATCTGCACAATGTAGCCCATTATGTTGGGCCATAAATCATAATTTTTTTGCATTTCGAAAGTGCGTTTCGTATTACCACAAATCGAGACTCCAGACGCCAGACACTCGGACACACACATTCGCGCTTGAAGTGTGTGGCAATGCGTGAGGCGGGGCTCCAATTAGGCCGTGTCCATATTGGACTAGGAGCCAGCGCAAGAAAAATAAAAGCAGCTGCTGTAAATCAACTTCACTGTTGTGTGAAAATATCTGCCAGATACTCACACAGATGCCCAGATACATGGATATATGCGTGGCTAGCTAAGCATACATAAATTAACATTAATAAAACAGCATAAATAAACTATAAAAACTTATAAATAATTTTCAAAATTGACAACGCACATAAATCATTTTTAATGAATGCCCCCGCAAACCCTTTCTACGTGCAGCTTGCAGCTTGCAACATGCTGCACAGGAAAACCAGCTCAAGGTGCATAAGCAGATGCAGATGCAGATGCAGATGCCGATCCAGATGCAGATGCAGATGCAACCCAGTTGAAACTTGTCAAAAGTGTTTTGCCAGCTCAGTTGCTGTTGTTGTTGTGTTGTCATACAATTGAGATACATTTAGCTGAGATACTTTTTCGTTTATTTTTCGTAATTTATAGAAAATGCCAAAAAGCTTTTTTTTGGCCAAGTGTTGAGTGTCAATATGTTTTGGCAACACTTGCATAACAACAACAACAACAACAGCAGCAGCAGCAGCAACACCACAGACTCCAGTGCGTGCCCCGGCTGTGTCTGTGTACCGTTAAATGCAGCGTTTAGATACAAATGCATAGATAACAAATTGTTGTACAACTCACGCAAAAAAAAAGGAAAAAAAAATTGAGAAAAACGAAAAACAAACTCAACTCGCGCGCTCGTTCGCTTTTCTTTTTCGGTGTGAAAAATTGGCCAAGCCTTCCCCTTGGCTGTGGCATGTCTTTTCGGCTTTTCGTGCCACACCAATTGCCTTGGCTCTGGCTCTAGCTATACATATAGAGTGGAGTGGAGTCAGTATCTGGTATCTGGTATCTAGTATCTGCACTTGTCCATCAGCCGCTGCGCTCCGCCTCAAGTGCAGTTTTTCATCTGCTGCGGAAATTTGCTGTTCCTTGCGGCACAGTCGCGCGTCTCAATTTTTTGAGCGACATTTTGACGCTGTCCTCTCAAGTGCAGTTCGCTGTTGGCTCTGGCTGTTGCCGTTGGCTACAGAAGTGCATTTTTTGACTCTTGATTGAGGCGATTCGGAATGGGAGATACTTGTAACTGTTATACGCATGCTGATTGTGCGATACTATGATTGACTTTTGATTGCTGACTTTTCGGCTTATTAGCAAAGCTTAATGTAAGCGATCAATCAAATTGTTATATAGAACTAATTATAATTCTAAATTTAATATAAGCGCTAAGCATTTCTTTGAACAATATACTGTTATTTACCTATATATTCATATGCATTTGTTAACCAGCTTGATCACCTAGAAAGGTTTTGGTGTTTTTTTATGAAAGTATAAATAAATCAAAAGAAATTCCATCCATTTTATTTAAGTTATAATTATATTAAAATGAAATTTTTCTGTTTGATTTGTCTATCAACAAATTTTGTTATACAAAAAGAATATATCTTTATGATCTAATTTGAGACTGTCATATATTGGAAATTGATTAACTATTCAAGTTCTTAATGCAGTTTCAAAGACTATACATATACTTTTATATACACGAAGGTATTTTTTGACGATTTCATTGCATATGAGACTGTTATACTAAGTGTTATATTATATATTAAAGTCTACAAACTATTCAATTGTGAGATTTTAAAGTCAATTAAAACTGTTATACAGTGGATGTTTTTCAAACTGTTATGCATCGATTTTCAAATCTATTAAATAGTCAAATACTAAAGTCAACTAATGCTACACTATCATATTGTTGAGACTCTGTAGCAAACTGTTATACTTTAATTGATATTTGCACAGTATTTAAAATATTCACAATTTCATTTTGCATTGCCCAGAGCCAACTATTAGAAGTGCGTAATCTATTCATAAGTCGTCAAGCCAAGTGCACACGAAGACTTATGACCCGGCATATGCATTTTTTAACAGGGCTCACCAGCCAATCATGCAAATATCGTCAGGCCAGTGTCTAAATGCCCTTGTATGGCAACTTATTGTAGTACCTGGTATGCAGATGCGAATGCACACATCAGCAGTAGCTGTGGGAGTGGAAGTTTTGCGGAGGCTGAAATTTTCCCAAAATGTTTGGCAGGCGGAAACGAAGCAAAGCCGGAATCCCAGCTGTGACTGCCAAAGAGAGACAGAGAAAAGAGTGACACAGCATGAAAGAGAGAGAGAGAGATGGGCACATGTAAAATACAAGCAACGACAACAACGAGTCAAACACACAGACGCATATGGTAAAATCCAATAGCCAAGGCAACAATAGACGAAGGAGCAACAGTAACAGCAACAACAACTTCGCTGTGAACAGCCGTTGACCATTGCTTGACATTTGAGCCATGTTGTCAACGTTGCGTTGTTGTTGCTGTTGTTGTTGCCATGTTGTGTATGCATCCATTATGGCTGTTTGTTACACTCGTGCCGTGGCTGCCGAAGCTCACTTAGCCAACAGCTAGCAGTCAGCAGTCAGCAGTCGGCAGCTTCCTCTTTCCCACTCAATTTTTCCACAGACTTTTGCGTTGTAGATGCCCAAACATGTGCGCAGCTTCCCCATTCAGCTCCTCCTCCTCATCGTGTGCCTTGTCTTGTCACATTTCATTGGAATTTGTTTTTGGTCAGCATTGTCCAGGGTCCGTGTTGTACACACATATTGTAGTTAGTAAATATATGTATGTACACTCAGCTAGTCACATCCTTCATCTTATTGCATATGCTAACATCACTTGGCCCGATAATGAGAAGCCTTTGGAGTACATAAATAAATCTGTAAGTTAACTTTTCTGCGTATTTAGCCATGTTTTTTTTGTCGTACAAAAAAGAGAGACAAAAAAATTAGTTACAGCCACGACAACAACGTATAATGTTGAGTACTCGAAATGTCATCTGTCATTTGGGGTAACAGCTGGCCGAGTGGACAAACTGTGACTGTGGCTTTTTATGATCGATAGATGAGCGCCTCACATATATGGTTATGGCCTAATAGCCGCCTAATGACAACAACAACCACAGCAGCAACAGCAGCAGCAACTGGCCAATTGGCCATTTGGCCTTTTCCCATGTGCATCATTGGCCAATTATTATCATTGGCCAACGCTCGTTTTATGGCCACACAAATTTTGTGGCCAGCAGTTTGGCCATAAAGTCGCAATGAACATGCCCATTGGCATTGGTATTGAAGCCTGAATCGAGATCTATTTTAGGGCAGTTTTATTTCTGTTATTTTTTTTTTTTTCATTGACTTGGCCTGTCAATCAAATGCTGCGCCCTCTTCACAGCTGCTCCTCTGTTTAATTTTTTAATTAATTGCTTGTCACGTAGCGTCGAGTTGATGAGCGGCATTCAGCGGCGAAAACGAAATGGCACGCAGACTAAAGAGCTTAAGCCATGGGATATAGGAGATACTACGATCCGGTAGACAAGCCAACCACAAAGCCATTCCAGTCGAGTACACACAATAATTGTCGCGCCATTGTTGCACGTTGCTTAAAATAAAACTGAAAATAAAACTAAACATAATAATAATAGGAATAATAATAATAGTGATAGTGGTAGATGTAAGTGGCAGTTGGTCTGCGGTTGCCTGTCAGCAAATGAAAACTCATAAAAAGCACTTCAGACAGTCGGCGGAGGAAAAGTGACTTCAGACTCTGAGCTCGATAACAATACGACAAGAGACTTGCAGACGAAGCACTAAGCAGGGTGCAGGGAGCAGAGAGCTGAGGTAAAGGACAGTAGCAATAATTGTCATCATCATCTTGTGGTCAGCAGGAGGCGCTGCAGCAACTGCTGCTGCTGCTGCTGCAATTCTTGCTGCAAGTAACCCCAGTGGGCGGCTGTCCGCCAAGTGGACAATCAAAGCCAAAGCAAACTATACTTAAAGCAAGTTAACCAGCGACATTTTTCAGATGCCAAGGCGAAGGCGAACAGACAGTCAAGACAGAGATGGAGACAGAGAGAGCGGGAGAGAGAGAAAAAAAAGACAAAGACTGAAGACAGCAGACTGAACAAGCAACTAAACGGGCAATGGCTTGGACTGCAGAGAGGCGCAAAAACTCGAACCAAACTTGGCTAAAAGTGTTTGCCAGCGATACAGTGAAGTAGTCAAAAAGGGGCGTTCAATGGGAATTGCATTAATTAACAAAATGAAGAAATTAAGCAGTTAAATGTATAACAGACTAGTGTAGGGTAAGGCAAAAGAGCTAAAGTAAACTTAAAACAAAAATGTTTTTTATTAAAGAGATCGTCATTTGTTATTTATATTTTATACAGTTTAGTCCAAGCAAATGGTAGCAAATACCTTATATACTACACAGTGTAACAAATATTGTGTATAACAGAATATCCCTAGAAGAATATGCCTACTATGTACATCTGCAACTTTTTCTATCTCTCTCTCTCTATTAATCTAGCTCCTTCTCTCTCTCTCTCGCTCTCTTTCTCTCTCTACGTCTTTCCCCCTCTCTGCCCATTTCACTATCTCTTTCAATCCACCTCTCTGTTCTTCTCTACCTCTCTCTCTCTTTCTCATTCCCTTCCACTTTCTCTCTCTCACACTCTCAGAGCTTCTCACTATCTGTCACTCTTTTTCTTTGGACATCTTTCTCTCTCGATCGCTCTATTTCTCTCCCCTTTTTCTCTTTGTCTCACTCCACCTCTCTTAATCTCACTCTCGCTCTGTCTCATTTTGACTCTCACTCACTCAGTATTCATCTCTCTCTGGCTTTCTGTCTCGATCTTACCCCTTCTGGCAGCTTGCCAGTTGACTAAGCCTCTGTCGTATTTTCCTCCTCTTGTAATTCCCTTAGAATAACGCCCACCGTTGTTTTTTTTTTTGCCCAGTTGTCCAGTTCTTGGCGGTTTGTTGTGGACAATCAAAGCAATTGCAGGTCCCCGGGCTGTGCAAGTGTTCATATGGAAGCAAAAAAAAAGCGAACAGAAACCCGGCAAAAATAATGAGCTGGTAACCCTTTTGGACCTGGCTGAGAAATTAATTAAGGCAAAGGGGGGCTAAAAAACTGGGCAGCAGCAGCAGCGCCAGAGATTGCAAGTGCGAAGCCAACAAGTGATTCGAGTGAGGTGTTGTCGTTCGCTTGGCTGCTTCGATTTGATTTCTGCACGACCTTCTTCACATATGTATATACATATACTATATATATATGCTTATATATATACTTATCTGGCTGGCACAATCTTTGCGCCATAAATCTGAGATGAATCGCAGCCACGCCCACAGCGGCTACTGCTCTGAATTTTTATGCATGACAAGGCTACTGAATTTGTTGGCCCAAAAGTTGGCAACGTTGCTGCCTCTGCCTCTGCCTCTGCCTCCGCCTCTACCCACTTTCTGCTTAATTCTTTATGCGCAACGTCCAAGTTTTCATTAAAGTTTGATTAAAAATAAATTATTGGTTATTAAAAATGATTAGTTTTGCTAGACCGCGGCGCGCACTCAGCTGAAGTAGCCAAAGAAACGCCTCGGAGAACTTTTATAAAGAAAAACATGGAATAATGAAATTGTTAATGGACTTTCAAGACAACAGGAGCAAGGGGAAGAGGAGCGAGGGGCAAGGAGCAAGGGGCAAGGGACATGGAGCCAGGACTCGTTTGATGTGACAAAACCTGAGGGCGAACAGCGTACGCTAATGGTCATTTGAAAGTCAGTACAACGTTCGTTCAGTCTCTGCTGTGGCAGAGCACTTAACAATGCTGCTAGCTATATAACAGTTTCTTGTATAACAGTCCACAAGCCAGTCCACAGCCTGTGTACTGTGTACTTCATTGAAATAATATTTTCTTTTTGTTAAAAAATAATTTGAAAAGTGTTTACTTTCATATTGAAAGCTTTTGACATATTTGCAAATGCTTTGTTATTTGATGAGAATTTCAACATTTTATTAAAAAATAATAAAAATAATGTTATTAAAATATTAAATAACATTTTATAAAATATATAACATATTTAGCATATATCTTTAAATATTTTTAATGTATAAGATCTTCTTTCTATGCCAGTGTAATGTAATAAGTTTAAGTTCAAATTTAGAATCTTTTCACACTTGACTCTAATTATTTAATACATTTTATAAAAATTGTTGCACTTTATAAGCTTCAGTAAAATTTTTACAAAATTTCTATGAATTAATTTAGCTTCCCTTGCCTACAAACACATTTCAGCTTCCAATTTGCATCTCCTATGCCCATCTGTCAAATAAGACCATATGGCTGTTATGCTGATAGTTCCCAGCGCCCCAGTCTCCGTTTCCACAGCACATGGGGCACTCGTATTTCTGTCTTTAAAACGTTCAAGGTATAAGCCCCTTGGCAATCGAGCTATGGGCGAGTAAGGGGCACTCTCCTACGTGTTAGTTGGCTTTATGTCTTGGCATTTTTATGCCTAAGACTCGTATACAAGCTTTACAGTGTGCATATGGGGTCTGTTTATTAGTATAGTTACCCACTCAGCCGCCCACACACTCTCACACACACACGCACACACACACACATGTTGGCAACGTGTGCCCCATTTCGATCCAATTGTGGTCTCTGCAATTTTTCCTGAGTATTTTTATTATTTTTTGCTGCTGCTTGTCATAATTTTTGTTTATTTTCTTTGCTTGCCTGTGCTTCTTGATATATCAGGGGTGGGCTGAGCACAAATACACACACACACACATCTATAAATAAATATATATATATATATATATATGATATATATTGCTATAGATACTTGCCAGTATTTGCTTTCATTTCCACAGCTGTCGGTTTATTGGCCACGTTTTTGTTGCCTGCTAAGTAGGCCTTTGATTTGGGTAACTGTGAAACCGTCTAGTCTACTTGCTTATATTATGTATTCCATAATGGAAAATGATTGTCTTTTGGAATTAAAGCCAGAAGACAGACACTGAAAAAAAGAGATAGAGAGTGAGAGAGTGAGAGAGGGAGTGAGTCCATAAAGTGTAAACTGTTTTAATTTGTTTGCTCTATGCTTGAGTCAATTCAACAGCCTCTCTTAAATTCTCTCTCTCTCTCTATATATATATATATATATCTCTATCTCTCTCTCTCTCAATCTGCCCTTCTTGAAGCCCGCATGCAAATTTCACGTCAAAGCATCGACAGTTAAAGCACTCACACACACACACATACACACACACTCACACACAACTTGATTAAACTGTCAAGTGACTTTATAACTGACAGCGCCGACATTTTGATTATTAATCATTGCCAATTGGCTGAACGCAGACTATAACAGAGACAACTACATACACAGACACACACACTGATACAATATTTCCGAGGGCTGCTCTTAAAGTAGATGAAACTACATATAATAGAAATTTAAAAAATAAATCTGAAATTTAGTTTATTTAATAATACAATTCATTTGACGAATAAAGATATATATGAAATAAAAACTATTTTTGATATATATATTTGATATTTGAACAGAATTTTTTATATTTTAAAATGCGTTCATTAATATTTTAAGCAATCATAGCTAGTTTAATATTTTAATTTTATATTAATATTTCTATTTATATATATTTGATATTTAAATATTGCCAAAGAAACATTAAACATGTACAAATATCATATAAATAAATAGTGATTGCCATCTAAAATAATATTTACTATATTTCATACAGTTTAGTATATTTTTTATAATAGACAACAATTTCTGAAACGCCCCTCGCTGCTGCAAGTATAGCACTATCTGTAGCACACATCAATGCGGGCAGACAGACAGCCAGGCAGACACACAGAGACAGAGAGACAGATACGAAAGCAGGCTTAGCCCATTGACTGCATTGCGGCCCAGGCAAACTGCATTATAAACTAGAGTAGCTTTTCTAGGTGCTCAGCGGGGGTCGTGGGCTGGTGCAAAGGTCATTTTTGAATGAATAGAGGTACTCAGCAGTGTTATTTCCAATTGCCTTCACCTGCCATTCTGTCAGCCTGATTGTCATAGACTTATCATTAGATTGAGTCATATTCGAATTTTCACTAATTGTAACAGCTACTTTTACACCCTTTCTCTTTCTCTTTCTCTCTCTCTCTCTCTTACTTTCTACGGCTGCTTGTAATTATGGTATGTCACCCGCGCTCACTCCTATCAAGTTTAACGCAAATGAGCGCAGAAGTTGGCAGACAAAACTATTGACAGCAAAGAGCACCTGTTGCTGTGGCAGAGGAAGTCAAGGGAAGGGCATGAGAGAACAGTTGACTTGCCGAAGTGGGTAAGGGCATTGGAGAGTTGAGTTACTGAGTTACTTTTATGGCAGTTTTGCTCTTAGAACTTTTGGCTCGCAATTGTGTTAAGTGCGTTTTGATAGGCAATGAATAGGTGGAACGATAAGCTGCTGCTTGGCATTGGGGTTCAAGTTGAACTAGTTCCAACAGCAGTTAAAGACAATGGAAAGTGCAAGTTCAATAAAGAGTCAACTATGAGTTCATTTGAGGTTAGCTTGAGGTTAGAGAGATAGTAAACAAAAGAAAGTGAAGCACTAAATGTTAAAAGCTCATAATCCTGAGCTGAACTATTCAAAAGCGGAAACTTGGATGCCGTAAAACTAAGTATAAAGAACTTTGTATTCTCTGCAACTTTTACTTTCGAATATATAGACTTAAATTGAATCCTACTTTAAGCCAATTGGCCAAGCATTGGAGTTACAGTTCCGGTAACAAGGAACGAGCAAAGCGAGGTAAATGCAACGTGTAAATGCGTACAATGATTGTTCGCTCTGTTGGGCGAGAATTAGAAAGGGAAAGCAACAACAACAAAAACAAGGACACTCCAAATGCTAATTACATGCAGCTGGAGAAGTGTAGGAAAAGGCAAAAGGCAAAAGGGAAATCCTGGAAAAGCGGCGCCAGAGCAATTCACGAAAACCAAGTCGTGTAATAAGATTGCAACTGGCTTCGAGGTGGCCTCAACTGCTGGTGCTGCCACTTGAGGCAACCGAAAACATAACTAGGAATTCAAGCAAAGCGAGAGCAAGCGAGAGGGCATGCGATTTAATGATGCACATAAAAATAAGTAAGAAACAATGTAAAAGCAAACGAGAGGGCCAAAACCGAAACCAAAACCAAAAACCAAAACCAAAACTGAATCCAAAGCTGCAGCCCGTTAACTTTTGCATGCCGTCGAAACAAAAGCTGCTTAACGCGGGCGACTGATTGAGTGCGAGCGAGAGGGCAAGCGAGAGAGAATGAGCGTTTGCAGAGACCGGCGGCCATCATTGGCATTGTTTTGTATGGAGACTGTGCATGCATGTGTGTGTATACATGTGTGTGTGTGCGTGTGTGTGTGCATTCACTCGTTAGTTGCACATTTTGCCAGCTCTTTTTTTGGCAGGGGCATTGTTTTTGTTGCTACTTCATTGTCTCTTTGGCTTGGGCACAGAGCCCTTACTAGGCAGCGCCACCTGGCGGCCCAACGCACAGTAAAGTCATCAATATTGCTTATTTGCAACAGTGCTTTTTGCTGTTGCTGCTGTTGTTGTTGTTCCGCCTCTGCCCTGCTCCTTGCTTGTTATTGTTGTTTAGCAGTTATTGTAGCTGTTTTCCTTCCACTAACTTCCACACTGCCTTTGCTTGCACAAATTGCGTTTTGTACAGCCGCTGCCGCTACCGCCGCCGCTGCTGCTGCTGCTGCTGCTGCTGCTGCTGCTTCCGCTTGTCCCGTTTTTATTGTTGCTTTGTGTGTTGATTTATGTGCACTGCATGTGCGTGTGTGTGTGTGGGCGCACATGTGTGGGCGTAGACGTCGACGTCGACGTCGTTGACTTCCCTGGAGTAGACATAAAGTGCACTGCGGTGGCATTGGAAGTAGCTGTTGCTGCTGCTGATGTTGCTGTTGCTGCGTCTTGTTGCGCATACAAATTGGTTTTAGTTATTAATGGTGTGTATAATTAAGCGGGTGCCTTTTGTTGCCAACTTTGTCTGCAGTTTGTTAGGATGTTTCTTAATAATTTGTGTGCGCATCGTTCAAGACAAAAACAGCCCAGGCAGCGGGCGCTATAAAACTGTTGAATGGGCTTGAGAAGGCTAGAGTGAGAGGGAGAGATTGAAGCGAAGTTAGCTGTAATTGAAGGCGAGTGAAAATGGTTTGAGCAGTGGAAAAGCAGATTATTAGTTGAGCTTTCATATTTTCCTTTAAAATCATGGAAAATTAGCAAAATGAAATGCAATCAGAATGAAGTCAGATTAACAATGCAATGATATTTATCTGGAGCTCATTGGACGAATTATAAAATGGAAATGTATACGTAGCTGATGAGCAGATTATAAGTTGAGCTATCGATACTTTCCTGCTGCAATAAAATATAAAATTGAAACTGAAAGCAATATACCCCATAGAACCATTTTATTTCCTTTTAACATATGTGAATGATTCCTTAACAAATAGCTGCTTAAATCAGTAAAGACTATACATATATATTGTATTGTACTTAAATTTTCCTCGGAACCTTTTCTATTTATTCTGGTCTAAACCAATCTCATTTAGCATTAAATTTGTTATGTCCTTTGCACGCTTCATTTAAGCATTTACTTATTTTGTGGTTCTTTGGCAAGGTTGATTAACTTCAGGCAATACACAAACCAAATCAGCTCGCCGCAGGGTCAGGTCAAATCAACTGAAACTGAGGCGAAGGCAACTCTCAATAACTGTCCGCAGTTCTAACCCCTTCAATTAAAAAAGTGCCAGAAACAATCCGAGGGACTAAGCCCTTTACCCCATATCCTGTTTGTCTATCAATCAGTCGAACAAAAAACCCGAAAAAAAGAAAACACGAAAAGGAAACACTCGGCAATTGAAATCTAAACCTTTTCTCTTCTTCTTCTGGTTTTCTGGCCATTTCCATTGGGGCCAACTCTCATTACGAATGCGGAAAGTGAAAACCACAAAAGTCGTTATTTTTTCTTCTTTTTCTCTTATTTATTTGGATATTTTTTTCTATTTCTGGAACATGTTCTTGACGCCTGCCTAAAATTTGATTCGCCTCTTTCGATCTCTCAGCGACAAAACAAACAGAGGGAAATATAAACATAAATTGAGGCTAAATACTGGGCAAATGTTGCCTGAGCAACTTTTAATTGAATAAACTGAGAGAGAGAGAGAGAGACAGATAGAAAGAGAGAGAGAGAGAGTGAGTGGGAGAGTGGGAGAGAGTGACTGAGTGAAAAATCAAATTCATAAATTTTCTATAGAATTTCTGGCAAAGTTTTCGGCGAACCACAACTTTTCTAATTTATTTCCCATACTTCCCCCCTGTTCTTCCTCTTCTTCTTCATGTATGTGTGTTAATACATATTAAATAATACTTACTTTGTATTTTTCTTTGGCCTCGCGCCGCAAGCTGAGCTGAATTTGAGCCTTTTTATTTTTCTGTTTTGTTCTAAGCGACGACAAAATGTAAGCAAAAACTCTGCCCAGAGAAACACAAAGAAAACTTTTACCCCACACATAATATCGAGCAGAAGTTTAGCGTGCGTTGGGCGTCAAGTTTTCCCAGCTTCACAATTTCCCAGCTGGTTCGCTTCTTAATCTACCGTCCTCCCTCTCTCCCTCTCGTTCGCTCTCTCCCTCGTGGGCCTTGTCGCCGCAAGTGTTGACTGCTGCGGGTTTTCAGCTTTGCCTCCCTCACTTATCTATTTGTCTAAGATTTGTTGCTGCTTGTGTTGCATAGTTTAAGGCGCACGAGAGTTGCATTTCAACAGGCTTTGTTTACTTAAGTTGATCTACTGTATTAAGCCAATATTCTACACATATAAGCTGTAAATTGCAGTATTTAAGCTCCTTTTAGTGCATTACTTTTATGGGTGTGAGTAAATTCCCTGCTAAAGCATTTAACTTTAATTTCACTTTATAATCTTACTCAAGATACTCGATTAAGCTAATATATCTTTCACTTTTAAAATTCCTTTTATGACATTAAAATATTTTTACTTTTGTGGTCGATCTTAGTTACTGTCCTCACTGTCTCTCTCTTCCAACTAAAATTCCCTATACTTAAAATGCCCTAACTACCTACCAGGCTACTTTGTTCAGCTTATTTCTGTCACTCTGAAGCCACAATTCCCCATATTTAAACTAAAAGACAAGCTAGTTCCCCATTATTTAGACCAAGCACGATCCAACTGCACTATCAAGTTTATATTCTTTCCTTCTGTTTAAAATCTCCTCGTGTATTATATTATATCCCAATCAATCTTTTTGCAGCTACTGTCTCACACTCATCTACCTTTTATTAACCAAATATTTACCCATATTTTTTTAGTGCCCATCATTCCATTATCTCAAGTAAAGGAGATTTTCCTGCCTGAGCATAATCAGAAGGCCGCGCATTTCTTTTCTTATCTACGACCACTTTGCTCCTTTGACATTTACATTTGTTTACTTAACTACCTAGTCACCTAGGTACTACACCTCCGCTTCCTCTTGCCACCTACGCAATTACATTAAATTAAGCTTCCTGTAATGAACATTTTTTATGCATTTTATAGTAGAAAGCAGCTTCTGCTAAACTCACTGAGCTCTCGCGTTTGCGTGTCGCAGGATAATTGAGTTGAAAGGGACATTTAAGGAAACCTCCTGCGGGGAGAGCAAGTTGCGTAGGTTTTAATAGGTCACACATAAAAAGACCGCAGAAACGCGTGTTAAAATGTGCTAAACAAGGATTTATTGTTTTATTAGTGTTTGCCTAGCGAGCGACTTTAGTAGACCTCTTTTTGACGACCTAAGAAAATGGGAAAATGCAACAGCAGCATATCCCTGTATTATGTTATTTATGATTTGTATGTTTGCAGGCCTTGCCGGAGACTTTAGCATACAAGCATAAGTACTAAGATCATGAGCGAGGCTTTTTAGTTTAATTTCTTTTATGGCATTCTATATGAGTTATGTATTATGCACCCTTTTGACGAATCGACCTTTATCTTCGACTCCGTCTCTCAATTTCCTTTGGGAAAATTGGTTTATTTATAGCCAACAACACTTGCCAAAATGTTCTTAGCCTTAACCGCAAAACACGTTTAAACCCAGAGAAAATAAATTCCATTTTCGTTTTCTGTTGCCATTTGCCATTTGCTGCACGCTGTTCGTAAACGAAAATGCCAGAAAACGCAAGTTGCGCAATTTCATAAATTTTAATCCTTTTTTATTGCCAGTCGTGGCCGCTAGAGGTGGCGTGTCAGGCAGGTGGCGACAAGGAAAAGGTGTGCGGAGCGAAATGGAAAAGCGAAATACACGAAATTCATTTCCGACGCGTCGCTTCGTTTGCCTTCTATATTTCCCAAAAACGGGTTACCTCTACAAAACTATCAACTATTTATATTGTAAGTGGGTGATCGAAGAAAGTTTACCCATTAAAAGAAAATTTGATGATAGGAACAGCGTATAAAAGTAACAAATGTTTCAGGTATATTCCTTTATATAACTACTTTATTTAGTCATTTTATAATATTTCTTTATATATTTAGTATTTCTTTAATATCAGTACTTTGAGTGTGAAATGTGAGTTAATTGTCTCTCTATATAGCCAAATATATAGTCACAGAGTAAGAGAAGTCAGTGCAAATATCGCAATCATCTTCACTGCTCTTATATATTTCCCAATATATTTCCCAATATATTTGCCTATAAATTTGCCCTTTTCATATCTATAAAGTATTCGTTTTATGTATTACCCTTAACTCTATGCAGCCCGAGTATAACAGTATAATAGATGGCGCTTTAGTCTAGCCGCGCACTATGCAACTATGCGAGGGGCCATTCAACAATTGTCTACGTACGAGGTACAATATATAAAAGGGTAAGAGTGCTTAGTGCAGCACTAATTACTTTGGCACCTCGCATTATGTAGATGCTGCCATAGCAAAGAGCAGGCGTGAAAGAGGAAGGGAAAGGGGCAACTAAAACGGGCAAAGGGACATAGGAGAAGAGCATGCTTAATGTCAAGCATACGCCATGTTGAATGCCTGCGGTTAGCTCACAGCTTACTTCCGTCTCTCTCACACACTCTCGCGGTGCTCGCTTTATCTTCGCTTCTCCTGCTGCCACATAATTTGAATAACAAGTTGGAAATGGCTTTGGGGTCGGCATTTAAATACGCGCCCAACTGTCGAAAAGGAAAAACAAATGAAAATTGCGAGAAAAATGGCGGGAATGCATGCCTGTGTGTGTGTGTGCGTGTGTGTGGGTGTGTGAGCCGCTGAAATGCGCGCAGTGTGAATATGTGGCTGGGGGACAGGATATGAGCAGGAATGCCGCGTGGATGCGTCTACTCGTGTCCTGTTCTGTCCTTTTTGTAATTTATGCATGTCTAAACAGGCTTCTGGCATTGTGCGTGTGTGTAGGTGTAGGTGTACGTGTGTGAGTGGGTGTCTGTGTGTGCCTTTTGAAATGACATGGACAGAAATCAAATGCTTTGCTGCTTTCACGCTGAAGTGGAAATGGAAAATGTTGAGTGTGGGAACCGGCAGAAGAAGCGATTTGAATGAATGAAAAATACATGAATGAAGGAATGCGTGAATGAATGAATGACTGACTGAATAACACTCGTGAAATAGTGTTCAAAACAAGCCAAGAGAAGAATTGTTCAAATATTTCAAACTTGTTTAACAAACTGAAGAATATAAAATTTAGGAAAAACTGTCGATTTGGAAAAGCGTTTTGAATAGTGGGGAATATATAGGCAAACAACTAAATAAAACTTAAATAAATAAATAATAATTATTAAATAAACAAAAAGAAATGGAAATATTAACTTATAAATATATAAAAAATAAATATAAAAAAATTGAATAAAATAAAAAATTAAATGGATCTTGTCAATGTTATTTCCATTATAGCGATATCAATGTAAGATTGATTCAAAATTGATTCAATTTCAATTTTAGATTGATTCAACATTGATTCAACTTCAATTCACTATTCTCTCTCTCTCTCTCTCTCTCTCTCTCGATCCACAATTGCCTAAACTTTTTTAACTAAGATCAAATCGTAACGCTTGCCTCTTAATTGTGCCACTTTTCGTTAAAAATTCTAAAAAAAAAAAAAAAAAACAAAAAACAAAAACACACAATCAAAAGTTCAACAAACTGTTGCACAAGTGACAAAAACAATGCAACAACAGCAAAAGCAAAACGAAAAATTGAGACACGCGACATTAAAAAAGTGGCAGGCAATAAAAATTGAGGTCAACAGCAGCAGCAGCAGAAACAACAACAACAACAACAAAAATAAGAACAACAACAGCTAATGAATAACAAAGGCAAAAACTACAACAGCAACTACAATGGGGTTGAGGTGGTGGTCGGGCAGGTTGGAGGAGCGTAAAAAGTGAGGCGCGGTTTATCAAGATGCGCAATTAAATATGGAAATGCGCGCAAATGGAAAAATGGAGGCAGCAAAAACAACAGCAACCAGAAATCTGCACACGCGACAAGTGTCATTAGCAGCGACAACCCTCCCTGCTAACCCCTATCTGCCGTAAACAAACCCCCTCAGCACAAACCAACTACAGCTCGGCACACAACATGAAAAGTAAAATGAAAAAAAAAAAACTTTAAAACAATTAAATGTCATTTTGCGGCACATTTTATTTAGTAAAAAGTGGGCGTTGCGGTAAAGTGGGCATGGCAACCATTATGTTTGTGTGTGTGTGTGTAGGTGTAGAGAGGAGTGGCTTGGTTTGGGGGCGCTTACTGTAGTTATTTGCTATTGTGTATTTAAGTTGAGTGTTGTTGTCAACGCATTTGCGATTATTTGCTGTAAATATTTGAAAATTAAACACAGAGAACCATGAGACATGAACAATGAGTGTGTGTGGGGGGGGGGGGGTTGGTGTAGGGAGGTACGGTGTGGAAGGTTAGGCAGAGACATGCCTAAAATTTGTTGAGAATTTATATTACGTGTCGACAGCAACAACAACAACAGCACAACAAGAGCAGCAGCTGGCAGCGAGGTTAGATTGTGTGTTGGGGGAGAGCCAGAACAACAGACCATGCAAACAATTTCAATTTGCATGTAGGAACAAGGACACAAACACACAAAGAACGAGTGAGAAAGGGATGGAGACAGACAGAGAGAGGGGGAGGGTGGAGGGTGGAGGGTGGGTGCTGGAAGGAGACAGAGACACACACTTGTAAAATGGCAGCCAAAGTTCAACTATGCAACTATGCGGGGTTGTCCTTGTCAGCAAAGAGCGGGTGACGCAAGAGAGACGTAGCTGCAACATGAAGGGGCACACATTAAGTGGCGGTTCGGCATATGTGTAGGCATATGCGAACTGCTGGAAGAACGTGTTTTCGGCAAAGACAGGCCAAAGAAGGTGACGGCTTGATTATAAACAAGGCAGGGCCAATGCTGAGAGTCCTTCCAACTACACTGGTTAACACGCTTTCAAGAGTGTGGGCGCTTGTCTTATAGAAACAATTAGTGTTTCATGTAAATGTAACTAATTTAAATGGTGTAGTTGAGGTAAAATAAAATATAATAATAGTTTTACAATAAATTATATTAAAATATAATAAATATTGAATAGATATAATATATATAAATAAAACTAAATATATATTTATTTATTATATATTTATTTGAATACGTATGTAATATTATATTATTATATATATTAATATTATTATTTAATTATATCATAATAAGTAAAATACATATCTAAATATAAATATAATATTGACCTGCATTTATCGTTATGAATATATAAATATAAACATATGTATATATATATATTTCTTTTTATATAAATATATTTTTATTTAACTTTTGCTTTTAACAAATGATTAAATACATTGCGATTTAATTTAAATTTGGTTAGTTATAAAAATGAAATGAATTTTAACTCAAATTCATATTAAATATTTGCATTTATATTTAATATTATTTAGATAAACTTTATTACAATTTTAAATAGTCAAGTTTTCAAATTTGGTTAAATTGAATTAATATAAAAATATAATTTAAATTTCTATTGCCTCTAAATTCATTCAAAATCTGTTTTCAATTTTAATAAAAAACGTGAATAAACAATTTAAAAATTTCACTAATGAAAAATTGCAATTTGGATTTAAAGCAAAAATTTATTAAATCTAAACAGAAACTGAAAATTTGTTGGCCAATTAAATAAATATTTAATTAAAAGAAATTTGTATTGAATAATTATGTTCCTTGCAGTTTAATATGCTCTTCATACTACTAAAATATATGGGTTTAATTATATCTGTTTTTATCATAAAACTTAAATATATTTCGTATTTATTTTAAGATATTAAAATTAAATTTCAACTGATGCTCAAATTTGAACTAAAAACTGAAATTTGACTTGCTTTTCAGATGAATCAACTCAATCTGAGTTAAGTTCAGTGTTCAATGATGGAAATGCTGTTAAGACCTTAATAGAGATTACCAACTGGAGTTCAACATACTCAAAAGTCACAAATGGCAACGAGCTGAATGAAAACGTAGTTCGCTTTTCCTTTTCCATGAAGTTTATGAACTGGAATATGAGCAACCCTTTGCAGCATGCGCATACAATATTTTGTCACTGATGGCTGGAGCCAAGTTTATTATCAATTTCGCTTGCACACACAACATTTTGCCAGCTGCCACGCCCAGCGCCCACCTTTAATCTGGTTGGCAAGTTTTAACAGCTGCTCCACTGCTCTCAGCTCCCTCTCTCTCTCTCTCTCTCTGTCTCTCTATCTCACAGTATTTTTCTCTGATGACATTTTACCTGCTGCTCAGTTGGCACATATCCTGTTTGCAGCTCGTATCTACATATCTGTATATATATACATATACATATATATGGCTATAGCTATGTTTGTTCACGTTAAGTCTGATGTGAACTGTCAACTGTCATTTAAAATTTAATCGCATGTTGTTTCTCTCGCTTTGCAGTTGTCGCCGCGATTATTGTCGCCAGTTGTCCCCTTCTGTACGCCGCGGTCTCCCCTAGCCACAAGATTTTAATTACTGTGCCACAAGACAACGAAAGTCAAAGTCCCCCGTCCGCCCTCCTCCCCATGCTCCATTGCCCCAACAGCAGCTGTCAGTCGCTTATCGCTTTGGCTTTATAAAAATAATATTAAGAGACACTCATTGGGTTGTCTCATTCTCTCGTTCTCTCTCTCTCTCTCTCTCGCTCCATGTGTCTCTGCTTCAGTTTGCTTGGCAGCTCTGCTCCATTTAGATAAGTGACACATAAATTAAGCAATTTTACTTTCCTTTCACTCTCTCCCTCTGCCGCTTCCTCGCAGCATAATTATAAAACAATTGTCTAGCTGCCTTTTGGCTCTATTTGCTTTTTATTTTACAATTTATTCTGCTTCTTCTCGTGTTCTTTTTTTTTTTTTGTTCAACTGTAAGTAGTTTGAATCGCTGGTTTATTAACCCCTCGAACGTATTTGTCTTCCATCATAAAAGTTTATTTGCCTCATTATCTTTTATCATTTAAGGTACGCAGCTCGAGTGTAAGATAAACATTTTGACAGCTCTGTCATAAATTGTCTCGCAGATAATTTTCAACGATAGCAAAGCAGGGCAAAGTTTTCATTCAAGAATTTTCCAAAGTACAGTGAAGCTCTAGCGGGTGTAGGTGAAGCTAATGCTGACTTTGAAAGCTATTTGAAATTATTAAATGAAAAACGGAAATCAGCTTGAACTTTAAAGCATTATATAATCTATTTGCTAGAGTAGGTAAAGGTAAAAGTACTATAAATAATATAAAACTTTCAGAATATTAAGTTGACCAGCTAAATGCTTTGGAAGACTGAAAGTCTGGATAATATCTTAGAAATCTTATTAAATATACATAAACTTTAACCTATCTCCCTTTGCCTCTCTTCTTAGTTTTATTCTGCTCTTCGAATAATTGTTTTTTTTTTTTTTAAATACCAACTGAAAATTGTCCCACGAACTCTTCTCACCTTTACGCTAAAAATAGAGACAAAGCCCGGCCTTTGATAGACAATCAGCCAGTGACACCTCATTTGGAGTCCAACATCAAAGTCAAAGTCAGATACGGCGTCAGCGTCAGAGTCAGCGTCAGCTTCATTATGTGTTGGCTATTTTGAGCATTGGGTCTGCTGCCCTTTGTTCGATTGTCTCACCTGCTTGGGGGAAAAAGTTTTCGTATTCGTATTTGGCCAACAGATTAACACCTTTTGAGTGGATGCTGCCTGCCACACGAAACTTGTTCCACAGAGCAGAGCAAATGCAGCTGCAGCTGCTGCTTCTGCTTCTGCTGCTGCTGCTGCTGCTATTTCTTCAATTTGTGCTGGCAGAAAAAACTTTTTCCCTTTTTTATATACATATTTTTTGCTGTTCGGTTTGGTTTATAATCAAATGCAATGGCATGACTAAAAATGGAATTTTGCTGTCTGCACTTCATCAACATGCGGGGCCCCAAATGACGCAAAGGACAAAGAGACAAACAGACAGGGTGAGAGGGAGAGAGAGAGAGAGAGAGAAGCCTGGGCCAGAACCAGAACCAGAAATTGAACTCAGACAGAGACTCAAGGCCCAACCCGTTCCAAAACACGCATTCCTCATGCCATACAAAACAATTGACAGGAATTGTTGTAGTTGTAGTTATTATTGTTGTTGTTGTTGTAGTGAATTGTCACAGCAACAGCAACAGCAACAGCAGCAGCAGCAGCAGCAGCAGCAGCAGCAACAACCTCGCTTCTTCTTCAATCTCCTTTGTCAAGTTGCCCAAAACAAGTTTGCTTGGAAAGGACTCGAGCAACTGGAACTGGTTGCGCACATCGTCAACAGCAAATTGTCTTTTGCTCTTTATTTATCAATTGCACAAGCCCCCAATTCCTGTTGCCCGCTGCAAGATCCGAGGCGCTGGGCCGGTTTCCTTTCAATATCATTTCATTTCGCCTTTAGTAGCCCGACGTTCTGACTATTTCACTATCTGACGTTCCGATATCTTTTGCTCTTCTGCCGCAAATTAAGATCAATATCGTGGCTCAAACCGGGCGGTAGCCTTTCCAGCGGCAGGTGGCATTCGTATTCCATTCGTTCCACTCTCTCACACTCGCTCTCTCTCTCTCTCTCTCTCTCTCTCGCTCTTTCTTTCACTGTTTCGTTCGCTTTCGGATCTCTGATTTATTTGCAGTTTCCAGTGGCGGAAATCGCTTAATACGTGGGACGTGAAACGTAGAACGCATTCGGTTTTAGCTTTCAATTCAATTGGCGCGCTTTGATGTCCAGCTACAGCCAACAGCATCAGCTACAGCAACAGCTACAGCAGCAGCTACAGCTACAACTTCAGCTGCTCCCCTCGCGTGCCCTGCTGCATTCCTAGCTCTGACTCCCTGCTGTGTGAAATTGCCGCTGCCCCACTTCAGCTCGCCGCCGCTGTTATTTATTGTATTCGTTTATCTGCATTTTCCAGGCGCTTATAAATTTCGCTGCGCTTAATTTGCTAAGGAACTGCAGCGCACATGACTTTTATGGCAGAGAATAATAATTCCAGATATTCCGTAAACTGCAGCGCCATCTGGTTGGCTGGTTGGTTGAGAGCTACAAATAAGCTATCGGCTAATATAATTGGAATATATTGAGCGTCATTAAGCATGCGGGGGGACAGCAGGAACGAAATAGCTGCTTATATTTAGTCACTTATTAGGCTAAGTATGGCTATGCCTGCAGTGGCTAAACAGGCCAGGCAAATTAATTGAAAGTATCCGAGAGTCAATCAGGCGGAACTAACTCTCAAGCGCTGACAAAAAAAAAAAAAAACAGCCTCAAGTGAAAATAGAATTAGCATCTCATAAAAACACGATAGGGCAGGGGATGGGATGGGATCGGATGGGACAACAGCTAATCGATAATTTATGAGCAGAGGAGCTGGCCAAATCGAACGGCTTAGACAACATGCAACATGTTTATAAATAAACCGCTAATGAGAAAAGCCAACGAACAATTCCCCATCGTTCGCTCAGTTCGATTCATTGCGGTGTCGATGGATGAAAACGCCAACAATAAGGGGAAATCATAGGAAAGGGATAGGGGTAGGGGCACATATAGAGGCAGCTCTGCTTGTAAATTGTTTAAACAAGCGTCGGCACATTGACTTTGAAGCAATGTGTGTGTGTGTGTGTGTATTGCTGTGTGTGTGTGTGTGTGTGTGCGTGAGTGTGTGTGTGTGTGTGTGTGTGTGTGTTTATTTGAGAAAAGAGACGACTTTGTTCCACTGTGGCTGTTTAAGCAATCGTTGTGTAAATATTTACCCCAAAGGTAAAAGTAAAATTAAGCATTGTTTATCTTTGCACCTCGCCCTCGGCTCCCCCTTTGCCCCTGCAGCGCCTATCTGTGCCATAAATGTCGTTTCTATTGGCATTAAACCGAATATTTGCCTCAAATATTTGTGCTGCATTTCTGAGTGATGTGGACATTAATTGTCCCAATTCGGATTGCAACTGCATTTGAACAACTTCTGTTAGCCACATGCAACTTGTCTAAGTAAGCAGCCTGTGGTCAGCTGAAGATGCCGCATTAAGCAAGCGTTTCACTTTCCGAAGAGAAAACAGCTGCAAGATGTTAAAATTTAAGTAATTCATGCTTTTCTAGCTCATCCACTGAAGCGAACAGTTCTTATACGTATACCGACTTATACTTATACTCATACTTATACTTACAGTTATACCTATAATTATACTCATACTAATATTCTCTCTGCTTTGCTCTTCTGTTACAGGTGACATCCTCTCGGGCGTTTGCTTCGTTGGCCAGCTGGACACCCACTCACTGGGCGGCTTTCTTATACTGCCACTGTGCATTTATCTATCGATTGGCGCGCTCTTTCTGCTGGCTGGTTTCATCTCGCTCTTTCGCATACGCACCGTAATGAAGACGGATGGCAAGCGAACGGACAAGCTGGAGCGTTTAATGCTGCGCATCGGCTTCTTTTCGGGTCTGTTCATATTGCCAGCCTTGGGCCTGCTAGGCTGCCTTTTTTACGAGTACTACAATTTCGATGAGTGGATGATTCAGTGGCATCGCGACATCTGCAAGCCCTTCTCCATACCCTGTCCGGCTGCCAGGCCGCCTGGCACGCCGGAGGCGCGGCCCATCTTCCAGATCTACATGGTCAAGTATTTGTGCTCCATGCTCGTGGGCGTCACCTCCAGCGTTTGGCTCTACTCCAGCAAGACGATGGTCAGCTGGCGCAATTTCGTGGAGCGGCTCCAGGGCAAGGAGCCACGCACCCGGGCCCAAGCGTACGTCTAGTATGAGACGGCGGCGGCGGCGGCTGAGGTGGCGGCTAACGAGAGTTACTTAGCCTTTAGCACGTAAAGTCCCCAAAGTCCCCCCCTGCCACAAGAACACGTTCAGAGTAGGAGAAGAAGAAAAAGAAAGAGAAAAGAACAAGTAGTCGTAGCTTAGCCTCGAACAGCTTTGTATAAAGTTCATCTATGCCCCCGTCTAACCTACCCATCAAGCGTAATCAAAAGTTTATCCTAAGCTATTGTTTAATATTTAGTTATATACATATTTATATATATACTGTATATGAAGGCTTTTCGCTTTCTTGTTGAACCAAAACATTTTAATTGATAAGCTAATGATAATGTTCTAGTATTTTAGTATGCTAGTGCTCTTATGGCTCATGCTTCCGCTTTCCATTTCCATTTCCGTTTCCGTTTGCAAATGGTATACGAATTGTATAAGAGTTTTATCGCTCTCTCTCTCTCGCGCTGTATGTTGCATCTTCACTCTTCTACTCCACAGACGCATTCAATTCGAATAAGTTTGCATTTAAGTAGGTTTTTTTGAACAATTTTATTTGTGAAAGCTTTAAATGTGCCCTAAAGTTAATTAAGTATATATAAATATATATATATATATATATATATATATATATATATATATATATATATATATATATATATATATATATATATATATATATATATATATATATATATATATATATATATATATATATATATATATATATATATATATATATATATATATATATATATATATATATATATATGCATATATGTAGTTGTATGTGTGTCTAAGCTCTTTAGGAATATATATGTAAGAATTGCTGTGAATTTCTGACTCAGCAGTTCAAAGTTCACAAAATTCGCTTAAGATGCCTCACATTACACAATTCACATCAATTATTTATGATATTTCGCATAATTTTTCGACTGCAGTCAGAATTTCACAGGCAATTTAATTTAAGAAAAATAAAACCTAAAAAAATGCTTAAAAAAAACTAAAAATGCTTAAAATTTAATTAAAAATTAATGTAAAATAACATCGCAGCATATGAAAAAAAAAATAAATAAATAAAAATAAAAATCATTAAACATTTATGTGTACGAAATATATACTTACTATATATATCTTTATATATATATAATAATAAACATATAAATGTATTACGTAGCAATAAATGTCCTCCATGTGCGAAACTTGTAATTGTATAATTATGTATTAATTTGTTAAACTAATTAATATTTAAAGCCAAACGCATTTGTTTTATTAAATCTTTAATGACGTTGTAGTCATAAAACTTAAGAACTCAAACTCAAAACGAAAACGAAAACAAATAAATTTGCGTAACTAATTAATAGATGAAAACAATGAGAAAAAAAAAAGAAAACAACAACAACTACTGCCATTTTAATGTGTGTTTGTTAACTATTGTTGAGTGTTTTATTTAGTTTGTTTGATTGTAAATTCGCAATAATAATTTTTTGATAATTGTAGATTGCAAAGTATTCGCATAGCATTTAAGTGAACAAGAAAATTCAAATGAAATTCAATTATGATAGTCGTTGTAAAATAGAGAAGAAGCAAAAGAGAAAGCAACAATTTAAGCATATTAAGCGAATAAACAATTATAAGTGTGTATACATATTAAAATAACAAATGGCAAAACAACAAACACAACAACAACAACAACAACAATATAAACAAATAAAACTTTATTTTATTGTTAAAGACTGAATGTGAAATGTATTTGAATTTAATTTTAAGCCTAAATTGATTTCAGCTGGGCTGAAAACCTCTTAATTGAGCAGGAATTGTAAAAATTTCACTGAAGAATATTTGCAAAGAAGCAAATCCTATGGGACGAGATATTTATTGATTGCTTAACCCAAAGCTGTTGAGTTCATGAAATATTTTTGGTAATTAAATGTGTTTTGTATGGAGAAGAAATAGCAATAGAATAATCTGTAGAATTCATTAGAGAGAATTAAAATAAGTTGGTTTCAATGAGAACAGTTTATTTTGTCATACCTTTATGCTGGAACTTTATAAACATATTGTGACCGAGCACAGAGATATTTCTTCATTAAATCAGCTCTTTCAATATTATACAGTCAGCTCTAAAACTAAGCAATCAAATATGTAAACAAAATTTTATATTTTTATAATAATTAAAGTGAACTTCTGGCTTTCGTAGGGACAAAGATGCAGAGATAAAACCCACAGCTGAGCAGCAAGTCAGCAATTGCATATACCGCTTTTCCATATACGGCATACTTTCTTAACAAGTCAAAGAAAAATGGAAACAAACCCCAGTTTAAGTTCATATAGACAATTTGATTTGTTTGCCATTCGAGGAAATTTTTGGCAGTGCTTCATTTAAGTTGTAAATTTGTTGCTAGCTGCAAGCGTTTTGTTGCTCATCTGCTACTAATTGCATTGCAGACAATAAGCACTTGTCTCGTGTGTTAGTCGACCAAAAAACTTTTCTCATTACAAGCAACTAGAACGAAGGCTTATACCACTCACACACGCACACCTACACACATGTTGAGGCACTTTAAAAGCTAGCCACAAAGCAGCTTCAAATTCAATCATAACTGGCCAAACACCCGCAGCTATAGTTTTATATATATATATATATATATATATATATATATATATATATATATATATATATATATATATATATATATATATATATATATATATATATATATATATATATATATATATATATATATATATATATATATATATATATATATATATATATATATATATATATATATATATATATGTATATAGAGAAAAGAGTGAGTAAAAGAGAGTGAGTGAGTGAGATAGAGAGCGAGAGAGCGAGAGATGCTGCTTCAACAACTGCGATTCACACTTGAGCCACATTGCCGTAAGCGTTGAAATTTACGAGTGGGCTGATAGGCGTGGCAGGCTAGCACCCACTAACGCTCAGACTTGCTGCCCGCAAAGCCACACGCCCATATAATTTTGATTACACTTGTTTTCTAAATACTCCCGACTATAAAAGAAAAAATACCACAAGCGAAACACATGCGAGCAGCAAATAAAATCCAGGACTACAGCACGTTAGCGGTCCGAATGGGCGGTGAACATCTGGCGGGGGCAGGGGCGGCGGCGTGGCCTAAGCGCCTTAGCAACAAATTGCAGTTAAAAACGACGGCCAGCAAATCTGCGCTCCTTGGCAACCAGACATGCTTCGGCCCCCACTCTGTCTCTCCCTTTCTCTACGAGTGCAAAGGAAACACGCACACAGCGGGACATGTACGCAAGGATATGAAGGATATGGCGCTGTTTTACAGAACACGTGTGCGATTTAACAACTACAACAAAAGCAACAAAAACAAAAGCAACTACAAATGCAACCAAAAGTTTATCCCAAAAAAAACGGAAGAAAAAACATTCAATATGGCGGCGGGTTTTGTTGCGTTTTTATATGACCGCCATAAAAAAGTTATTAATGTGTGCGTGTGTAAGCGTGTAGGTGTGTAGGTGTATGTGAGTGTGTGTACAAAATGGCGCGGGCGTGTGCAAGCGTTAATGTGGCAAAAATGTTTTTGCAATGAACTTTTCTATTTTGCTCTACAAGTTTTTCAAAATGCTCTAACTACGAGTAGGTATAATGGACTAAAAATAGGGCTAGAATAAATTGAAATTGAAATGAAAAAAAGATTTATGTAAAATAATATAATATAATAAAAATAATATCATCTGATGCAGCAAATAATAGCAGAGTAAATTGTTGAATAATGTAGAGTTCCATTACAATGCATAAAAAAAATAGACATTTTAGGTAAGTAAAGGAAACTTATACAGAAAATCTTTTAATTGGATTTTTATATATTTAAAATATATATATTTTATATATAATGTATATTTTATACGTATAAAATATATTTTAAGTACAGAAAATATAGATTTTTGTAGAGCACATCTTTAAAATATTAATTTTATTCAAGCGTAAGTTCAGATAAAACTTTTTGAGAGAAAATGTTTCAGGGGGCAATCAAAAATTGATACATAATTTGCAAGCTCTGAGAACTTTGCTGCTTAGCTTAACAAGCCAATGTCATATGGCTTTTCAAATGGTGGCAGTAAAATCTCTATTCTGAGCTTCCATTTAAAACTGATTATAATTTATTTATTGATTCTATTGTATCGAGCCATTATTATTATATATTTATTAATTTTATTATTACTTTTTTCTTTATTTGTTATCAAGTACAAATCAAGTACAAATAAATTGTAAATGTGGGAAAAGGTGAAAGGTTTATATATGTAATCTACACTAAAATCATATATATTTCATGTAGTTTTTTATAATTACGCCAATCTTAGTATTATTATAATGAATTTTATGTTACAGTATTATTTTAAATTTCATTTAGGCAAAGTTTTTCTATCATATAGCATTTCTTATACATTTAAGCCAAAGAAATAAAATTTCAATTTAAGTATATTTCAGCATTCTTAAAATTATGTAATATTATTTAAAGTAAAATTTATGATTTCTTTTAAAGCAAAGTATTTTTTATATCTCAATATTAATATTAACTCAACATATTTGCTTTTTCATTCAGTTAAAATGCCTAGAGTATTACATTGTCGTGAGTTGCAATTCTCTTTTATATTTTACGCTTTTATTATTTGTATTGCAGTTTTTCTTTCTGTTTTTTTGTATTTTTTTGTGCGGCATGGTGAAAATCTGAAAGAAAACATATGAGTGGATAGTCCGCTGTTGCATGTTGCATGTTTCAGGCTGCATGTTGCGCTGTGGAAGTTACTAAAAATAAAAGTGTGAATATTTTGTGGTTAAGAGAAGAAGAGAAAAACAACAAATGGAAACGGCAGCTGGGAATAATTCAGTGTTCGGTTCGTGTTAGGTTCGTGGCATACTTTCTGGCGCTGTTCTGAGAGCAACTCAAGTAGCCATGGCAACATAATTTGAAACTGATTTGGGCAACCATTTCATTTCACATATTTCATATAGATTTACGTGTGTGTTAATACGATTCAGACATCCAATTACGCAATAGATATGTCTGTCAAATTTTGGCTAGTTATGACGGTTGTCACGGTGGCTTTGGCCCATATTTATGTCTATACGGATTTGCTGCGCCAGGGCAAGCCGATGGTGGACCGAACGAACTTCTCCAGATATATGACAGCCATGTGGTATAGCATGGGCGATGCCTGGCAACATTTGAAGTCGGAACTCAAATGGCATCTGGAGATGGGCCAACGGACGGCACTGAATGTCCGTCGAAGCATTGCCGAGTTTCGCAAAAAGCGCGCACAGCTCAAAGCGAAACGCAATGCCAAACCGAGCTATAAATGAGAGCTGCACCAAAATTTTAGTCAACTCTTTTCAATTCTTTTGTGTCTCTGTGATAAATATCATGTTGTGTGCCGTGCACGAAGAGATTTTCATTTAATTAATTGCAAATGCTTTGCCTCTGACAGCTGGGGGAGAGAGAAAAAAAAAATGTGAAAATTGAACACATTTAATTGGAATTTTCAATTAGCCAATGGCCAAATGTAGCTATAATAGAAAAAGAAAACATTTTATTTCCGTCTCAAGTAAATAGAGAGGCGAGTTAGTTATATGAGCGCATACAATGCTCGATAGTTCTGCTCTACAAAAATCTGAACAGCTGCGGCCAATTGGAGCTCAATGAAATTTCATGACGGCAACTACACAGAAATTCAATGGGGGCGGAGGGGGCAGTAAGGAGTGGGGAGTGGCCACTGGCCATTGCTTAGGCAAACAATGAAAAAGTTAATTGCCAAGGCAACTTATGGCCCCGGCGAGGGCAACTCGAACAGCTCTCGAGCCCAGCACAATTTTCTTAGATCGTCGCAGCAAATTGCGCAGCAGTCGTCAAACGGAATCCTGTCGTGAATCAGTGCAAACTTCAATGGGGGGTCGCTGGGTCGTTGCGTTTAGTTTCGTTTCGTTTCGTTACGTTTCGAGAGACTGTTTAAATGGGAGTGCCAATATTTGTCAGCTGCCAACAATTGCTGGCACTTTTGTGGGCTGCTAATTTGTGTCGCAGCAGTCAATTAAATTTTCGGCTGGGCTGACATCTTCAACTTTGCTGGCTTAGAGCTGGCGCCGAAATGAATAAATGATGGGGCTGATGAATGTCAATCAGAGAGTTAACCAACGGAAATGAAGACAAACAATTGCCTTCATTCGAAATTCGAAATCCGAAATCCAAACTCCCCATCGCGCCTAAGTGCGGCAAAAAAAAAAAAAACTTCATCTCTGATGAGTCATGGCCGGGCCGACAATGCCATTAGTGAACTCTGCACGGAATAGCATAAATTATTAGCCAAAGCCGCGCCCACAAATTGATAAAGTTTTGCAGCCAGCCACCCACCCGCACTAGCACTAATGCCAACACTAACAATACTAATGACAGTTGAGGCAAAAGTTTTTCGTTGCCATCGGAAAACGAAATCGATTTTAATGGCATCGCAAATAACGCAATGAAAATATCATCTGTAAATTTGCCAAGCTGAGAAAACAGTTGACTTGTTTATGCACTGCCTATCGAAAGGGTGGCCTAATGCCTAAAAGAGGGGCGCGTCGATGGACAGGGGATGCGCGTAATAGGCTAAACAAAAAGTTACAACTGCAAATGAATTGAGTTCGATTGTGGAAAATGTTGTAAAATTTTATGGCTATCGCAGGCAATTTGATGAAATGAGCAATGAGCTACACACAAATGGAAAGTAAGAGTGAGCAATATATATATATAGAGAGAGAGAGAGATAGAGACGGAGAAAGATAGATAGGGACAGAGTGAAAGTATGAGGCATGGTGTTGGATGGAAACTGTTGCTCGACTAACAAATACCTGTTGTTATTCACAGGATGAGAAAAATATTACTTTGGCTCAGATATGAAACAGATATTTAGGTAATTTTATATATAACAAAAATAAATACATTATAAACTAATATTTCTATTACTTTTTTTTCTGGTGTAGCAAAAAGTCCAGCTAGTCATCAAAATCAAATTAAATTCATACTCGTAAGCAATACCAGAACAAGTAATTTAGCAAAGACATGAACCAGTAAATTCTTAATTTTATAATATAAATATATGTGGATATATGATAGCTAAGTGGAAGAGGAAGAGAGTGAGAGAGAAAGAGAGAAATGTGTGCTGTGTACCTAATACAATATCGGTATATTTATATATTTTGTAAATAAATTTATTTGAGATATGTAAAAGGTAATTTAATATAGATTATATGTATTCATAGATGACGCTCTGTAGCTTGCTTGTGAACAACACTTGCCTATGCATCTTTACTTTTATATGATAATTTTTTTAATTTAAGAATCAACCCAGTTGACGATTTTTACCTCATATCATATGAAATATAAGTCAAAATATTAAATAATGATAATATATTTCACGATGATACAATATATTTTATAATATATAATATACATAACATCAATATATGTATAGAACAGAATGGAATAGAATTATTTTTGTTTATATATTTTTGCTATCTAAACACATATTTTTAGTATTACCCTGATATATAACTTTATGATTTAATGCAGTCAAAACTCTACTCTGCATTAGTAAATAATATTGGTATTTGCATGAATACTTTTTACTACTTATCCCAACACTGAAACAAAATTATTTAACTTTATTTCGACTATAAAGCCAATTTAAAATATATAAAGAAATTAATCAAGTCGCTAACCAGAAATGTATTTGATTAATAAATCTTAAAGTTAGCTATTAATCTATAAATATCGCAATATATGCAATTATTTGAAATATCATAAACTAGTTTAACTTTCATAAAATTGTAAATATATAAATCTCAAAACGATATACCCATTCACTTGCCCACAGCGGACATAGAAAAGTGCGCGCATAACTCAGCCAATCGATGGAAGCTGGCTTTCAACTTTACGGGTTTATGGATAAAGTTGAGGCTTTTAGTGTTTTTGCCATAGATGTATTCAAATGTGAATCGCATGATGAAACAGGCTACAAATTTTAATGCACAGATGCCATAAAAGGCGAGCACTGATGAGGCCGCACGCTGAGTTCTAAAGTGAAACCAAACCAAATTAAACTCAACTCAAGTCGAGTCGAGGAAACTACTTGTGATCGGGCGCTGTAATAGTCTGTTGGGCACCAAGTTAGATATGCTCGTAAAGCATGCAGCAGGTGGCCAAAAAGTTGTTTTTGCCACGCTCAGTAATTAAAGCGACTGCCACAAAGGCTGTCAGCGTGTGGTCACATTCCAGGGCTAGCCAAAGGAGGCGGCAACGAGGTGCCAGCAACTGGGCCTTAATCTGATTTATGTTGCGGTTAGCGAATGGCGCGTGCTTCCCTTAATTGTCATAATTTCTTTTTAGCGCCCAACGCTTTCCAAATGACGCCCAAGGCTAGAGAGAGAGAGAGACAGACAGAGAAAGTGGAGGGAAAAGTAAGAGTATGCCAGGGGTCGCAGCTCAACTTGGTGCCATTAGATATAGAGGCGAATTGAGATTCGCTTTTCAGAGTATATGAAAATATAAACAAAGTCTTTCATGGGGGAATATTAGTACTTAAGACTCAGCTTAGGCATAGTTCATTCAGTCTTTTAGGCGTACAGGGTATCCGCATCGTAGGACAGCCATTTACTGAGATAAAGCCATTTGAAATGCCAACAGCTCTTTGCTAATCCAGTCGACAATCTTCTGTCCCAATATTTCATCTTGCAAAGCTCTCGAAATGTGCGCCTTAAATTTAAGTTTCGGCATTGGCCTTTCGGCATAATTTATATGCCATTTGTTACACAGTTGCTGTGACCTTTTCTTTTCCTTAAATAGAACCATGAAATTTGTAAGTGTCGCCTGTCTCTCTCGTCTAGTTACAGCAAGATTTTAGCCACAACTCGAAGCCCTCAACGACCGTGGCTAATGAAAAGAAATATTAAATTCTCACGTTCCAAGGCATGGCAACAGCAGCAGCAACAGCAACAACAAAAGAAATGAAAAGGAACAGAAAAGGAAAAAAAAACAACAACAACGCTCTGGGCATAATACAAAACCTGAGCAGAACTTCAGCTCGCAAAAGTACACAAAAGGTAAATAAAAATTGCAGCAACGAGTCATTGGGAACTGTAAGAGCTACGAGTCGGAGTCGTAGTCGGAGAGCTGGGCAATGGGAGCTGTGACTTGTACTATGGTCTGACCTTTGCCAAAGACCCAGTCCACAGTCTATAGTCCCCAGTCGAAGTCTCAGCCGAAGTCGAAGTCGAAGTCAGTCAGCCATTGAGTCGAGAGGCATCCTCAGCCCACGTCGGTGACTGCATCGTTAAAGTACAAAGGCAAAATAAAACGTGATTCATGTTACTTATCACCCGCACAGCATCGCATGGCTCCAGCTACAGTCGCCAGTCGCCAGTCGCCACTCTCAATAAGCAGCACAATGCTTGCTGCCTGCTGCCTTCCTGGTCTGCCTGGTTGCCATAAGTTGCCAGGCCGAAACTTGCCCTGTGGCATATGAGGTCGCCATCGCAATCTTCACTGGTTGCTGCTGCTGCTGCCTCGACTGCCTCGACTGCCGCCTCGGCTCATGTTGATGTACTTCATCAATGCCTTTCGTTGGCTCGTTTCGCTGGCTCATTCTGGCGAATTGTTCTCTAGACGCTGGCGACGCTTTAATAACGTCGAAAACAATTTTGAAATTTATGCTCACGACCTTTGGCAAGTGCCCTTTATAGATGAAGTCTCATTCTCTCTCTCCACGAAAGCCAGCTCAGCTCATGATCAAAGCCCAATTCTTCAGGCATTTTTTTTTTATCAATTCGCTCGCTCGCTCGCTGATTTCTCATATTCTTCTATATACAATTATTTCTTATTTTTTTTTTGTTTTTTTTTTTTTGCATTGCCTGTGAAAATAAAGCAACAGTTCATTAACGTTCATTGTTGTTGGGGGTTACCTGCACAGGGTAGCAAATAGAACAGCTTGATGACCTCATAAGATCATTTAACTGTCTGTTTAATGATTCACATGGGAAGTCTACAACTGGCAATAGCTGGCTCAAACGACCAATCTCTATAATGCACAAAAGATTGCCTGTGTTAATAATAAAAATTGTAGAAATATAAAAATCTTTTCTTTACTTTGCCATTAGACGATCATGGAATCTAAGTTATGAACAGCTTTTCTGCACGGCCAAATGATGATCAATTTCGAAATTAATTCGTTAGCTGAAGAGCATGAAGTAAGCTATAAAGTAGCTGGCGGAAATAGGTTTTAGCGCATGGATATTTCAGAAAATAAATATGCTGAGAAAATAAAGAGAAAGTTTAACTTTAAAATATATTTATTGTTGGGAATAAAGTGAGTAAAAATATAAAAAAATATTGGCAAAAATACTTAAGAAAAACTTAATTTAACTAAAAAGAGTCAACAAAATTTATAGAAAATAAGTTTAAGTAGAAATAGAATGTAGATCATGATCAATAGCTGACTGTAATCATATAAAATATAGATTAGCCTCTAGCTCTACTGCTGTCTACTTCTCTATATATGCAAAGTCTTGATCTACTTCCACAACTTCATGACTTTGAGCACCTCTATACTATATTAATCTATAAATATTACGTAGATCATCTTTAACAACTGCATTCCGCTTTAGCATCTCTGCTGCTTTTCGCTCGTACGATATTTGTGCAAAGTTTTTTATTTTAAAGTTTCCGCAAGAGTTTGATTAGCTTCGCTTTGTTTTGCAGCCCACAGGATTCGTTCGGCATTCGCAATTTGCATTGCCATCACACACACACAGTTGACAAAGTTGTGTGGCACAATTTCAGACTAAACGCCCTATCGCCCTATCGCCTGTCAGTGGCAACTTTCTTGGCTTTGGCTTAGCGAGTTGCAGTGTAGTGAGTGGCAGTGGTAGCGGTAGCTGAAATTGAAGTGGAAAGAAAAGTTAAGCCAATTGTTTGCTAGTCACGTTCGTCTTGATAACTTGTCGCCAGCTGGAAATCTTCAAATCATGCGACAATGTCGCCAAATCCGCAACCAAGTGTTGCAACATGGCTGCATTGTTGCACACACAGCTATTAATGCCGGTGCCACTGCCGTTGCCGTTGCCACTGCCATTGCCATTGCCATTGCAACTGCTGCTTCTACTTCTGCGCCACAGACGCCTCCAGGCCATGAACGCTTCACAACGTCAACCATCAAACGGAGCTTAGGCGCACTGAGCCATGCAACCGCCATAGCCAATGCTAAAGCCGAAGCCGAAGCCAAAGCCAGCGACTGCCACTGCCACTGCCACTGCAACTGCATCCTCATCCGCATCCTCAATAGATCCACGCCTGCCAGCGTGTGTCATTCCGACATTTTGGCCACATTTTGGCCGCCAACTCGCGGCTTGACTTTAGAATTATGCAAAATGGCTTCAGCCTTTAGCAAAAAATATAAAAATCATCGGCAGACGATTTCACGCCGAAACTGTCATGCTCTGCACAGCCTAATTGAGGCATGTTAGCTATAAGTTGCGTTAAGATTAAAGTTTAGATAAGTAAAAGATACAAAATGATGTATCTTAATGGATACAAAATGAATTACATACTAATACTAATGCTACTACCAATGCTTACACTAATGCTAATGCCACTGATAATAATAATGATAGAAATACTTCCTCAAAATTAGAATGTAGCAAATAATTTTATTTAGAGTAATACTAATATCTAGATACTTTCTAAAAACTGCTTTAATGTCCCCCTGCATAGCCTTGGCCCAGCCGTGTTTGTGGGCCATAACGAGCTCAACACTTTCCTGAACGTCTCTCGTCGTCGTCGCAGTTGATGCCGCTAATGTAGTGGCCGTGCATGGGATTTAAGTAAGTAGCAACGGAATGCAGAGTAGAGTAGGGAGCACAGCTCCACCCAGTGCAGCGCAGGGCAGTACTGTCTAGGTGCCACCTCCACTTCTAGCTCGGCCTCGGTCCTATATACATGATAATCGTGCCCCGCAGACATTTAGCATGGTATCCATCCAGAGCGCTCAACGTCGCTGCCAACCGCTTTTGGCGTAACTAATTTTTCTCTTGTGTTTTCCATTTATGTTTTGTTTTTCTTTTGCTTTCGTTGCTTTTCTTTTACTTTTTTTCGAGTTGAACCTTCTGCGACTGCTGCTGCCGCCGCTGCTGCTGCTGCTGCTGCTGCATTATGCATTTGCCTGAGCTGAACGTGTTGCTGCCCCGCATTGTTGCAAGCGCTAAGCAATGTTTACGCTTACAACATTTATTTTGCATGGCAGATGCCCTGCCCCCGCTCTTACCCGCCTCTCTCACTCTCTACCTTCCACTTTTCCACGGTAATGCCAATTTGGTGCACTCCACTCAGCCTGCCTTGTTGTTGTTGCTGCTGCTGTTTTATTCTAAATGGCTCGCAGGCGTTGGCTTCTTTTGGTTGCTGTTGTTTACCACCAAGTTGCGCCAATCTTCCCGCTGCCTAGCTCCCAACTCCCCATTTGGCTCCTTATCTTACAGCCAAGTTGAGTGAACTTCATAGTTTTTGTGCCTTGGAGCAAATTGAGTGATTATCAGTAAGCGTTACCTGTGCGCACAGCCAGCCAAACTCCCCATGACTCGGATTTAGTTTTTGGTCTTAAAGTGCGTGTCTCGCTGCCAGCTGCCAACTGCCTGAAATCTTGAAGAGTCGTTGACTTATTCTGGCTGCATGCTCAAAGCGATTAATTGAAAAGCAACCATAGCGAATATGTTGTATATATCTTAATTAAATTGGCTCTAGTCGCGCTTGTCATGCACACTAAACTCTCTTGGATTAATGGGCGGAGCACAAAATGATTTAGAGTTCAACAACTCTTCATATTTACATCAAAGATTCTTATAGCTAAACGTATTCTTAAACAATAGCTAATGAAGTTTTATAATTATCAAAGAAATGGAAACGAAGTCAGGTTTTCCTACTTAGAGCTCTAGCAATAGAACAATAGTTTATCTAATAAAAAACTTTTGATGCAAATGCCTATCTGGACTGACTCAAAAAAAGAAAGTTATATTCACTAACTTAACATTTGCTAATTCATTTCGTAAGTATAAGCTAAGATTAAGCAGGAATATATAGTTAGTATAGTAGATCATGCAGAACTTGTGGATCATCTGGGCATCATTAACTGTTTCCTGCAAACAATATGAGATACCCAAGAAAATTCTATAGTATATAAGAAAAAGCAAGATGTCTATCATTGAACAAATAATTGCTTTAATGATATATTCAATCGGAAAAAATGATATGCCCAAAGAAAATGTATCAAATATAAGAAAAAGAAAGAAAAAATTAAAAAAATTATTATTATTAATGATATATTCAATTTTAGCTGGAAATGCTAGCTTATTTAAAAATTCAATTGAATTTCCTGGAGCATGTTATCTTTCTCGAAAGAAATATCAAAGAGCAACTGTTTATATCACAATTTTAGGGGTTCTTTGCCATGGCAATACCTTAACTATAATCTGTAGCCATATACATAACTGCAAATATTGAAATATATTCAATTTGAGGCCATGTGAAAAGTTATCTTAGTAAAATGATAAAAATATATATATCTACAAAATATATATGTATATAAAATATATATATGTATAACATATCCATAAAAAACTAATAGCCTGAATGCATATTTTCGTTGTATAAAAAATATAAAAAATTTGTATAAAAATGATTTTTATAAAATATTTCAGCTGAAATTCCATTACAATTATGGGCAAACATAAATTCTGCTTTTAGTGCAACTCGATTGCAAAAGAATTTGATTTTGGCTTGAAATACTTTTTTATTCAACAATTCCACAATATGAAAATATGTGATGCCAATTGAATCAGTATGCATGTGAATATAGAATTCGTATCTGCAAGATACATTCTTGGCTTTCGCTGCATATTCCAAATACTCGCATCTGCAATATACATTCTTGGCTTTTCCTCTATATATTTTAAAGCTCAATTTGTTGCGGCATTTAGTTTCAGCATTTCAAAGTGCTCTGGCAATTTGTAGACTTCGCGTACCGACTGTCACGTTTTTTGACAAAAGTTGAGCTGAGACGTTGCTGGCATGTGGGCTTTGGGCACACAATTAGCACGACATCATCTCCGGCTCACTCTATAAATCAGCTTAAGAAGGAGCTAAGGAAAAACTATTTTGCATATAGTAATAATAAGTGTTGGGTATGCCAGGCACACAGACGCTACATAGGCCCAGTTTTTGCTATGCTTTTTTTTAACTCGTTGCTGAGTGTATCGTGCATCTTTAGGAGGCAGCGCGTGTTGAGCTCGTGGCACGTGCCACAAAGCTGCAACTACATGCGCTTAACTGTGCCACAAACTTGGCTCATTAGCATGCGACACCAAAGCGCATTAAATCACATTTTGCATTTTGTTGCAAGATACTGGAAGTTTGAAGCAGGCAAATGCTTGAGCTGCCCGCAACGAGAGTAGGCAGCAAAAAATGCAGCAAGAGGAAAGTATGGTGTGATCGACGAGTAAATACTCTGTAAATCTTTCAATTTCTAGTGGATTTAATTCTGCTCGCCATCTCTGTTTGAGTATCATCTAGCTGATATGTCACAGATGCGATAGGCAAATGTAGGCTAGGCGGTAGCAATTGACTTTGATTTAGAGCTAAAGCTATTCTCAAGCTATTCTCAAATCACAAATGTCATTCTGTAGCCAAGTGGCCCGTTCGCATGTTGTCAAAGTCAAGCTTTGCATTTTGATAACTTGCTCGACTTTTCATGTCCAAAGAGACTGTGACTCCGCTCTGACTGTGCTCATTGCGATTCCAATTCGCATTCAGAGAGGCTGGCTCATTGCCTGGCTTTGTGTTTGTTTATTTGCCATGTGCATGCATCTATCTATATAAACACATACCCATCTCTCTCTCTCTCTCTCTCTTTCTCTCTCTATCGCTCAGTATCTCTAGTTGTCTGTTTCTATATCTTAATGTGCTGGCCAGGACTTGGGCACGTTTCGTGCGCAGGATATTTGCCCTGCAGGAGCAATTCGCAATGGCAATGAAAGGCGCCGTGCATGTGAAATTGACAAAAAGCTGTTGGGCGTGTCTGCCGCCCACATTGGCATGCAAACATAAATATGACTCTTCGAGTCTGCGAGACTCTCTAGCTGCTGGCACCTTGGGGCAAAAGTTGCTAAGTTGTTTACCCAGGCATTGAAAAGGACTAAACCACAAACAATTCCCATACCAAGACTTCGCTCTCACTCTTTCTCTCTCTCGCTCTCCACTCAGTAGAGAAAAGTTTAATTTCTTTAATGCAACTGCAACGGAAGCTGCTGCGGCTGCTGTTGCTGCTGCAACTGCATTTTGTTATTGTTTTTCTATGTAAATCTTTTTGCATAGTTTATGGTAAAATGTATTTCATGGTCTTTCATTTAGTTGTTACGGCTTTTCTAGTCTGGCAAATCGTTTTGAGGCTTTTTCTTGCTTTGATTGCAAATATTTTATGGTTTTAATTCATTCTTATTCTGATATTCAAAAGGCTTTTTACTGCAAATTCATAGCAATTTTTTTATGAAAAAGTTTTTGGCTCTTTGGTCAATTGCGAAATGGAAAGAAAATTCTCTTGACTCTTTGGTTTTTGTGGCTTTTGCTAGTGTCCTAGACAAGGACTTCAATTTAATTGAATGCCTAGATTTACTTGCAATAATTCAGTTGTCGTCCAGCTGCAGTCTCTTATTGCACTTTTACAGTCTGATTAGCTTAACTATTTCATGGCAATTGCTTTTGTTGGGCTGCTTTCAGTTAGATTTTGTCTGGTTGGAATCTTATCTTAAATGCATTTTTATTGCTCTGCAACTTTTCTGTTTTAATTGCTCGTACAGACAGGCGGAGCCGGAAAAGTGCCGCTTATCGCATCCATTGGCAGTGCAAGTGCCAAAACTTTTGGCCACTTGGCAACTTTAAGACCAGAGACCACAAACAAAAGCAGCAGCAGCAGCAGCAGCAGCTGCTGCCTACCCTCCCTTTGATCGCCCCTTTGCCAATTAAATGCAGCAGAGTGCAGCTCATTATGGCTCGAGTTGAAAGAAAAGAGCCAAACACTTGAGGGACTGGGACTCCTTTAGCTCTTACGCCCAGCTTCTTAGCTGCCTTCCAGCTGTCTATTTTCATTTGGGGACCATCTTGTCCGGCCCCCCAGCCACTGCCTGTTGACAAACATTGTCAACGCCCATGGCCGACGTCATCATCAATGTCACTGACAGCTACCCTCACTGTCGCCAACTCTCCTGCTGCTGCTGCTGCTGCTGCTGCTCTTTGCTTGTCAGACATCAGTCACAGCTTCAACTTGAAGTTCTCTTGACGCTTTTTATGTTCACAAACTTTTCGCGTGATTATTTTAAATTTCCCTAGCACCATACACCCTACAGCCTGCACCCTACTCTCGGAGCATTGTCAACCATTTGGCAATCAATTTCCATAATTCGCCATAAAAACGGCATGTTACACATCAGCAGCAAATGCCCCAGTCTCCCTACAATATGAGGACTGACGCCCATTAGCTGGGCCCGGGGCGTATTTTAATATCATTTGATTTACATTTTATGCGCGTTCGTCATTAAAATTTATGATTGTCAAAATGTTTCGACAGCTGCTGGCACGCCATATCTAACAGATGCATTCCAGATAGTCCGAAAGAGTTGAGTGCTGTCAACTATTAGATGCGCTACATAAGATACTGATTTAATAAATGAAATGAGCTGAACTAATACAATGCAATGCACTATGAATATGTCGTAGGGGGAAGCCTTATATATCACTCTTTATCATATATTGCAGCTAAAGAACTATTGTCAGCTATCAGATACTCTTTATAAAAACTTAGCTAACTAATATATTATACGCATACAAATCTTTAATTAAAGTCATATTACAGATATATAAAAAAGAATACAAATACTTACCTAATTAAATAAAGCAGCATGTATGAATATCTCATCATCTTTGATGCATTCCATTAAGATTTTTTTAAGAAGATTACATACAGAAATTTGTTTAAAATTTATGAATACACTAACTAATTGAAGAAATGCTCCGTTTTATTTTGTCATGTGAATAAATAAATAAAAATAAACTCTGAAGAATCTTTATGTCTTTCACGCTTACAAAGATCTAAGAAATCTAACAACCTTTGGTCAACTTATTATTAAACGTTCTTTATAAGGCATTGAAAACTGTCATTTATAGTATCCAAAAGAATTCGCTTATATTAGTCATAAATCCCATAATTATTTCCAATTTAATGCAAGTAATTTAAGTATCGACTATCAAATATCAAATAATTAGAATTACTTCAAAATTAAATTGAAATTAAGCAAACTTTCCATGCCAATTCATATGCTCGATCGCATCGTGCGGCATATAACTCAGCCGCACTTTATTATGATTGTAATGTTTATGCATTTATCTGTCCATCGGAAATTAAGCCACTTTTAATTGGGCGTCGAATGGCAAAAATTGTGCATTTCATAATGCGCGCACGATATTGAAATATGCAAATGCGTGTTGCCTACATTTAGGCGCACGTAATCGCAATGGACGTGAGAGGGCTCTTTTGGGCCCATTTCATTACGCTTTTAATTATGCAAATAGCTCGACTGACGCAAAAGACTTTCACTAATTAGTTATTATGATTGGCCATATATATATATATATAAATATGTATACAATCTTTTTGCCAGCACTGTAATTGAGCTTTACAGTGAAGACTCATTCATCACAGCGTACAGCTGACAGCATCATTCGCGTGATTAGGTTGAAGACAGAAATAAATGTGGAAGTGTGTGGCTCCCCATTGTGTTGTGGAGCAACAGCAGATACGTGACAGCTAAGCCACTGACAAAGGCACAATCCTCTTTGGGGCAGTACCCACGCCAAGCCACGCCCACGCACACGCCCACTTCCATTCCCTCTCACTAGCCAAGCATGCAGTGCAATGCATCGCCACTTCTTTTCAACTTGCCAATTTTCAAGTGACAATTTCCACACATTGCAAACCAAGGACTCAAGACTCGGGACTCAGGACTTTGGTCTTGGTTATTCCCTATTCAATTGCTCTCTGGTGAGGGGCAAATACTTTGCAATACGACTGGCCTTTGATATCCGAGTCTGCACATACTTTTGCTCACATATACATACATATATATGTTTATATATATTCAAAATATATTTAGAATAGTCGTCTGACACTCAAATGAATGTCATCGTAAGTAGTCTTGACTGCCGCTGTGTCCTTAGAGCTGCGCAACAAGTCGTGAAGCCAAGTAATGTGACTAGGGCAAAATCGAATCAAATATTGTGACTTTGAGCCAACAAAAAAGTGGCTTGCAGAAAAGAAATGAAAAGGCAAGAAAGAACTAAAATAAACTATGGTGAACTTAGCTTGGATCTGCTCTGCTTCTTTCAGTTATATAGAACTAAATTAGATAAAGAACTAGTTCTTACAGTAGCTAAAAGCACGGAGTTACGTTTATGTGAATAAGAGAAAGCATAAATTGAAATTAAAGAACTTATTTATGAACAGATAGCAGCATGACGTTAGTTGCTGGTCCGGTATTAAACAGAAAGCCAGCATCATGTGCTAAGAAAGAATGTTATATATGAATGAACTAGTTCTCAGGTGTAGGTGTACTATTAAATCGTAATTTTAATATTGAATTTAATTTATTTAATTTAATTTTAATGGAACTATTATAACAACTAGTTCTTTTACTTGGCGACAACGCGAGTTTTCACTACAAGCTGCATTCTCCTTCACGCCGCACTTCCTTCGTAATAAGGAACTAGCTCTTCGTAGTAGTAGCCAATGCAAAACACTCTCTTTTAGGACTTTTTTCTACTCCCAACCCTTCATTCCATAAGTCTTCACAGTGACAACCCGATCACTATTTGCGTGCATCTCTTCTGCTTTGACAGTTCCCATTGGAATCTTTGGCAGATAATAATGATGCTGATGATGTTGAGTTCGACGACGATGAGCTGTAGATGGCAATGACGATGACGAATCGCTGGCATGACAAACGCTGCATTTCCCTTTCACAGCAATTCCAATTTCACACAGCGCATATAAATAACTCGGAGTTTTTAAGAAATACAACAAGAATATTTGCAGCAGAGGTCTGTCGGTCGGTCTACCTGTGTCCTGAGTCCTGCTAACTGCCAGAGCAAATATATCTCTCTGTAATGTGTATTACTCTTGATTGAGCCAAGTGCCAAGTGCTGTTGCTGCTCCTGCTGATGCTTCCTTAAACCAACGAAATCTCTTTCTTTGATTGGTTATTCAACTGTGGCTCCAAGTTAGTTTATTTTTGCCTTATTTTATGATTGATTTTTGTTTGACATTTGGCATTTGATGGTTCCCTTTGGTAATTTGGCTCGCTTTAGAGCAGGTTTGCATAGAAGCTGACACCAGAGCAGAAGCACAAACTAATCGATGTCAGCTAGAGCTCAATCATATTTTAGCTAAGTCTTCGTTAACTCTTTCTCTTTGTCACAGAGCGTATTGTTATTCCGTATAAAGTCTATCTTAAAGCTATTTATTTACTCTGTTCCATTGCATTTTCATGATATGTTATGCCGCATAATATTTAGCAAACAGCTCATTCCACACTCTTCAGCTTTCCCTCTCCCCCTCTCTCTTTTACTCTATCTTCTCTAGTGTTGACAGTGGTCTGCTGGTGCTGTTATTTATTGTTGGCTTGCTGCAATTGTTTGTTTTAAGCTTGTCGCATAAATCTATGACGCTTGCATCCCGCCTCGCCCCCTTTAAGCCCCACGCTGATTTATGTGGTATAATTAACGCTATCTGCTCGCATGCAGCATTAATTTAGCCAAATCTGATGAAATTGCTATTAAAAACAAAAAAAAAACCGAGTGTAAAAGAGAATTTCAGCACGCGCTGCTGCAGCCATTGATGGAAATTTAATGAACTGTCAAAGTTATGCGCGATGCAACGTTGCGTATGCGTGATTTATGTGCAACCAGCTAACGAGTGTAAAATTCTAGTTAAAGCTGCAATTGAAACTGTTGCGCAAATGGAAACGTGCAATTCCCGAGAAATGAATTGAGTACAAAATGCTCAGAAATTGCTGTCGAAATTGAATAAATGCTAAAAGCGGGGTATAAGCTAGAGGATAAACGAGAATTTGTAATAGCTGTAGATGACCAGATGAGAGCTATGACTCAATAAATTGCAATAAAACTTAAATTGTTTGGGATATTTAGTGTTGTTTTCGTTTTCACATTCCAAGTGCATCTCTATTGGTGTTATATGGGTACTTACTGGTTGCCTGAGCTGGCAGTACTTTAAGTTTCCAATATGTATACTGCAATACCGGCAATACCATTTCTAATGTGGGCCTGGAGCTGTTATCAACATTTATCATTAGATACAACTGTATACTTATGAATGAATGAACTGAACAATGATGAACTGTGCCTGAGATGTCATCTCACCGATCAACTGCACTATGACAACAACTGACGCAGAATTTCTTTAAAATTTTAAAATTATTTTCACACGTTTGGCTTAGACACTAAGTTTTCGATCTTCCATATCTTGCCATATATTTTTTTGTCTAGCCCTAGCTATTTACGCCGTCCAAACACAAACTTTACAGTGCAGCTTTCTGCGACATTTAGCTTTTGCAATTTTCGAATAAGAAATTAGAAAAGTTTTCGCTGTACTAATAATCTCTCCTATCTCTCTCGCTCTTTCTCTTTGTGTCTCCCTCTCTCCTTCCCGCTCCTTTTCAAAATTAAAACTGCTTCAAACTTGCATCTGTCTCTCTCTTTCTCTCTCTCTATCTCTCTCTCTCTCTCTCTCTCTCTCTCTCTCTCTCTCTCTCTCTCTCTCTCTGTGTTTCTGCCCCGTCGCCTTTAATCGCAGCCCGCAGATACGAATGATATATGAGTGCGATAGCAATCTGAAGCGTTTCTATTGTAAATCAGAAACAAATGCCTGAAATTTATCTGTTGCATTGTGGCTAGGGGCGGGGCCAGTGGGCGTATGCTTAATGCATTTCCGCACGGTCGGGTGCATGTGTGTAATACTTTAATAGAGACACGCAAAAGGGGGTCGCAAGCGCTAGGTCGGTCGGTCGGGGTGGGGCACAGATGCCCGCAACATGCCGCGGAATTCCTTGGCTGCCAGGCACTTTATCAACTTCCGGCTGGTGAGCGACGTCGACAAGAGGGACTCGAGGACAGCAGGACTGTAGGACGACGGCAGGAAGAACGCAAATCAAGCGTGGCAAGCTCTTTGCAAACTTGTGGCATAGCCAACGAATTCCCCCAGCAGCTTGCAACATTGCAGCGAGGCGTGCAACGCGCCACCCAACGTCGCCGCCTTATCATCTCTCTACACTACTTTGCATATTTTAGGAAGTGATTGCGCAAATGCATAATTTAATGACAAGCGATTGCGTCTCCAGGCGACAGATAAGCAGCACAAAAGCAGCACTCGATGGCGTCTTACGAGAGCGTGTGAGATAAATCAAAGTTGAGATATGGCAGACGGGATTGGTTTTGTTAAAATGTGTGTAACAGACAGAAGGAGGCGTGGCATACCCCATAAACTATATATATTCTTGATCATGGTGACGAGCTGAATCGATTTAGCCATGTCCGCAATTTTCTTAAATGCAATCGACTGGCATATGGCAGATTTAATTGGTGCCCGCAAAATGTTTGCCGTGTCCTGTCGTCACATTTAGTGGTTTCTAGTTGACCTTCACATACTTGGCTATATTTTGCCTTTTATGTAGTCCTAGTAAACCTATATAACCGAATTCTTGCAATATGCAGTTGAGTTTGGTAACAAGATATGTATGTATGTATGCCTTTTAACAGCTGCCCCCCCCCCCCTCTCGACCATTCTCTCTCCATTGGTTCCCTGTTGACCGTTATATCCTTGGTTTTACTATACCATAGATATAGTCCTTGTGAACCTACAGTTATGAATATCAACGTAAGTTGACTCAATCTAATGTTACAGTAAGCTAACATCAATATGAAAAAGCCTACTACTCATTTCTGTGTGTCTGGTATTACAGCTCTATTACCATGCAAATTTAGCAATTGAGTGCCTCTTGAGTTAAGATTGGCTAAAAAGCCGAAGGTTAAACAATTGTGCAATGTTCACTCAATGTAAAACAGTATGCGTCACCCTACTACTCTTTTCTGTGCGCCTGGTATTTCAGCTGAATTTACATGTAAATTTACTGATTTAACGCCGCAGCGCCTCTTGAGTTAAAATTGGTTTGTTAACCCAAGGTCAAAGAAAAGTGCAATTTTAACTCAAAGTAAAATAATACTCAGCAGCCTACTACTCATTTCTGTGCGCCTGGTATTTCAGCTGAATTTACATGTAAATTTACTGATTTAACGCCGCAGCGCCTCCTGAGTTAAAATTGGTTTGTTAACCCAAGGTCTAAGAAAAGTGCAATTTTAACTCAAAGTAAAATAATACTCAGCAGCCTACTACTCATTTCTGTGCGCCTGGTATCTCAGCTGAATTTACATGTAAATTTACTGGATTAACGCCGCAGCGCCTCTTGAGCTTGGTTTATTAACCCAAGGTTAAGCAAATTTGCAATTTTAACTCAACATAAATTAATACTCAGCAGCCTACTACTCATTTCTGTGCGCCTGGTATTTCAGCTGAATTTACATGTAAATTTACTGATTTAACGCCGCAGCGCCTCTTGAGCTTGGTTTATTAACCCAAGGTTAAACAAATTTGCAATTTTAACTCAAAGTAAAATAATACTCAGCAGCCTACTACTCATTTCTGTGCGCCTGGTATTTCAGCTGAATTTACATGTAAATTTACTGATTTAGCGCCGCAGCGCCTCTTGAGTTAAAATTGGTTTGTTAACCCAAGGTCAAAGAAAAGTGCAATTTTAGCTCAACGTAAAATAATACTCTGCAGCCTACTACTCATTTCTGTGCGCCTGGTATTTCAGCTGAATTTACATGTAAATTTACTGATTTAACGCCGCAGCGCCTCTTGAGCTTGGTTTAGTAACCCAAGGTTAAACAAATTTGCAATTTTAACTCAATGTAAAATAATACTCAGCAGCCTACTACTCATTTCTGTGCGCCTGGTATTTCAGCTGAATTTACATGTAAATTTACTGATTTAACGCCGCAGCGCCTCTTGAGCTTGGTTTAGTAACCCAAGGTTAAACAAATTTGCAATTTTAACTCAATGTAAAATAATACTCAGCAGCCTACTACTCATTTCTGTGCGCCTGGTATTTCAGCTGAATTTACATGTAAATTTACTGATTTAACGCCGCAGCGCCTCTTGAGCTTGGTTTAGTAACCCAAGGTTAAACAAATTTGCAATTTTAACTCAATGTAAAATAATACTCAGCAGCCTACTACTCATTTCTGTGCGCCTGGTATTTCGGCTGAATTTACATGTAAATTTACTGATTTAACGCCGCAGCGCCTCTTGAGCTTGGTTTATTAACCCAAGGTTAAACAAATTTGCAATTTTAACTCAATGTAAAATAATACTCAGCAGCCTACTTCTCATTTCTGTGCGCCTGGTATCTCAGCTGAATTTACATGTAAATTTACTGAATTAACGCCGCAGCGCCTCTTGAGCTTAGTTTATTAACCCAAGGTTAAACAAATTTGCAATTTTAACTCAATGTAAAATAATACTCAGCAGCCTACTACTCATTTCTGTGCGCCTGGTATTTCAGCTGAGTTTACATGCAAGTTTGGGTAACTAAATAGCGCATCACCTGTTAAGTTAACATTGTCATGCTAACCCAAGGTCAAACAAAAGTGCAATGTTAAGTCAATGTAAAATATTCACCCTACTACTCATTTCTGTGCGTCTGGTACTTCAGCTGAGTTAATATGCAAATTTGGTGGTTCAAGCGTTGCAACGGCATTCCCATAAACAGTATAAAAGGTCGGCTGAAAGGAAAGCATACATATTTGTGGACAATTTAGTCCTTTAGATTTCCAGGACTATAGCCTTAGTATTGATCACCAAGGATATGTGGGTCAACTAGGAATCATTAGGCTGTTGAAGGGCTCATTTAAAGGGTCTGCTGAAAGAAAAAACATTCATAAATGTGGACCAGTAATATGATCCTATAGGTTTCCAGGAGTATGTCCTTGGTATGGTATAACCAAACATATGTAAATCGACTGGAAACCATTTTATAGACAACAGCTAATTTGCGGCTGTCTGCTGAAAGAAAAACATTCATACTGTTGGACCAGGACTATGATCCTTTAGGTTTTTAGGACTATATCCTTGGTATGATATAACCAAGGATAAAGGGTCCACTAGAAACCGTTAAAGCGGCAATGCTAAAATTTTTGATCTGCAAGTACTCAAAATCCACCTAATGCATGCAATGTGGCATCAAAGCTTTGCTCTTTCGTCAGTAAACTGGAACTGTAAATAAAAGAGTTTTTATATATAAGTTTATGATGTTACATGATGAATAGGTATATCGAAGTATATCGAATATAAAGAGCAAACATTTTAAGTCAATTAAAATATAGACAAAAAGAATTTACTAAACAAAACAGGATTGTTTTAATGTGTAAAATGGGTTTTCAGGACGGCAGGATTGTTACTTTCAGTTACAGTAAAGTTGACTTAAACAATTATAATATTTTATATACATAATGCACTAACGCAAATGTAAGCGAAACTGACTATTTTCTCTATTGCCTATACATTTTGAGGGCTAACACTTCATTTTATTCATTTCAACTGATAGTATAGAATCTCTCAGATTATTTAAATTAAATTAAATATTCTTTCTCAGACTTCAGCAACGAACGCTCTTCATATTGCCTATTGACATAAAAGCTCTTTAACTTTAATCAAATCTAAGGCAACTTCATAAATTTTATATTTTCATATATTAAATTCAATTCAAAGTAATTTCAATAAACACAATTCCAATTTAGGCCAAATTTTTGCGAGTTTCTCGCCTTTCGAGCAATTTAGTGAAAAGTTTTCAGCGCAACTTTTGCGCCGTTTTAACTTTTCACCCCAAAATCAAAGACAATTTCAACTCGCCGCTTATCAATTTGCGTGCAGCATATGGCTTACATAAAGTTGTTCAATTTGTTGGCCATATGTTGCACTAACTTCGCCAACTAATTGAAAACAAGCCAAAAGAAGTTATGGCCAAATGGCCAGCGCCATTGGCTTGGCTCGCACTCGGACACATTTGATTGTCATAATTAAATAAGTTAACCAACTGGCCAACTATTTGTGGTATATGCCAATAAATGTTACACACTTGCCAAAAGGGGAGGTGTGGGGGCGTGGCACTTGAAATATGCATAAGGTCATAATAATTAAATATCACTCATACGCACTGGTTAACAATATTACGAGCATCTCTACATACAATAAACAAGGCACTAGCTTGTCCTCGCTTATGCAACAACAGCACCACCAGCACCACCTACAAATGACAACAGCAGCAACAACAATAATAACAACAACAACTACCACACTACTACTACTACAACAACAACAACAACAACAATTTGCTATTGTGTTTTTGGTCTGTTGTGGCATTTAATTTATAGACTACGTAGTCAGGCTGCATTCAGCAAACTCTAGCCCTCACTCACACTGGCTAGGCGTTGCTCTGGCATGCTAGTGAGCCTATTACACTGTGCAACAAGCTTAATTGAATGGCTAAATATGTAAAATGTGTATTTAACCATTGGGCTGATAACCTTTGTTAAATTTTTAATTTTTAACTAAAAAGTAAAAAGCTTTCACAAAGTCAGAGCCAAATGTAATATTTTTTATATATTTCTTAAATTTACTAGTAGCCAAATTTGTTTAGTTTTAAGAATAAATTAAAACCAGTTAAATAGCTTAAACATTTTTAGAAGTTTATCTCAAATGATTTAAATTGTATCAAACATAACAGACGAGCGTGTAGGAGGTGGCGCTATGCTGATGACGCGCAGTGTATATGTTAAAAACTCTATGATAAATGTAACATTTACATCTTGACTACCTATAGTACCTACCTATAGATCTAAAATATGTTTTAATATATGGTGATTATATTTTATATTTTATTTAATAAGTATTATATTATTTTAATTATTTTATATTCATATTTATATTTATTAAATATTGTTACATACCCAAATTTAATATATATTATGCAATTTATTCCTATTAAATCCAAATAATTAACAAAAATATATTCTGCTTTTGCAACTCAACTGTTTTGCCCAGTGTACAGTGTTAGGTATGCTCAACGCTTACACATATGTGAACTTTATATACATAATTGAGTTCTGTATAAGTATGTGTACAGTTGTATTAGTGTATGTGTGTGTGTGTGTGTGTGTTGGAATATCAAGCATAATGCTGGATTTACTCTCGCACATACATATCATAATTCAATTGAAATTGTTGCAAAATTCTTAGTAAAATATTTGTGCAGCTTGCACCACATTCGCTCACACAGAGTGAACAAGAGTGGGTGGCAGTGCCACGCCCCCCCCCCCTCCTCCACCTCCTCACTGGTCAATAAATGGTGTATTACTGCAGCATACTTGGACAACTGCTCATTATCTTTGACAGAAGCTGCAGCAGCAGCTTAGCAGAGCTTGAAAAACATTTGCTGGCAATATCTGAAATCAATTAGCTGACTTTGTGCTTCCAGCTATGGCTGCCTCAGCAGAAAGCTGTCTCTGTGTGTTAGTGTGTGTGTGTGTTAGTGTGTATGTGTTAGTGTGTATGTGTGTGTGTGTGCAGGCGTCGAACAGTCTTTGCATTGTTCATGCTTAAAACCATAATCCCGTCTAAGCCCACTTTGAACAATGCAGCTATATAATAAAAGCGCAGAGCAAAACAAAAGATTAAAACGCAGCAAGGAATACTCTATGGACATGAAGTTGTGCTCTGGGCGGGAGTGCACGACTAGAACAATACCTTGACGAGTTGTTGAATATGAAGCGCAGAGTATGTGTAATAACAATTAAAGTTAATAAAACTATTTACAACAATAAGTTATAGTTTAATTATGAACTAGTTATTTAAAATAAATTTCGTCAAACACAGATTTGATTTGCATGTGCTTTACGATAACTCAATTGATCAATTTAAAGTTGATGCTCTAGGCAGTTCTAGTTCTAAGTATTTCCACCTAGTATAAGGTGAATGAATGAACAGACAGACATACTGCTGAATAGAATCTGCTGTGGCTACTGATCAAGAATCGAGATCATTTATAAAAACAGCCACGCCTGCGTTCGTCGAACATTTATCCAGAATTCTTATGAAGTACTAGAACAGGGCTGGTAAAGTATCAAATATTGGTAAACAAACATAATTAACACTTAAACAATGTTTTAAGTAGGAAATGTTTGTAGTAGGAAACACTGATACAGCTGCAATAAGTATCTAAAGTTGGCTACACTTCAAGTGCCAAGCCCCATATTAACTGTTCAAGAAGCAAACGTTGCCACAAAGTCCTAAGAGCCACCTAAACTCATATCCACTCATGCAGGCAGTTTAAGGTCTTCACTTGCAGCTCGAACAATGCTTAAAGCAATGTTTAATATTTACAAAATAAGCAAATGTGTTGTATTTATACACACATAAGCATATATATTCATATAAATCTAAATTGAAATTCTCTTTCATTTACTATCTCTTGCACTGCATAACACGCATACGCCCCACTGCCTACTGCTGATTCCAGCTTAAAGCAACTTTTATCAGTGCAAACTCTTTGACTAGCAATAAATATTAATTGCCAACGCTTTAAAGTTTTATAGACTCAATGAGTTTAGCTACATTTTGTAAAAGTTTGATTGGATTTATCGCGTGGGCGAGAGCCAACACGCTTATCGAGTTTATAATTACCTGGGCCCAGCTAGGCAAAGTGGCCTGAATAATGATAATGGCCACGGTCTGATAGCCAATTTCTGGCCTATTGACAGGCTGTAGCCTCTCGTATTGATCCCAGCCAAACATACTGAATGCCAGACGAACAATGGACGCCTTTGTTGTTGTTTATCAGCCGTCGCTGAGGGAGCGGGCGGCCGCGGGACGCCAATTTATTGCAATATCTCGAAGCTGCCTCAGACACTGCCCCAGCTAATTCTATGCGATGCTCGCATGCTAATTACCTAGCGAAATTGGCTTGCATGCCTGGAATTGGCCTATCGACCTATGCGGATTTGCATTTCATGTAATTTCGGTCGAGATTTCGCCACTGAGATTACCGAAAGCGATTCGCAAACACGTTCAAGTTGCTGAGCAGAGTTATGAAGGCATCATATACTTATGCATAATCTGCCTTAGACTTTAGCTTAGTTTTAGCCACGCTCAGTTCAACTAGATTTCCGTTAAAGACTCAACTCGTCTTAGCTCATTTAAGTGGTTGCCAGGAGGCAACTGCTTGGCAGAAGGCAGGATCTGGCTCGTGTCAGCCATTCAATGCTATTCAAATTGCGTATCCATCTTCATTTATTTCATTTTCCTGTAATTTCCTGACATTTTTGCTGATATTTTGCTGGCCACGTTACCGGAACTAACTCCACGCCCGCCAACGCCAACGCCTCCGCCTTCGTTCCGCCCCCCTTAACTAGCAGCACGTCTTGGCTGGGTCTCTGTTCGGAAATGGAAAAGTGCGCCAACTTTTCGCTTGAATTGGCAATCGTTACACCTCGCTGTCCTCACTAACCAAACGGCTGTTGCAGTTGCCAGCAAACCGCAAAAACCTCTTTAACCCCCCACACCCAAGTCAACCTCTCACCCTGTCCCGCCTCATCGGCCATTTGTTGTCTGTGGCTGCGGCTGTGGCTGTGACTGTGGCTGCGATGGTTGCCTGCAACGAGACAACCTGTAATCGTTCTTTTGCGCCACATTTAAAATGTCTCCGGGAGTTTTGCTCGTCTCCTTGTCCATTCGTTCATGTCTTGTTAGCGTAAATCAAGCGTAACAAAGCGCCGCACGGCATCCTCCAGACGCTCACCCGAATGGGGCAAGTGAGTGAAAGAAACTGCCAAGATGAGGCATTAGTCTCCAGTTATGGCTACTCCTAGTGCTCCTGTCGCTGCTCTTTTCTGCTGCTCCTGTTCCTGTGTCTCCTCCTGCATTTGTTTCTGCTGCCCACCCATCCTACTCCTACTCCTGCTTCAGTTGCTGTCTCTGCGTCATGCGCTTGCTACTGCTTCTGCAGCTGTCCCTCTTCCTTCTAATGTTCTTCCATCTCCTGCTCGCTCTGTGATCCGTGCCCATGCTCCTACTCCTGCATCTCCTCCATCTCTTTGTTCTTTAGCCTGCTCCTCCTCCTGCTACTATTGCTACACTTCCTCCATCGCCATCTCCTCCTGCTGCCGCTGCTCCCACTCCCCTCTGGCTCGCCTGACTGGCAAAAAGTCGCTGGTAAATTTATTATGGCGCTCAAACGGAAACGCGCTCACTAAACTGCACCACTGGGATCTAAAAACTGGATTGGTTTGAGTTAGTAGCCGCCGCTGCTGCTCTGCCAGCTCTGTGTCACCTCTGCTCCTCAGCTCCGCTGCACCACTGCTGAGACTGTCCTTTTGGCAAGCGGACAATGTTGATTAAGCGCACATAGATCTGGCGTTACACAAAGCCTTTAGAATGCGACAAAAGTTTCAAATTAAATTTTCTCCTACTGGAAATTGAATTAAATCCAGCTATTCATACCTCGTTTATATATAACTCAGGTCAATTTTTTGTCACTGCTGCGACAAAATAACTTTCGTAATTAGTTTATAACTATATCTATATATTGGTTTACTTATAGTAAAGAATAACAATATAATAATAATATATAATATATATATTTTATAAATAAATTGTATATATATAAATTTGAAATATATATTTTTAAAATTTTCAAATTGAATACATAATTTTTTTGAATAGAAATTAATGTAAATATTTATTTTTAATTTTAATATAATTTAAGATATAATATTAAATTTAACATCAATATTTTTTTCAGTTGAAATTATAATTTATACATTTATATATGTATTTATATATATATATATATATATATATATATATATATATATATATATATATATATATATATATATATATATATATATATATATATATATATATATATATATATATATATATATATATATATATATATATATATATTTGCAAAAAAATAAAATTTCTGTATGATTTAAGACATTTAAATGACATTTTTCATACCATTGAACTTCACACCTTTTGCGCAGTAAAAATTTATTTAATGCTGCCGATTTCAAGAGATTAAACTCATTGTCAATATGTGAAATCGTAAATTTGCACTAATTTAATTAGATGACGCATTTTACGGCTGCGTAATGAGAGAGTTCACACGATTGAAGAGCTAATTGCCAGCGATAGATAAGTATTTAAAAAAGTATATATTCTCATGTATATATATGTAAATATACATATGTACATATATATCTGAATATATTTACGACTATAACTGTTCGTCTGCTAATTTGATTGGCATAGTTAACTGCTAATAAGAACTTAATTCAATTTGCGCTGCCAGAAAAAATGTTGATGAGCGACAAATTCGGCAACAATATTAGCCGCAATGCCCCCTTTTGGCCCTGTCGGCCCCCTTATTTTGCCACATCAAAATAATGCAATTATAAAGTATTAATATTATACGGCAAACAGACGGGCGCTGCTTCTATATTGACTTTGCCAGGATATTGTGGCTAGTAGAGTGGGCGCAGCGTAGCCCTTTAAAGCGGCCATCTACCTCACTCTCCCTCTCCCTCTCTTTCGCTGCTCTGATTATGACCAAGCGCAAAAATGTTTACTAATTATTTATAAAATATTGGCCAACGGCTGTTTACAGATTTCGTCGTGTTCGGCGGGAAGGCGGCGCAGGGCAACGCGCACGGGCGTCGCTGTGCGAATTAGTTCATTAAAATGGCACAAATTTCAATGAAGTTTTTGTGGTGGCTTCCAACTCTCTCTCTCTCTCTCTCTCTCACTCTCTCTCTCTCTCTCTCTCTCTCTCGCTCTCTCTCTAGCTGTGTGTCGCCATAAATGAAAGCTGCAAATCATTTTTGGGGATTTGCAACAGGAAACAGAATGCGCGCCATGAAAAGCCAGAACTGAACTTATGGACATCGATAAATATATATATATAGATAGAGATTTAGATACGTACATATATATACATATATATATGTGTGTGTATATAAACATATTTCTGTTAATTATAAGCAGCTATATATTTTCATAAAATTGCAACACTTGCAGTCAATTAAAGGCGCTAATTAGCTTAAAACTGTAAATATTGCTGTTGGCCATTATTGGAGAGGCAAGGGCTGTTCATATTTGTGTACTTTAAGTGGTTCTTCGGCCATCAATCATTTTTGGCTAGTTAAACACAAACACGAATTCAATATGCATGCCAAGCACATCTATCACACAACTTATGCCCAGTCGATGCATTAAAACAAAATGTTAAATGCAAATTTATGCGCCAAGCAAACAAACAGCCGAAGGGCAGGCAACAAAAAATAAAATCATGCAGAAAAATAAAAAATAAAAATACAAATGACTTTCCAAACAACAATTTCGACAAGAATTCACAAAAAAATAAAAAATAAATGTAGTCAAAGAAGAATTAACATTTAAAATAAATGCGGATTAAATGTATAGAAATAAAATATTCCTTTTATATGTTAGATAAATTTTGATATATATAGACTTATATTGGTATGTTATATAATATAAAAATCTAATTAATAGCAATAGAGCCAGTCCATAGGTTTTTTTGCTATTAATTAGAAATTTAGACTGAACTGAACTATCGCTGACTATATCTCAGCTGCTCACTTTTGCGCGATATCTAACTCTCTCCCATACTTTCAATTTTCATGTTTTGTTTGGAAAGAAACAAACAGCAAGAGAATATAGTTCTATCTGAATTATTGTTGTTCTCTCATTCAATCTTTTTGCCTCTATTTGATTTATTATCCATTTTTCTCTGTTTTCATCTCACAGGCCAACCTCTCAGTCTCTTTAGATCTCAATGTGTCTATAGCTTTGTCTCTCCATATTTCACCTTCTCTCTTCAAGTCTTTTCTATTTGTACTTGACTTATTCGCTATTTTCTCTCTCTCTCCCCCCTCTCTCTCTCTCTCTCTCTCTCTCTCTCTCTCTCTCTCTCTCTCTCTCTATCACAGCCAAAACACTCACATTTTTTCCCACACTGTCTTTATTTGTTTTTCTTAAACCCACTTTTCTCTATCTTTCTTTCTACATCTCTCTCCTTCTCTCTCTTCTCTCTCCTGCTCTTTCTCTGTCGTTTCCTTTCTCTCTCGCTTTCGGTCTCTCTCTCTCTCTATTTACCTCATTTATTTCCTTTCTACGTCTTTCTCTTTTCACCTCTTCGCTCACTTCATCTAACTGTGGCTCTCAGTGTTTCTTTATATCTCTATCACTTTCCACTTTTTGCATTTCTCACTCTATCCCTCTCTCTCTTTCTCTCTCTCTCTCTCTCACCCACGCTCTCCCTCTCTCGCTCTCCCATTTATAGAGATCAAGCAACCATCTTTCACATATTTGAAATTGAATTCTGGAACATCTGGAAAAAAAAACCAAAATAAAAATAAACGACAGAAAAAGAAAAACTCTCGAGTCAGCTTCACATTAATTTGATTTAAGCATCGTTGCTTTTTTGACACTTTTATTGTTATTGTTGCTGCGCTATCGGAGGCCTGCGTTTGCATTGTTCTTGTTGTGTTGCCTTAACGGTCTTTTGCATTGTTTTAAACATTTTCCAACACACTTTTGTGTTGTTGTTGTTGTTGTTGTTTTTTGTTTGCTCTGTTTGCCCTTTTTTGTGCCGTTATTTATTTGGTTTTTGGGGCCGTTTGCCATTGTTAAATGGCATTTTCATGCTCAACTGGCGTCAAATATGGCAACCAATGAGGCGCTCCACAGAGCACGCCCCCTGCCCCAAATAGAGAGGCGTGTGGACAGGGCGAGCGAGCTGGAGTGCAACGAAACGAGTGCAAATAAAGTTTTTGACACGTGTCAATGCAGGGGAGCAGCGAAAGCGAGGAGGGCAGTGCCAGGTGACAGGTGTGCATGTTAATGCATAAAATAAAGATGCCCCCAGATGAGCAGAGCAGAGTAGAAAGCGAGAAAGAGAGAGAGAGAGAGAGAGAGCGAGAGAGTGGAAGAGATGAGCCTGGCATGAAATATTGTTTTGGCTGTGAAAATAATTCTCAAAAGTGCAGACAAATGCACGAAAATAAATTCTGTTGATATTTGCATGCCTTTGCATGGGTTGAGTCGAGTATATTGGCTTTGAGCACAGGTCTTCTGGCTGTCCGTTTGAACTTCACTCGGTTCGAACGGGACACATTTTGATAGCTCTATGGCTGTAAAGCTGTGAAACTAAAAGCTTTCCTAACCTCTGGATAGCCTTTCGGCTAATCTCGAAATCCAATTGATTCGAAAATAAATTATAATTATATAATATATTTCATATATTCAAATATAAAATTCAAATTTTAGAGCATTTCGGATAATCTTAGCTAGAGCTGTGAGATCCCTTTTAAAGTTGTTATTATTAAAAGCTTAAGTATAATTTTAAAAAATACTATATTTTTTTCCCTAAAGAACAAATAATGGCAAAAATAACCAGATAATTGAGCTGCACCTAAAAGTCTACACTTATGTTTAAGCTCTCAATCTCTATACATCTGCCTTGCTCAGCAAATCAAAAGATTCAATATAAAATCATGGAACGACCCTAGGCTTGGCCCTTGAAAGACATGATAGATACGACTACGCTATATCTTTTAAACATAGTTGAACACCTCACTTAATGTGAGCGAGCATTAAGCAGTCAGTCGCGTTCAACTGCAAAGATTTATTTGCTTATTTTTTTGATAATTTGTTGCCATAAAATGCAATACCAAATATTAAATATTAAATATTAAAAATATAGTTACACATGCGGTTGGCTGTTGCGGTTTTTCTGTGTAGTTTTTTTTCAGAAACCGAAAGTTTGTAAATATTTTGCACAATTTTTATGCAATTTATGTGAACTGAAAAAAGTTAAGAATATTGAGATAGCAAAGCAAACCCAAAGGAATTTTTATAGACAGACACAGATTGTTGGAGAGTCTAGTCATAAAAAAAAAAAAAAATAATAATAATTAGATTTTAAATTGATTTAAATTGAAAACTTAAATAAGAAAGGAAGAATGTAAAAAATTGCATATAAGTTAATAATTAATATTTTGTTATATTTTTTAACCTGTTTTGGATTTAAATATATTTCAAAATCACAACTTTTTCAACTAATTTTTTATGGTTTTATTATAATATTTAAATAAGCATAGTCTTTGCTGCGTGACACGCTATTATTATTTAATATTAATATTAAATATCTTTAAATTTGTTAATACAGAATTGCTTAAAATGGAACTGTATTATAAAAATATTAATAATTTATTTTTTTGCTTAATTAATAAAAGAAAGAAATATATTATTTTAAAATATTTTTGGTTTTTAATTTAAAAAAATATTGTTCTTTTATTGTAATTCTTATAATACGTAAAAAGAAATGTATTATTATATTATAGTTCCATTTTAATGATGACTTTAAGATTATAAAGAATAAATAATTTTTAGAATTTAATATTAAACATTTAAGCATGTATTTGTTTTAAAATATAATTTTAATTTTTATTTTATTGTAATGATATAATCATTACAATACATATAATAAAATAAAATGGGACTATATAATCGTATAGGTAAAAAATAAAATTATTTATATTTTTCTATTACAGTTTCATTTGTTGCATGATTTTATTTAAATTACCATTAAAATGCTTTATATTCATGAAATAATTCAAAAATTTACCCGTTAGCGCCAGTAAAAATACTATAAATGGCCAATGCAAGCCAAGTTCTAGCGGATTTTTAGCATGTTTTAGCTATGGTTTAGCCTTTCACTCACAATTAACGTTGCTGCAGCGACTTTTCATTGCTGTCATGTTTGCTCGAGAATGTAAATTTGAATGACTTCTGCTGCTGCTTCTTCTTCCACTTCAACATTCAGTTGCGGAATTAACCAACAAAAAAAAAAACAAAAAAAGGGGGCGTGTCTGACAAAGCGTGAAAAGCAGTGCAAAAAATGGCTTCGCTCGCTTTGCCAAAGAATTCGTAGCGCAACGAAACGAAACGGAAGGGAATGAAACGGAACTTGACTAAAGCGCATAAATCTTCGTAAAGTGTCAGCGTGCATATTTCTCTGTTGCTGCTGCTGCTGCTGCCGCTCTTGTTGTTGTTGTTGTTGTGTTTTTTTATTGTTTATATTGTTTTTGTTGCTGATGTCAGCAGCAGCTTTGCATTTGTTATTGTTGTTTGCTGTTTTGGGCAATTTGTACGCATTGTCTTTTTATTTCATTTTGATGGCATTTGTTATTTTTTTTATTTTATATTCAGACTTGTTCATTTGTTTATTTATTTTTTAAATCATTTGTTTATTTGTGCGAGCTCTGTGTGCGTGTGTGTGTGTGTGTGTGAATAACGAGTTGCAAAACGGAAATTAGTTGCAGAAATCCCATCAAGCGAAGTTCTGCTCAGAGCGAGAGCCCCAAAAGTTGCTCAACATTCATCATTAAACGCAAAATGGCCACAGGCAACAGAACTAAAAGTGAGAGAGAAAAACAACAAGAAAAAAAGCAAAGAGCTTACAGTGTTGCAAATGCAAGGGAAAAAGGGCTTGACAACAAAAACAATTAGCAACAGGCACAGCAATTAGCCTAAAAATAGACACGCACGCACACACGCCAGCACAATGAGCGTGAAAGAGATGGGAAGAGAAGAGAAGAGTGTGAGCTGGAGACGTAACGGACGACAGCAGATAAATGCAAATGAGTTTCGGTTTACGGGCAGAGTTTCGCAGCAGTCAGCTTTTTGGTAGAGCAAAAGCGATTAGCAGGATTTATGTGGAGAGCAAAAGTTTTACGGCTGGACACAACCAAAAGTTTTACATTACGTGGTCACCGCAAGCAAGTGGAAGCGAGAAAGCAGTAGAGAGACAATGGGTGAGACTGAGAGATGAATGGAGAATGTCTGCATAGGATTGCCGATTGTTGTTGTTGCTGTTGTTGTGTGTAAATGATAAATAAACAAGTGTGCAGCCATTTATAAAACTGTTTGCTTTTTTTTTAATATGAAAACTCACTAATTAACCTAAGTTAGTAACTATAATTATTATTAAATATAATAATAAAAAAAAAAAATAAAAAATAAACAAAATAATTTAAATAAATGATTAAATAAATAAAATTTGTAAGATAACAATTAATCACATTTGTTAGCTAGTGTAATTTGCCAATAATGTATTATTTTTTAATTATTTTAAAATATATAATTTTAAAAGATTTTTTTTGACCAATTTCTTTAGTTCTGAAACTCTATTTTGTAGCTTGGTGTAAGTGGTTTAGGCCCTGAGTTGATTGCTTAAATTGCAGCAGATTCTTTTCGAGCACGAGCCAAGTTGGCCAAAAAATCGTGTGCATTTGCCGTATTTAAAGTATTTGCCAAACTTGCCAAGCGAAACAGGAAAAAAAAAACAAAACAAAAAGTTGGTAGAACGTGTTAATGAATGTGGTTAAAAGTGGGTGGCAACACACACACACACACACACTTAACGCCAAAGCCCTATTGAAGGAGGGAGTGCGAAAAGTTGGATAAACTGACAAATTGCACAAATAATTTATAACGGGAATACTTGTTAAAATTGAGCAGACGGAAAAGTGGAAGAGTTTTTTTTCCTTACAGAAAATTGTGATAAATGACAAAAAGGAAAACTGTAAAATAAACTATGGAAAATTGAGATAGTTTATTCGATTTAACAGAGCATAAATTTAACTTTTAGAGAGTTAATTGAGGAAAAGAATGAAAAGAAAATAGAAAATTCAAGAGCTAATTGAGCAAAGGAAGAAGAAGAATGCAAGCTGCGAGCTCTAGTTCCATTTGATAAAGAAGTTCATGTTCGAGATGTAAAATGAATTAGTAGATCAACAACAATACTAAGGAAGCTACTAGTTCAAGTTGAAGAACAAGTACAGCAGTTCATATTCAAGTTGCAAACTCAATAAAGAGAACTGATTCATTTTGATAGGCAGTGACGCATGAACCATACATCAAGTGATATATTTGAGTACACTGTAATTTTTAGAATTACTTCAATATTGGAACAGAAATATGTCGTTCAGTTGAACTAACTCTGTCTGAAATGGAGTGATCTAGCTCACGCAGCACTGAACACGTTCAATTTAGCATAAGCTGAAATACAAGATGAAGGTCAAATTAGTTCATTTTAATTTCTACTCTTTAAAATTAAAAATATATATTTTTTAATTTAATAAATAAAGGAAAAAAGTATAAGAATTTGCAATTTCTTTAATTAATCTTCGTTCAAAGTTGAACTAGTTCCAATTGAATGAACGAACACTTAGCCAAGTTTTGTTGGTAATTGATTTCACTCTCTTCCCTTTCTCTCTCTCTCCCTCCCTCTGCCTGTCTCTCTGAATTATCGCATACATTAAGTTATCTATCTGCCTCTCTTCGTATGTGTTTGTTACACCTGTCGCATTTTCAATACAAACCGTAAACTAACTGTAAAATGCAATAAATCGCCCTCGATGCGACCTCTGCGCCCATTGAATGCTGCAACAAATGGGTTTAATTATGCGCCCCCCACCCCCACACAGCACCAAAACAGTTGCCAGGACACTGGCAGGACATTCCAATTGGAAGGCGTTCAGGTGCATTGGCCCAGGGATAAACGGTGACAATAAATTCGAATTGCTGAACGCGGGCAGTCGCCAGGCGTTAATGCAAGTGCAGAAATATTTTGTTGCCAGACAACAACAAAAACAGCAACAAATATTTACCGTTATGCTGCAAACTATTTAACAATAAACGCATTTTGCCAAAGGAATTTTCATTTTGCCAAAAGGAATTTCCCACAGCTTCTCAAAATCAAATTGAAAACAAAGAAAGTAGTAAAGTGTGAGTGAGATACAGAGAGAGAGAGAGAGAGCAAGTGGCATAAGCAAGCTGGCTAAACAGCTAGCCAGACAGGCTGCCAGAGTCCTGCTGCACAGGATATGCCATAAAGAGCAAAACTTACAGACAGCCAGGTAAAAACGAACAGGTGAGAAGAGAGTGGGCAGACTTAATTGACTGCAGTCAGGCAACTTATCAGCCCCAATTGCAGCAGTGGCTGAGCGAGGGGAGGCGAAGGATTCAAATGTGGCAAATGAAGAGGCGCAGCTGCTAGTGCACTTTGTGGCAACAGCCACACAAGCATGCAAAAGTAAGGCAAACAAACTGACCAGTGCTGTACAACGTCTGCATTTGTTAGCCAGTTGTTAATTGAGTGACGTTGCTGCTGTGTGTGTGGGCGTGTGCGCCAGACAGACTGACATATGTTGATAAGTACATTCATATACCCGAAAAAAGACAATAATGAAACCATATTCAAGTGCAAATGTGCTAAGATCTTCATTTAACAGGTTTTCCACTTAGAATCCAATTGGAATTGCATTTCCTAACACACTGAGTGCAACTCATTTGCTTTGAGCACACTCAAAAAGTTTCATCTCCACTTGCCCTCTCACTCTCTCCCTCTCTCTCGTGCGCGCTGCCTTGCAGCAGCTGCTATTGCTTGGAAGTGTTAAGAGGTGCCAGCAAATTTACAGCTAAATGTTTATGGTCGCAATTGTTGAGCCTGGCAAATGACGCAGCCAGCAGTGGCGCGCTCCCTTCACACTTGCACTCTCTGCCCGCTTCACGAGTCACACATTTTTGATGCGGTGTTAAATTTGCACAGCGAGTCTAATAAAATATTTACGGTTAGCAAAGGCAAAAGAAAACGAAAAACGAACAAAAATCTGCATTGAGTGCGCAGCGCATAGCTGAATAGAAGAGATGGCAGAGCAGCAGTGGGAGTGTGAGCGGGATAGCGAACATCACGTCTGACAACGTAAGCGCTAAATGTCAAAGCAGCAGCAGCCGCCACACAGACGCTTGAACTTTGCGCCAATCGCCTTCCATCTCGCTCCCTCTCACACACAGCCAGTCAACGAGCAATCGTTAGCTAATTAAATTTATTATTGCCAAACAAAAAAGCAAAAAAAAAATAGACAAATGCACCCACACGAAGATGAAACGTCACGAAAACAAAAAAATAAATAAGACTGGAAAAATCATGGCAAAAATTATATTTTCTATGGGAAAATAATTTATTTTTTATGGGAAAATCGTTGGCGTTGCTCTTTTTGACAGTCGTACGATTCAATTTTTTTCTGTTATTTGTTTTTTTTTTATTATTTTTATATATTATTACCAAATGACATTTCAGCTTGTGGTGTGGAATTGATTTATTTACTTCATTTCGCATGTTATGCAAATTTCATGAGATTTTCCCATTATTTTCTTTGCCATTATTCAAATGAATGCTGATTAAAGTCAGGAGACATATTTAAAGTTTATTAAAAAGTGACAAATGACGCGATAAAACCACAGCTAGACATAAATTAAAATATTATTCACACAAATTTAAATAAATACAGAGTATAGAGAGGATTTATAGCGTATATCTTTTATATTTGACCATTTTCAATTATAAATTTCGCCCTCTCACATTATTTTTAATCTAAAGTGCAAAATTAACTACAGAAGCAACAACAGCAGCATAACGGTAAGCAATAACAGCTGTAAACACGCTTCCAGCCACCATATTGTTTTGTTCCCTCTCTGCTCGCCCACCGCAACAGCTTGTCTCTTATACGTACAAGTACAGTGGGTCTCAATAAATGGAAGATGCGCTGACACCAAAAAAAAAAAAAAAAAAACTGTGCACATAAATGAAAATGAAAATAAAAGCTAAAACGTGTTTTGTAAGACTTGTTGTTAGTGTTTTATTTTTCATTTTCGCACTCATAATGTGTTGCTGAACGCCATCTGGCGGTAAGAGCTACAATAAAGCAATAAAGGCGACTTTAAGCTGATTACAACTGAATTCAACAACAACAACAGCAACAACTTGAGTTTCCTTGACCATTTCCATTTCATTCCATTCTGCTACACTTGGATCCAATACACTTATATCAGCTCTCATACCACTACCATATGCTCCTGATATGCGTGTGTGTGTGTGTACTTATGTGTCTTCTTTACAATTTTTGTCAATTTTTCTAGCTCTTGCTCTCTCCCTCTCGCTCTTGCTATGGTTTGCCACTGTCAAAATGACATTGCTGTAAATTGACATTGCAGTCGCTCGGTTGTGGTTTCTGCTTTTGGCATTTAAACTAATCGCTTGGCCACTTTCGGCTGTCATGCGTCACTTTGGCATGTCTCTCTACTTAGCTGCACAACACTTACCACTGTCTCACCCCTCCTCCCCCTGCCACTGCTCTGTCAAAACTTTGTTTGACAATTTTATTTTATTTGCCTGGAAGGGGTTTTAAATTTCGCGTGTTACCTAGTGTTTGTTGTTGTTGTCTGTTTAACTTATCTAGCATTCTTTGTGCTTGCTGTGGCGCCATCTTTTGTTAGTAGTCCACACTACAAGCAACTGAAGCCGTTTAGCTGCTCTCTTTGTATTTCCAGTTAGCAGTCGTTGCATTGTCTTTTGGCTCTTGCTGCTTTATCTAATCAAAGAGTAAATAAAAACAAAACTAATGATTGTATTATTTTTAATATTGATGCATTTTGTTTATATGAAATACGATTACAAACTTTAATTGGAAATTGAAATACAAAACGGGAATAAGTTCTCTTCTTCTCTTGCTTACACTTTTCGCAATTGTTGATGCGCGCTGTGACTTTGCAGCTGTTACTGCACTAGTCGCTGCTCTTTGCATCTCGCTCTACCTCTCTTGCAGATCCTCACGCTGGCTGCGGCATATTACAAAACTTTTTACTTCTTCCACTTTTGCATTTTCATTTATTTCGCCGCTGCCTCTCATTCACTCTCAGCTGCAGTGCTCAAGGGGAAGAGATGAAGCGAGGGGTGGCTTGTCGCTTTTGTTGTTATGCATATCGCTTCACTTTTAGTTTTTGGCGAAATTTCATTTCGTTTCCTTAACAAAACTTAACTTTGCTTTCTGCTTTGCCTTCTGCATTCTGCCTTTGAACTTTCTGTGCAACTTTGCTGCCGGACACGAATATAAAGAAATAAGTAAAGCGTCAATAAGTAAACCCAAACACAAACTCTCTCACACACACACAAACACAAACAGAAACACTTTAATATTCGAAGCAGTCGGCAATTATTTGTGTGCATTTTATTCAGCCATTTTTTTCTTTTTTTTTTTTGTGGGTTGCACTTGAGCGAAAACTTTATTAATAGCTCCAGCTTTGTGGGTTATGAGAAATGTAAAGAGAGCAAAAAGTCAAGGCAAACGGTACCTATTGTCGGGCACATAGTTTGAGTGAAGAAGCAAGTGCGAAGCAGAGAGTGTGTAAGCAGCGATTGGCATTTAGAGAGTGCGAGTGAGATAAAGCGTATATTAGTTGAATATTTCTGTTGCATATTACAACAAAATTATGGAATATGCATTCGTCTGCATGTTGTTAGGCTCATATTGTAGCTATAAATAGACTTTGATGAGCGCGCAGCGCACTTCATATACTCAATTTACATCAATTGATCATTCTAAACTCTCAGGAGTTTCACCCAACTGCTGACTCGCACACACATATGTATGTATGTATATACATACATACATATAACACAAATGCAGTTTAATCAAGCGGCTTTTGTTGCTAGCCTCGGGTCAGTCGGCATGCCACGCCTACAACGAGAGAGCGCGAGAGAGAGGAGAGGAGGAGGGAGCGGTACAGCGCAATAGTTAACAGCATTGTTACACTTTTAAACGGTAGTTTTTTTTTGCTTTTAAATATGCGGCCAGAGGTAGTTGAACCAAACGTAGTCGATGTCGCCATCGATGTGGATGTGGATGTTAATGTGGATGTGGATGTGGACTCCTCGCCTGGTCCAGTTCTGGTTTTGGCTTTGCTTCTGGTCTGGCCTGGTCGCTTGGATGGTTGGCCTGCACTGCGGTTCATTAGCGCACCAAATGCGATTTGGACTTTTATGCTGCGGCCTAGCCAACAGTTGCCAGCGTGGGCGGTGAGCGGGCGGGGCCGTGACAGTGGTGGATGTCGCGTCGCGTCGCGTTGCTTTGGCGTTTGCCTCCAGAACTAGAACACATGAGCACGTAATTTAGTAGCCGCTTTAGCGCTTTTGTGTGAAAATCACAACGACAACAAGGCAACAGATAGGCGCGAGAGCGAGAGAGGGAGAGAGAGACGAGGTAGAGGTAGAGCGGGGCTTGTTCCTCTCGTGCACATTAACCTATGCGCTGGTTAGCTGGCTGGCTGCCTGGCTGCCTGCCTGGTCGGTTGTTTATGGGCAAGCGCCTCATTGGGATCACGGCCGCTTTCTGCGTGGGTCCGGTTTTCGCCGTTAATTCCTTTTTATTAATAGCCAACGGACACAAAGGCACAAAAACAAAAAAAAAAAAAAAAACTCACTCAGCTCAAACGGGAAACCTAAACGCAAAACTAATCAGTTTTTTCTCTCTCTCTCTACCTCTTTTTTTTTTGCTGATAGCTAAATGTAATGTAATTGCCTAGCGAAATGGAGTCTAATTTGTTGCTGTGTGTGTGAGAGGGAGCGAGAGAGACACAAAACAAAGTTGGGATCGCTGGCAAAAGGCGGGCAATCAAATTATGTGTAGGCAAATAAATTCAATAAAAGAACTGTTTATTGAGAATGCATGCAAAAAGTAATAAACATTGGGATTATTTACGAAAAATAACGCAAAACAAATAAATTTAATAAATAGCTGAGACTGAAATGGAATATTTCGGAAAGTGTTTAACCAGCAGTGTGTGACGAGGAAAGGTGGAGAAAATAAAGCTGAGATCAGTAATAGATAGAAGAGCAATAAGTAGTGCAAACTACAATAAGTAGTGCAAAACAATGAAAAGTCAAGATGAAAGACTAGATTGAAATAGAGATCGAGTCATGATCAATGAATGTTGTTTATGTGCTGAGAAAACACCTAAATTACAGTTAGAATCCCATTTGAGAAAACAAAGGAATATTAAGTTACAGAAATGAATGTTTTATAAAAAAGCTTATTAGACTGAAACAAAAATTTATTTAATAAAATGTTTTTTAAATGTTGAGTCCGATTTTCTGAATTTCTATCAGATTTCAAGAATTTCTTATGAATTTACAATAAAATAAACGATGCAATTAAATGATTATAGAAAATATGCAATGTGCAATATGTATTATATAATATGTAATATGTAATAAGCAAGATGTAAGATGTAATATGAAAGATGTCAGTTGTAAAGTATAACATGTGAGATGTAAGACGTGAGATGTAAGCCGTACGATGTAATACGAAAGATGTACGATGTTATATGTAAGATATATGATATATGTATGATGTGTAGATGTTATTTAATAGATGTAAGATTTAATATGTATGATGTCAGATGTAAGATTAAGATGTAAGATTTATGATGTATGATATAAGACGTAATTTGTAAGCTGCATGATGTAAGATGTAATATGTAAGATGTACGATGATAAATATTAAATGTTATATGTATGCATGATGTAAAATATAAGCTGTAAGATGTACGTGTAATACGTAAAATGTATGAAATTACACGTATGATTTATGATGTAAGATGTATGATGTAAATGTAAGATGTATGCTATATCATGTCTGATGTATTATAAAATGTGTAATATGAAGATCTGTGAGAAAATAAATAATTAAGATAGATCCCATCAAATTCTTTAAAAAGAAGCCAAGACTTCATATAACAATCGAAAAACTAGTAATCAAATATCTACTATGTAGAGTTTAAACGTCTTATAAAAAAGAAATAAACAGAAAGTATTTCAAAAAATATTTAAAATATAAGAGTGAAGCATTTGTAATAAGCTAAAAAAGAAAAAATCAGAAAAAATAAACAAAATATAGTAAACAAAATGGAGAAATAATCCAAAACTAATTAAAGAAAAGTTAAGATTGTTTATAGGGTAAACGCAGTCAATCAAGGGTTAAGACTATTTGAAGAGATAGCGCAGAGTTGTTTATAGAATCTCCAGTCCATGACGAACCACAGCTCAAGCACGTGCTTATCGCTGTCAGATAATTGAGGGAAACTGGCAATAAATCATATTTAATTAAAATCAAGAAATGTTTTCGAAGCACTCGAACAGCGTTTTATCAGCAATAAATAAATAATAAAAAAAATACAACCAAACGCTTAACCATTTGAATTTATTAATGCTGCCGATAAAAACTTAAAAAATACAATATACAATACACAGTCAGAAAACAGGAGTGAGTTTGGGAGGACTTTGATGGTGTTGCGAGTAGAAGGCTGAAGGCGTTACTTCAGCTTTACTCAGCATCGCTGGCCACGGACATGTCGGGCACCACGGCGGCGACTGTTTGAAAAGGGATTTGAGTTTGAGCTAAGACCTCTTAGGCGAGGAGAGAAGTTAAGTTCTTACCCTGATCCTCGCTTTCGGAAGCAGCGGACATATCGGGCACTACAGCGGCAAGTATTCCAGAAAAGCAGTTCAATTTGAGGACTTTTAGAAGAGGAAAAGCCGATTACTTACCGCGATCCTCGCCATCACTGGCCACGGACATATCGGGAGCCACAGCCGAGACTATGCAAGAAAAGGGGTTTGAACGGAAGTCTAGCGGAAAGAGGATAGCCAATTACTTACCGCTATTCCAGCCATCGGAGGCCACGGACATATCAGGCACTACAGCGGCAACTAATCCAGATAAGGAGTTTAGGCTGAGGACTCTTAAAGGAAGGATAGCTAGCTACTTACCGCGATCCTCGCCATCACTGGCCACGGACATATCGGGAGCCACAGCTGAGACTATGCCAGAAAAAGGGTTTAAAAGAAAGTCTATCGGAAAAAGGACAGCCAACTACTTACCGCTATTCCAGCCATCGGAGGCCACGGACATATCAGGCACTACAGCGGCAACTAATCCAGATAAGGAGTTTAGGCTGAGGACTCTTAAAGGAAGGATAGCTAGCTACTTACCGCGATCCTCGCCATCACTGGCCACGGACATATCGGGAGCCACAGCCGAGACTATGCAAGAAAAGGGGTTTGAACGGAAGTCTAGCGGAAAGAGGATAGCCAATTACTTACCGCTATTCCAGCCATCGGAGGCCACGGACATATCAGGCACTACAGCGGCAACTAATCCAGAAAAGGAGTTTAGGCTGAGGACTCTTAAAGGAAGGATAGCTAGCTACTTACCGCGATCCTCGCCATCGGAAGCCACGGACATATCGGGCACCAGATCAGCATCAGCAGCTTGAGCCTTAAAAGCTAATATGATCTGCGATTAGAAATACATCCACTCATAGATCGAAGATCTGGAGACCCACCTTCGTTATCCTCAGCATCGGCAGCCACAGACATATCGGGCAAATGTTCAATGTCAGCATTGTCCAGCTGGAAAGGCGACACATGACGCTTGCTAGGCTGGGCATTCGAATCAGCATCGCTGGCTACCGACATATCTGGCAGCACCACGACCATTTTGCCATCCTCGGCTGTGGACATATCGGGCACCAGATCCACATCGGCATTCTCAGTCCTGGGCAGGGCAGCGCCATAGACGAGAGGCACGAGCAGCAGTGCGCAAATTGCGTAGTATTTCATTGCGACGGTTTCTTCTTTTCGTTAACTAAACGTGCGAGCCGATCGAGAATGTGTTTATATATGGTGCCAAGCCACGCAAGCTCGCCAGATTTTGTTATCGAATATTAATATTTTAATTTACAAGCTGCTGCCTGTTGTGCTCTTGTGTTGTGCTCTTCAGATAAGATTCTAGTCTGGCATGTATTTAGGGGCCTGCTATAAAAATATTGTATATACCTGGGCATATTGTCGATATGTAAATATATAAGATTGTGTCGTGTGCTTCACACAAAATCAAGAGTGTTTTATATGGGTGACTCGCTATCAGGTCTGCTGATCTGGAATATGGAAACTAAACACTTAACTTGCATAAAGCTATAGTTACTTACTTTCATCATATACATATATCTTACATAATTATCCATTGCTAATAATGATGGGCTGGCTGTAGAGATCTAATGATCGTTGATCTTTAGAAAACAATGAATTCTGCAGATCCTTTATTTCTATTATAATAGACGTGTCATATGCTCTCAGAAAACTTTCGCTCTCATTCTGGATTAGCTGCTTATAGCTTCATGATTTTTGAACTGATCCTTGATCTTTAAAAAGAAAATTAAGCACTTGATTGTATAGTTTAACAAAATTTGATGAAATATATTAGCCAACGATCAGTTTATGCTTTCCTGAAGGAGTTTGAGTTACCGTGCTCAAATCTGAAACTATAAATGCCCTAGAAAAAGGTAGGGATCTTGTATGCCAGCTGATCACCAGTAAGTACATCAGGCAATAGCTCGTTGACCTAAAAAGATTCTTTAAATATTCAAGGTAGACAAGAGTATCCTAATCACGTATCACATAACGTAACTATCGAACTGTTGAAGAGCAGTAGCCAAAACATGCTCAAAAATCGATTTCCATTTTATTTATAGATTAGAATAACTTCAAAATCAGAGTTATTAAAGCTATATAAGTTTCTGATCAAACACCAATGTTTATTTTTTTTTAGTTATATTTATCTATATTATCAGGACTATCACTTTGATATAATGTCCTTGATATATCGTACTTTCATGACTCGCACTTAACAACAGCTTTTTGTGCCTCCTTCAGAGAAACTGAGCGTTGATCCTTAAGGTTTAGATTAAATCAAGTAGTTAGTTTAATATTTTCTCTTTCATATTTCGTAGTCTGCCAAGTCTTTGCACAAAGCGAACTGGCTTACAGGCGGTCGCCTCCTTGTGATTCTTGATCTTCATTGCAGCCCAAAAGCTCAATTAGCATACAGTTTATGTAATCCTTAATCTCTTTATGACATAGACACAAATTGCTCACACTTTTTCGTTTCACTTTAACCAGAAATTGCTTCTAGTTCACTAGTTCTGCTCAGCCTTTGGCCTACCTGAGCTGCGCACTCAACCAACCCTCAAAAGCCCACATAAAAACAGTTTTTCGTTTAACAATTATATTATTATATTTCAATATAGTGTATGAAAAAAAAATGTATATATATATATATATATATATATATATATATATATATATATATATATATATATATATATATATATATATATATATAAATAATTTGATAATTTGTATATTGATCTTCAAGAAATGAAGGCATATTCGAATCTCTCAAGTAATTAGCTTGAATAATATATGTATGTAGGCATTTGTTTGTATATATTCATATATATATATATATATATATGTATATTTACTCTATATACGATAGAAATAAAGAGATTGTTGGTAGATTAGTGTATTACTATAGTTAAGTTTTTGTTCCAATATCAATTAAAAAAAAATAGGATATTCAATGGAATTAGTTTTTAGTTTTGTTTGTCTGCTTTTGGCACCTTTACAAGCCCAGTATGTCGTCCACGTGATCGTCTGGGTCCTGTGGCTCGCGCTTGAGGCGGCCCATGTCGAAGTCGTCGGCAGCAATGATGCCCGCCATGTCCGAGTTGGCCACGGCTGGGCGTGTTTCGGCCAAGAGATTGGCCACATTTGATCCGGGCGACTGATTGATTTGCTTTACCTGGCCGCTAGCCGGACTCACCTGTGTACGAGCTGCGCTAGCAGTTGGCGTTGTCTTTGGCTGTGCGTTGCTCTTCGCATTGGCCACGATCATGGCACGTTTGATGGGCGTTACAACTGGAGAGTTGCCACCCGGCGAGATGCCACCGGATGGGCTGTTGCCGGCGCTGATGCCGCCACGCACTGCCGGCGTGGCAAACTCAGTGAAGGCGCTGCCCTGAATGCTCGCAATCTGCGGTGTCCTCTGCGGCACGATGCTCGCACCGATGGGCGACACTTGGCGCGGGCCGACATTGGCGTTGACGCGACGCATCAGCAGACTGTTGCCCGGCGCAATGGCTGCCATCTGGTTGACCAGCGACTGAGGACTCTGCGAGTAACGTGGCCGCTGGGTAGGCGCCGCCATTGGCTGCGCAGCGGGCGGCATGCGACGCTTGAGCAGAGCCACATCGACGCTCGCGGCATTGCCAGCCGCAGCGGGTGAGCCTAAGGTGTTGGTGGGACCACCGCCGCCACAGACCGAATAGCGTCGGCCCATTTGACGCACCAGGATGGGCTCCTTGGAGGCACCGCCAGCACCGACCGTTGACTTGCCCATTTGACCGAACAGCTGGGTCAAGGGATCCAGAGGACGTGCCTGTGCCTTGGCACCGACGCCGGGCACAGCGAAGGTGCCGCTGCGAGTCGAATTTCTGGTCAAGGGAATGGTGGCGCTGCTGCAGTTGCTGTCGATGCTTTCCTTGCGCTGATCCGCCAGAGCACTGGCACCCGTTACGATCCTGGCATGGCTGTTCATCTGCATGATGCGATAGAGTTTCTTGTCGTCGCCCATAGCTGTTGTTATTGTTGGCTTCACGACGCGCTGCACCATGTTTGGCGGCTTGGCGGTTGCCACACGCACGGGTGGGTTCGAGACTGGCGTATCAGCTGTATGCTTGGCAGCGCCCACCATGCTCACCAGCTCCCGTATGAGACGTAGCTCATCATTGGTGACATGATCGAAGCCCGATGGCGTGTTTATATTGAAATGCTGCACCTCGCCGCTGGCTGGAAAGTCGGTGGCATCATCAAAGATCTCGATCAGGGCTTTAAAGATCTTCTGCTTGAAGTGCATTTTCTGGCGTGGATTCATCTCTTTCATTTGCGGTCGCACCATGTCCAAGAAATGCTCGTCTGAGAAGATGTCCTGGCACTCGGTCTGATTGCCTCGCTCACAGCGCTTGATCAGGGCAATGGTCGGCGGAGTTGTGCTCACAATTGGCGAGGCGGTGATCGAAGCTGTCTGGGTGGCAAAGCTTGAGCTGGAGCTCGGTGTGCTATTGGCCATGCTATTGGAGCTGCTCACCGTGCAGCTGGTGGTGCTGATCACCAAAGTGTTGCTTGTGGAGACGCCGCGCTGTCCCTGTAACTGTAGCTGTGACTGTGGCTGTAGCTGTGGCGGCGGCTGCTGTTGCTGTTGCTGTTGCTGCTGAGCCTGCGAAGTGGCAATCAAGCTTGTTAGGGGCGACTTGAAGCCATCGATGAGCGGCGCTGGCGAACGCTGTTGCCCGGCGAAGTTGCCACGCGGTCCTGGCGGCGCAAGTCCTGCCAAAAGGCGCTTAGCACCACCGGGCGTGGCCTGTACGTGGCCTGCCAGCCTAGCTGGGCCCGGCGGACGTCCAATGCCAAACTGATGACGTGCCTGCATAGCCTGTACGGCCGGCGGCTGTTGCACCTTCTGTGCCATCTGCACGGACATGCCGGGATGGCGAGCTAGCACCACCTGCTGATTAAGTGGAGCTGCGGCTCTTGATCGCGGAAATATGTCATCCCGGGCGCTAGTTAAATTTGCCTTTGGAGCCGCCTTGTTGGCGGCCTTCGCCTGTGCTGCATTTGCGGGCATACTGGCCCTGGGCACCGGCGTCATTTTGACCGGGGACGTGGCACTCTGCAAACTGTTGGCCGCTGCTATGGTCATGGATTTGCGACGCTGCAGACGCGTCAGACGCTGCTCGACAACTGCCTTCTGTATGGGCAGCTTCTTGATGCGATTGGCGGCACGACGCAAACGCCGGCCGCCGCCCATGCTGGCGGTCTCATCGGCACTGTCGTCAACCATGGAGTCCAGCAATGTATTGCTGATCGACGAGGTGGGCTGTTTCATTCCTATGATCAGGCAATTGGACAGATTGTTGTTGCTCTTCTGCTTGATGAAAAACTCCGGCTTGGAGCTGCCAACGGTGACTGGTGAATTCACAGCTGTGGCTGTGGGCGTGACAGTGCCCTCTGATTGAACCTTTTGTTCCTTTTGTTCCTCCTTATCCTTATCCTTATCGTTATTGTTATCCTTATCTTTATCTTTGTCTATGTCTTTCTCGTTGACTTTCTCTTTGTCTTTCTCTTTGTCTAATTCTTTATCTTTCGCTGTCTGTTTGAGCTTGGCCAGCGGCTGCTGCTCCTCTGACTCAGCTGTGTCCTTTTGCTTGCCTATATATTCCTCAAGCGTTGGCTCTTTGCTCTTGCTCTTGCTATCTCGCTCGCGCTCGCGCTCACTCTCCGGCGATTCTTTTTCCCGCTCGCCAAGCGACAGATGCGGAACCAGAAAATTAAGCTCTTCGGCCAAGTAGAATCCCGGACGCTTCTGCCCGCTGCGTTGACGCTGATCGTCCGATGATATCCAGCGCACGTAGTCGTTACGTATCTGACGCCAGCGACGCTTACAATTTCCCGCTGAGACACACAGAGAGAAAGAGAGAGTAAGAGAGAGAGGGATAAAGGGCGATACAGTACAAATTAGCAGGGAGCGAGAGTAACAAGTGCTCAGGTAATTCAATAGTTTTCTGAGTGGGTGGTTTTTATTAGGCTACCTGAGCTTATGTGACGAAAGAAAAAACCTAGCAATCCAACAGATGTTCAGCTTAAGTCACGCTCACAATACTTTTGCTCTAATCCTCACTCAATAAGTGTCATAAGTGTAAACAATTTCGAGTTCGAATTGCTCAAATTTCAACCTTGACAAATTGCCAATTTCAAAGTTTTTTTTATGATTTTGAGTTATGTGAAAACAAAATAAAACTATCAATAAAAATAAACCCAATGCGAATGTCATCATACTTTTTTTTTATAATAAATAGAATAAAATTTTAATAAAATTAAATATAAATAATTACAATGAAAATGAAATAAGAATAAGATTGGTGAGAATATTGAGGCATTTAATTGATATTCCAAATATTATTTCAATGCTTAAATCCATATCGGTTTTTTATTTGCCATGCTCTAATGAATGGACAGCTCATATGGCCATAAGTTGAGCCGGTGCACAGTAATCGTCACTAATTGATCGATTTTAATTCTAATACTGAGCAATATATGATTCATCGATCGGCCACGCCTTCAGTAGGCGTGCATATATAATTATTGGAAACTTTAAAGATTTTAAAGCAGTCAAATTTTCGAGGTTCAACTCTAATCCAGAGCAAGATTCAATTATCACGCCTACAATATATATTTTTTGTTGGGCATCTACAAAGTCCCTTAGTCTTTAGCTTCAATAAACCTTTTAATGTTTATCTTTCAAAAGATATAGTATATCTTGATTACCCAATAAATCTTAAAACATTATAAATTGTTTTACATTCATATAGACGGACGGAAGAAAAGCAAGATGGCCATTGCACAAAAATAATATACTATTTTCACTAGAGGAACAATAAGCAAAATAAACAAAAATAAAATAATTTTTTATATATAAATAAAAAAATATATATAAAAAAATATTTATATGTATATAAATAAAAAAAATATATAAAAATATATCCATAAAGAGAAAAATAAATAAAATAAATTATGTATGTATAAGACATCCATCTAATACTTTTACGAAGCTTATATGCACTTTTGATAAAATAATTTAAATTCAAATATTAAAAAACTTTTTTAAATAAACAATTTTTGCTTAAGTAATTTCAAAAACATATAATAGTTTTTAATGTTTAGATTTTTTATTTATGTATTTTCATTTAAATATATTCTTTAAAATTTAATATTTATATATTTTTATATATTTATTTTTTAATCTATATTAAAGAATTATTCGACTGTACTATTCCTATATATATATATACTATACTATTGCTATAATTGGTAGTTTAGTTGTTTTTTAATAAGTCATTTTTAAAGTTTATTTTAATAATTATTTTGTATAATTTTTCGATTCTTTTTAAAATTAAAAATTTATAAAAATATTTTAATATTATTTATTTTGATAAAACAAATATATATTTATTTATAAATTTCTTTTATCAAAATATATAATACTAAAATAATTTTATAAATTTTTAATTCTAAACTGTATCGAAAAGCAATACAAAATAAAATATTCTTTAAAAATAAACTAAACTACCAATCAAAACAATATTGTCTCTATGGAGTAGTGCAGTCGAATAACTCTTTCCTGCAACCGTTTTCTTATTTTGCGAGGTATTGCAATGCTAATTGAAATTCGTTAAAAACTAGTTTCAGAACGAAACGATGTAGCAGCAGCTATATCAAATTACTAAACTCAGAACATTAACGAGTTACGATATCCTAAATGTTGATCGTATTTTGATGGAAATCTATATTGAAAAACGATTTATTATTGTTTTTTTTTTTAAGGCTTAACACGACTAACTAAATCTGCTTGATTGCCAAATTTGATATATTTCGAATACTAATAATCCGGCATCATCTAAATATTATTAAAAATTTATATATAAATATTTTATATATTTAAATAAAAAATGCAGATAGTCTAAGAAATATTCGACATATTAATAAATACAGAAATTAATTAAATTAGTAAAAAAAGAGTATATAAATCAAGAAATTTTGTCTTTTTATATATTTACGTTTAGAAGTTTTCAACTGCCCTCGATTATTTAGTCAGGGGTATTTGAGTAACAATATTGCAATCGAGTTATTAACTTATAACTTGTCAAATCGGACTTTTGTAAAGAGATCCTAGAAAAGTGACTAGTCAAATTCGATCGGAACTGTCACTGCGACTGACCTACGGAAAGTGATTTCATAAGGCAGCTTGTTTTTAAAAACTCCGATTAAAAGCAAATACGAAGCCTGTCAAACGCGGACGATACGTAAACTTAATAAACACAATTATACACTCAAAGCGACAAGTGCAAATATATTTTGCTGTCCTTTCCGAAAAGTGTGCACAATGAGAAATTAGCAATAAACGTAAAAGGTTAGGCTTAATAAATGTATTTCTACTAAAAAATATTACCAGCTTAAATTTCTCGTTGACACAGGTATTATTTTACACTTAATTATCTTGAGTTACGCACTAGGTTAAACCAAGAAAACTTTTTATTTCTGCTGTCAATATCACAAATGAACGAGCACAGTGTCGATCAATTCTATATCAATCTACAGCGACCGCTCTTCAAATATATCGATAACATTTTCCAAAGCTACTCTGTGTTTATCGATTTCAGTATAAGCTAAGCGACAGTATAAATAAATATTAAATTAGAAAATTTTTAAGTCATAGAAAAAAAAATTAAGTCTAGCAATCTTATTATGAAATATAAACTACATAATTCCCACTTTGCCCAATAGAACTAGTCGCATATAAATTTCAAAAAGTTTACTTCGTTAATTCCAATTTGAATTGGCATGTTAAAGTTAGCCATTTAACAGCACTGCATGTGCTGCCAACTCGCTTGAAACAGCAGCCTGGCAACACCGATACACGATAACGATAAACGCAATTGCGCACGCCTCACTTTGCAACACTACTTACCCGAGTCTCCCACTTCTGAAGCGACCAAATCCCAACAATTCTCCGATGGCAGTCTTTTCCTATAATTTTCATTAGTTTGATCATACAATATTGGCTGGTTCTCAATAGCGCGGCACAATTTTACATTTGTTTTGAATGCAGACATGGCTTAACCACAACACGCACACACCAGCGAGCACTTACAGTTGGTTTTATATTTATTTAACAGCAAATACAAATCGGGCGAGAAACTTGCCGACACCAACACGCGTCGTATGTAAAACGAACTGACACAGCTGCGAAAATTACACACACACTCGCAAGCATAGACACATACATTTACACGGACATTCCCATACAGAGAGCGCGAGAGTACCGAGAGAGGCGAATGCATTGGTATTTGTGATTTGGATGCAAACTAAATTGGCAGGCCAAACTGGGAGGGTTGCATTGCTCTTGGCGTCGCCGATTACTTTTCGATTGTTATTTATATCCAAAACAACGCTTTACTGGAGTTTGCTAACACTTAAAGGAATTGTGTTGCAAAAAAACTTATAGAGGTTAGTTTATACATGGCCAATTGATATTATTATATTAAGAAACGCTGTTATATTTGATTTATTAAGCTGCTGAAGACCAGGGCTACATCACACAACAATTTTTGCTAAAGTCTTTACCGATCAGACATCACTGCCAGCTGTTATTATTATTAAACGACTCGCTGTAGCAGCTACATTTGAGCTGGCAATACCACGCACATTCTCTCTTGGAGAGCAGTTGTCAGTGTGTGCGTGAGCAGTAGCGTCGTGTTATTTGCAAATGGTTTAAGGGTAAGTCGTCACAATACTCTACTGATCCCCTCGAGTTTTTTGACGATGCCAACGGCGGCTATGTATCGATTGAGTTGCTTTTTGCCGGCAAACAAGCTGTTTACGACAATATAAATACGTATATATGTATGTATGCATGTACGTATGTATATATGATTCATTTTAGATGCCAGTAAAGTTCAGTGTGTTAAGCATGGATTAAATGCCATTTAGAGAGCATAAACTTAACAGCTGAACATTCTAAAAAGTAAACACTTTAGCGTTTCTTTTACTGTCACATTTTCAATTCTCTTATCAATGCCATACAACAGCAACACCGTCAGTAAATTGCTGAGAGCGACCGCGAGAGCAAACGTTAACCCAAATAAACTGTAAGAGTGTGTGTGTGTGTGAGTGTGTAAACGAAACTCAGCAACAGCAGCACCAGCAACAGCAGCTGCGGCAGCAGCAACAGCAATTTCACCGCGGCAGCAACAGCAGCAATAGCGACAACAGCAACAGTAACAATAGCAGCAGCAGCAGCCACAACAACAAAACCAGTAAAAAGGCAATAAACGGATATAACGAACTGCAGGTAGGTGAGCGTAATGCTAACCAGCAATGCGAGAGCAAGCGAATTTCAGTAAATTGAATTGTTGCTGGCATCCAGTAGAAAACGCGCCAAACAGCTGTTGCGCCCTGCAGGCAACAGAAGCGTCCGAAACAGTTTCTGCCTGAACGTGAAACAACTCGAATTCGTTTCTCTTGTCACCTGCGCGCATCGGTTTGTTTTGGCTTGCGTGTATGTGTATGTGTGTGTGAGTGTTGGTGTGTTTGTGTATGTCAAGAGAAGAGAGCGCGCGCAGAGAGCGACGCTGACAGTTGTTGCTGTGGAAACGGACGCAACCAAGTTGCAATTTGGCTTGGGAGTGTGTTGCTGCGCAGTTGACGAGTCGAATTATATGTATATTTGTTGTTTTTGCTATTTTTGTAGTGGACGCGGCAACATCTGCAGCAACAGCAACAGCAGCAGCAGCAACAACAACAATAACAATGAACACACGACGCAGCACGGGCAGCATCAACTCAAGCAAAAGGAGCATCAGCCGCTTGTATGTGGCAACGCTCACCACAAAGACAATAACACCAGAGCTGCATGCAGTCAATGCCAAGATCTGCCGCCTGGTGGAGCAGCATCCCTGCATGTACGATCGCTCGCATGCGGCGTACATGCGCAAATCTCATGTGGAGCAGGCCTGGGTGGAGATATCCAAGGAGATGAACGATACAGGTAAGTGTGTCAAGAGATTGAGTGATTGATGGATTTTGATTGAAACAACTATTTTGTTGCAGTTGACAGTTGCAAGGAACGCTTCAGGAATATACGCACTAGCTTTGCGCGATCCATCAATGTGCAGCGCGGCTCGAATCGCGTGAAGCCCTATTACCTTAGCGAGGAGCTCGAGTTTCTGAAGAAGCACATCACGCCCGGCGTGCCAGTGCCTGTGAAGGGTCGACGTTCGCGGGACAGCAGAAATCGCAGAGGCGACGACAATGACGAGTACGATGACAACGACGATGAGGACCATGTGGGCGCTTTGGTTCACATCAAGCATTCGCTTAGCAGCGACGAACACGAGCACGAGAATAGCACGGACAGCTCGGAGTGGGTGGCTGAGAAGCATGCGCAGGAGCTTATCGCCGCCAGCCAGCTGGCGAATAAACCAGCGTCTGAGTTGCACTCACAGAGCGACGAGGACGAACAAAAGCCGAAAAATCTCTTGCAGCCGAACGCAGTGCCGCAAACTTGCCCCTTTCCGCCCAAGAAGCGGCGACGCATGGTTGCCGCCGAGATGGCAAAGCCAAACGATGTAAGCATATGAATAGCGCAATTATATATACATATATACCCAACTAAAGTTGCCTTCCAACTATCGTCTTTCATCTTACAGCTGCCAGCCGCCGTTAGCGTCGACACAGAAGAGCTCGGCACAGATAACAAACCCTCAATTGCGGACTTTGACGATGCCTTTCTGCAGGGCCTGCGTCCCGAAATGAATCACATGGACTTTCATCAGAAACTTTACTTCAAGCGACGCGTCTACGAGCTGCTCAGCGAAATATTCGAGGGCGGCGCAAAGGCGAGCAATCAACCACGTATCAATGGCCAGGCCGAGGCCATCCACTCCACCATTCCTGTGCAGCATCAGCATCTGGGCCTGTTGGGTCGCTCGGGCACGCTGCAGCTGCCCAAGCTGGCGCCCAAACCCTCCAAAGATCTCTCTAATTAGACATAAACATTGAATCGCCTAGAAATTTGCCCAAAGATGGCCGCAGCTGCAGACGGCGCTGTGTTATCCATTTCGAATTTACGCTGTACAGTAATTTCCACATACCCATTGCCACTTGGGTATAGTTGTAGTTGTAAGACGTTACGATTTTTAAAATGTAATATTTACATAAAATACACATATTTTCATAAAAAAAAAAAAAAAACAATTTTCAATTGTTTGACATGAGCTAGGAGAATTCAGAGAAATCAGTTGGGATAGACTCAAATGATTTGCGGGCTTTTATAACTTAAGCGTAATATTATATTTTATTTTTTACCTATCATTCTTATGGCACTTGCAATCTGATTCTATTTCCTGGAAGTTATCTGATTGTAGACACAATAAATTACATCGCAGTATTAATTTTACGTGTATTAATATTTTTGAGTATAAATAAATGAGCTGTCAAAACTTCATATAGCACCCGAAGATCTCCAATGTTTAGACCTTTTAAATTTTATTTTAATATAATTCACAATTTTCAAAGTAGATGTTAAAGCAAAATCTTGGCTCACAATTACCGTCGTTCAGCCAAAAATTTTCTCGCTACTTTTTAAAGGATTAACTTTAAACACAGATCAAGTCGTTCTGATTCTTTGAAATTTAGTCAAGTATCTAATATTGTCTTTACAGCAAAATATTTCGAAACTTTAGTACAACTTGAACTTTATCCTTGTACTATGTGCAATATTATTTTAAGGAGCGCCATTTACAGATGTCAAATATTTTGAAGCATAAAAAAAGTAGACTGCATGCTGAGTGCCATCAAGATAAGTGCCATCCTAACTTTCATTTGTTCTTCCTAATTTTGTATACCTATTGCTTCGCTATACTTAAATAAGATAAATCTTAATCTAAGCATCCTTGTATGTTTTTTGATATATTTTATATTTTAAATACATTTTTATATTTTATTTTATTTTATAAAAACATATATATTTTTTATTTTATTTTTAAAAATATATATTTTTTAGTTTGTTTAATTTTTTTATTTTTATTTTTTACTTTATTTTTAATTATATATATTTTTTATGAAAAAAGAAACCGAGCACCTATTTTTATATCTGAATAGTGCCGCACATTAAATTTTATTTATCTAACTCAAGCTGGGAATAAGCTTGGTCTTCAATTTCAAGCCAAGCTTCAAATTAAAAGTGTTGCATACTTTTGGGCTGTTTGAGAAATGGAAATTTGACCTTTCACGATTTTTGAACGATTTCTAATCTAAACTGTTTCTTCTATATATTCTTGCCTTGTGGATATTTATATTTCATTGTCCGCAATGAAATGAAATGAAAATGACAAAAGAACAAGTAAATTTATGAGAATATTAAAATGTTTTTATGAGCGTGATTTTGAATTTAATGTTTACTGTAGGTTTGTTTTTTTTTTTTTTTTTGCTAAGCCAATCTGTAGTCGAGAATAATAGCGATCTGTTATTATCTGCAAAACTTGGTCTATCTAGTAGTAGTAGTAGTAGGAGTAAGGCTGTCGAAGGACTTTTGCCAATCAGCTGCAATAGCGGGCGCACTTCAATAGCCTCATTCCACAACACTAATATATTCTTTGTCACTTCATGAACAAGTTTTAAATTATATTATTCCAGAAGTTCAATCACACTTGAAAAGTCATTTGTAAATGTTGAATAATTTGCATAATATGGTTTATTTTATTTATATATATATTTATATATTTTTTAGCAAATACTTTTGTAAATGTAAACATTGATTTTTTTGTTTGTGTTCGTTTAAACAATAAAATAATTATTTATATATCGTTCCCGCATAAATTATGGCATAAAATATATAAAATATTATTTATTTAATTTGATGTTATCCAATGTTTTGTTTTGTTTTGTTTTGTTTTTTTTTTTTTTTTTTTTTTTTTGTTTTTGTGTGCACTCAGAAATCGTGTGTAAACCAATAATATGTATAAGAAAATACCACTGTTACAAAAATTTCCATTTCTTTGCATCGCTTTAGAGAATTAAATACGTAAATTAGTTAAGATAGTTATGTACAATCAAAGGATATATAAAATATAAGTGTAGGCATATATATATTATAGAGGACGCAGCCCCAATTCAAATTAGAAAAGTTATATCAATTGCACTTTAAATTATTTAAATATATATATAGATATATATAGATATATAGATATATATAGATGTATATATGATTACGATTACGTGTATATAGATCGCTTTCTAAATGCAGAAAAAAAACGTTGCAGCTCGCTTGCTCTCCTTTCGCTTAAACCTAAAAAATTGTGGCGCATTATCGTTATTAGGCTATTGGCTTATATAGAATTTAGGCCAATGAAATTTTGACCGGACCCAGCGGTAGCTGCTTCATATAGTTCCAGGCATCGACGCGCGTCATTCTCGCCGTTGAGGCACCATTAATGCTAAGGATCTCGTCGCCGTTGCGCACCTGATTGGTCTTCTGGGCAGCACCACCTGACAAGGGGAGGATAGAGCTTAGGTTGTGGAGTCCTGCTGGAGTTGGCATTTCACTTACCCATAAACACCTTCTTGACAATCAACGGACGATTGCCCAACGGCGAGTCAAAGCCACCCTCAATGGAGAAGCCCAGTCCACAGCTATCCTTGACGATCTCCACGCAGCGCGCGCCAGCGCCCGATGCCACATCTTCAGCTACAACAGCAAATAGTTATTAAATATGACTTCAACATTCTGGTATCTATAGATCACGTACCCTGCGCACGTATCTCCGCGGCAATGGCATGACGCGCCTCTGCTGCACGCTCCAGCAGCTCACTGGTGCTCAGCTTAGCTGCATCTCCGCGAGAAAGCTGACGTCTTGCTCGTATGCCCGCAATGGTCAACTCCGCATCATTGCTGTTCGCCTCGTCCAGCAGGCTGGCTGGCTGCTGCGGACTGCTCGTGCCTGTACTGGGTGTGCTCGGTGTGCTGGGCACTGTGCTGGCGCCACCCTCATTGGACACGATGTCCAGATCCAGATCGAGCGATCGCGATGCCTTGTGGTAATTGCGTTTGCGTTCATAATCCAGTTCGGTCGGCTTCTCATTTAGTGAGCTGAGCGAGCCCAGCGAAGAGCGTTTCTTGTTTAGGGGTTTGATGACCAGCGACTCGGAGCGCGTGACCACGACCACGACTTCCGGACGAGGTGTCTACAGTAGCGAGTAAAGATAAGGCTAAGCTGGAAAATATTTAACTAAATTTACGCACCTTTAGCACGCTGATCGATTCACGATGAGTTAGGCCACGCATGCTCATGCCATTGACGGCCAAGATGCGATCGCCCTTCTTCAAGCGTCCATCCTTGGCAGCGGGCGTGTTGCTCAGTATTTTGTGGATCTAGCAACGAAATGGAATGGAAGTAGCATTGGCAGATTGTTATATATATGTATATTCTCAGAGCCTTCACTACTTACGGTTATTTCCTTAGCCTCATAGTCGGAGCCACCGGCGAGAGTGATGCCAATGCTGCTCTCTGGCGTATCCCGCTGCAGGACTATGATGAAGGCTTCCGGAGTCTTCAGTGGCGGATCAGCCTCCTCGACAATCTGTTGCACATCTTGTGCCGTGATCAAGCTCTGATTGCTGCCCAACGAGGAGAAGCTGCCAAATTCGGTGGCCGTCTCCTGGGTGGTGCTCACGTTCTGTGTGGTCGAGCTGACGCCCGAGGAGCTGGAGGCCAGCGAATCCAGCGAACTGAAACGTTCATGGTGTGGCTTCGCATTGGCCAAGGCAACCGTTGTGATTGCTTTGTGCACGGGCAGTGGCACGGCAGGCGCGGCTGTCGCAGCCGCCGCTGCTGCACTCCTCTCAAACTTCTCGCGCAGCTCAGCTGTGGTCTGCGACTTGTTGGCGTTGCCCAGCTTTGGTGTCTGCGTGCGCTGTGGCATGGGGCATATGACAGGCCTGGCCTGCACCACACGCAACTTGGCCTGTTGCACGGGATCGGCCTTAAAGCTGGCCTTGCGCTCCTCATCGATGAACATGGCACTGATCTTGGCCGGCGTATCCGAGCGCCGGCTGCTGTCGTCCGTATCCGAGGTGAGCTCCACATAGGCAGCCACATTGATCAGCTTGTCCACCACCAGTTGCTTGGTCAGCAGCTGATGCTGATGATGCTGCTGTTGCTGCTGCTGCTGTTGCTTGTAGCTAGACTTGAGCCGACGTCCGTTTAAGACGCAAGCCTCACCATCGGTGCTATCGTTGTCGTTGTCATTGATGTTCTCCTGGCCACGACTCTTGGCACTGCGGCACTTTGCGGAGGCCAGGATGCTCTTGCGATTGCTATTGGCCAGCTCGTTGCCATTGCCATTGACGCTGCCATTCAGCTGGCACTTCAGCACGCGTCTGGTGAGATCCACGGTGGGCGTGCTGCCCAGCGAGCTGCAGCTAGCCTGCGAGCCAGCCGAGGAGCCCGACGTCAGGGTGGAGGTGTTGGAGCTGGCTATCGAAGTGTTTGTCTCCGAGCTGAGCGTGCGTGTCAGGGCGAATTTCTCTGGCGGCGTCGGCACGCGCGCCGTATTGGAGAATACGGAATCTGTGTCGCTCTCCTGATCGGCGAGGAAGTTCTGTTGCACCGGCAACTGTTGCTGGCAAGCAGTCAGCCGGCTGGGCATGCTTAAAGCGCTGGCTAGCGATGTCCTTGGCGGCTTGGCAGGCGGCTGCGATAGCTGTGTATCCAAGGGACGGCGCTGTGTGGCTGTAAAGAAGCTGCGATAGCTGCTACCATTTATGTTGCTGTTGTTGCTGCTGTTAATGATGCTGCTGTTAATGTTGCTGCTGCTACTGCTGCTGCCGCTGCTGATGATGTTGCCGATGTTGCTGTTGTTAGCGTGTCTCAGCGGACGCGTCTCGCCCAGGCCACTGTCCGTGGAGTCCTCACCGCTAGCCGCCTTCACCTGACTCTTGATCTCGGGCAGATCCAGTATGGGCTCCAGCAGCTGCGGCCGCTCCGGTATGACTAGGCCGCGCAGCTTGGACAGGCTGCGACGCCGCTGCTCCAATATGTTGGTAATGGCCGCCTTTCGCGTGGCCGCATCACCCTCGCCCGAGAAACTGATGCGACGCTCCACAGCAGAGGCGCCATGGGTGCGTCGTGGCAAGGAGGCATAGCTGTAGCTGCTTCCGCTGCTGTTGCCGTTGCTGCCGTTGCTGGGCGTGCTCAGCGTATGCAGCGAGTACATGGAATCGGCCACATGCAGCTGCGGCAGCTGCTTGGCCAACTGATATTGACGCTGTGCATCGTTCAGGTTCTCCACGCTCATGGCGCGCGTCTTCAGCGAAGGCGCTGGCGTGCTGGATGCTGCCTCCAGCAAATTCTCGCTGCTCATGTTGAGCGGCTTGCGAGAGAAATTGGAGCTGGAGTTAGAGCTGGAGCTGGAGCTGAAGCTGTTTGTGCTTGGAGCTGGCGCAATGGCGTCCAATTCGTTGCTGGATGAGAACATGGCTATTTTGTCGCGCACCGATTTCTCTGACTTTTCGTCTTTGCGCCAGTCGCTTGGCTTGCGCGGCGCACTGGCGCTCAAGGAACGTTGATAATCACGCACGCCACCGCCGCCAGATGGCGCTGCTGCCGGACTCTCTGCGGCGCGTGCCGTTTGACGCGCATCCTCCATGTTGATAACCAAATCCTGGCGATACATTTTACGCGGCACTGTCGGTGGCGGCCCCGTCTTGGGCAGCGGTGGTGCAGCCTCCAATTTGCTGTTGTTGCTGCTGCTGCTGTTGTTGTTGTTGTGCTCGAAGCTCAGCTTGGGATGCATAATCAGCGGCTCACTGAAGTTGGGCGGAAACTCGTGGCCATCGGGCGGCAGACGTGAATAGGTCGGTGGGGAGGCGTAGCTCAGGTAATCCTGCACCAGCAGCTGCTTGGTGGTTGTTGCTGATATTGTTGTTGCTGTCGTTGTTGTTGCTGCTATTGCTGGGCTGCTCAGCAGCTCCATTTTGTTGTTGTTGTTATGCTTGGGCTGCAGACTCTGGCCAAGCGTTGGGCTCGAATTGCAAGTAGACGTAGACGTGGACGAGGCAGTCGAAGTCGAAGTGGAAATGGAAGTCAAAGTCTTTGACGTTGTTGCTGTGGCCAGTAGGGGCTTCTTGCTGCCAGTTGCTGTTGCTGTGATGTTAACTGTGCCGATGCTGTTGTTGTTGTTGCTGTTGTTGCAGTTGCTGCTGCTGTTGTGGTTGTTAAGGGTACCAAGATCTGTAAAGGGAAGCGACAGAGAAGGGGAAAGGCTTTGGTTAGCAAAATACAAGAGGAGCAACAAGTGGATAAAACAAAAAGAGGATGTCAAAGTGAGTGGGCGTGAGGTTTATCGATAAGTTCAGTTATCGATAAGTACAATTATGAATAGCTCAAGGGATCATCAAAATATACGATATTTGCTTGCAAATTGTTGTTGATTTTTAATTGTATTTTAGATGAATATTATTTAAAAACTTTATAGGAGAATACTAGATTCGTAAATCGATTTGAGTTATCGATAAGTATGTCAAGTATGGCAGATATACAAAAATACTCTAGGAAAAACATGTGTACATCTGTCGAAAGTGTAGCTGAGTAAGCAGATTCATCGATAAATCAATAAGCTGATGATGGATGTATTAGGTTAAAAATGTCACATAATCAAGAACTATCTATTTGATATATCGATAACGATATTTAGATATTTTTAGACTAACTATATAGCTTTTTAAGCTAATATTTCTAGGAATTTAAGGTTTAGTTAAGACACGCAACACAAATCGGAAAGGTTGTCAAAGGTTTCAAAACTTCTTTGGGATTGTAAATCACTTGGATATTGTTATTGGTCTTTACAGGTAAAAAGAGTTCGAGTAGTAAGCTGTGGTGCATTGAGGATTTGTGCAAGAGAATAAAAAATAAAACAAACAAACGAAAAAAAAACAGTTTAAAAAACAATTTCCAAAACTTATGTCTATTAGCCGGTCGCACAAAGACTATAATTATAATTATGCGTAAGCCAAAAAACAAAACTTAAAACTGAAAACTGAAAACTTTCGCCCAAAAAAAAAAAGAAGTAGCGAAACAGTTGTCATTATGCGCTAAGCCCCCCGCTGCGACTTAAGGCGCATCTGACGTATAAGCCAAGAGCAAAGAGATATACATATATATATATATATATATACTCCAACTACTCTTCTAGCTGAGAGCAATTAAAAACCGCAAGAGCCAAGAGCCACAGCTGCAACAATATACATAATAATAGCAATAATAATAATAAGTAGCTATAATAATGCCAGCGACTTAAACAAACAAATTATGGATAAACAAAGCTTTGTCTTAGCTGCGCGGAAAAAACAGAAACAAAAACAAAAAGCGAAAGTTTTGCTAATGAAGAATAGAAAAAGTTTTTGTTTAGGTTGACAGATTTTTGTTTTGAATATTTTTTTTTTTTTTTTAGCAAGTTTATTGCGTATTCGGGTCAATCGTTAGGGCGAGTTGAGCACAACAAGAGACGACACAAATTCACTGATTGAAATAAGAAATTGGACTGCCTGAAACTAGGAAAACGCCCACATATCACTAACACTTCAAAGCATCTTCACATACATGAAGAAATTTGCATTTTTAATTAAGCCAAAACAAGCATGAGGCAAGAACAAAACAGCGAGGCTACCTTTCCACTAAAATGAAAACCGCTGCGTGCTTCTATTTTTTTTTTGTTTTCTTTTATTTTTACATATACTATGTTGAAAATTCTTTAATTTTTTTTGCGGTTCGTTGTTGGGTTTTGTAACTGAAGTTCTGTGCGCAGTGTTAATGAACTTTTGCCCAGCCAAAGAGCGGCTTAAAAGAAATCATGTACACGTATATATATATATATATATATATATATATATATATATATATATATATATATATATATATATATATATATGTATATGTATATATGTATATGTATATATGTATATGTATATACATTTAAGCCGCATGTGCAGAAATTCAAGCAAAAAATGAAAGAATGAACTGTTGAATGTTTAATATCAAAAGGGCCCCAAGGGCGCTGAAGACTGAAGAAGACCTAGAAAGTGTTTGCGCTTGTTTGAGACGTGTTTTCCGAATATGCCAAAGAGGCCTTGGAGGCATGCAGTCATTTCAGTAATCAGCAATCGATAAGTGCAGTCAAAGTAAACATTCACTTATCGATGAGGCATATCTTCTACAACATGGATATTTCAATGCATGATTCAGCGGCGAGTGACACAAAGTCTATTGAGTCGACTACGTCATGGCTGTCCACTTACTCACGGCTATGATTAGATTATGTGTAATTTTGATCATGTCACTTGGCCTGGCGGCCTGACACTGCCCAGCCAGCCAGCCAGCCAACCAGCCAGCCAGCCAGCCATTCAACTTGGCGGCGGCAGCTAATTGGCTTTCATTATGGCCACATAATATTTAATAATAATTGTTATTATTAATCTAAAAAGCCCTTTGGGCGCCCATTGAATACGCTTAGCAATTCTGATGCCACGCTTAATTAATCAAATTAGCCAAAGTTAAGAGTACAAAAAAAACAAAAAATCGTATTCCCTGAACCTCGACGAACTTTAGACTGAGAGATCGAAGTCGCAGGCCTACGACAGGCGGCAACAATTAATCTTCAACTCTCAAGTGTAACATGAGGCGCCCCTCTCGGTTAGGACTTTTGATATTTGGCAGCTGGCTGCTTGGCTTTTTGTTTCTGTTCGTTGGCCAAAAAGCTGAGCGGAGCGGACCAGAGCTTCTTATTATGCATATCGTGCCGGCCACCGATTCTTATCTAATGAATGTTTTATGTAGGCGCAAATGAAGAAGAAGAAGAAGAAAAAAACAACAAAAAAATATAAAACTCGACTTGGCTCGTTTCGTTCGGGACACCTGCCACAATTTTATAATTTGTAATCTTTTCTGATTGCGTTTCCCTGGCTTTATTTTTGGCAATTAAATAACACCGTTGCTGTAGCTCACCATTCTGCAGAGCTCAACTCTACATACATATAAGTATATATATATATATATATATTTATACATATTCTCTTGTTTTTTTTCACCTTTAGCTGCCCCGCTGTGCGCTCTGAAACAGTCGACTGGCTACATTTAATTGTAATCTTCAGGGGCTCTCGCCGAACGTTCGGTATGTGAAAGGTTAAGAAGATTATTAGAGGTTCAAACTTACAAAAAACCCAAAAGAAAAAATAACCAAAAAAAATTGGCAATGGGAATTTGGGATTCGAATTGAGGAAATGAATGGAGCTGCGTCGCGACGCAGCCGTGCACAAGTGTTGTCCACTGATCAACTGGAAAGTCGTCGTACAATTCTTGGTACTCCACATACATATATCAAAAAAACGATTCTTGAAAGCTTCAGCGCGAGGCATTTCCGTGCTCGAGTCGACGCTTTTGAGTACATGCCAAAGTGTCGTCTTTAATTAGAAGCGAGTGAAACCAAAGCGGCGGCGTGTTGGGAATCTCAATGCTGAGGAACGCTAAGCTACGCTTTAAAGTTCTTTGGAACTGGCTGGCATAACTCGAAACTTGCTCTAATAACTTCCGCTGCTGTGATCAACATGCGACGATTATTGCATAAGACGCTGCGAAACAGTGAACAGTAAGCAGTGCGCACTGCAGCGCCACCTACCGCTGATAATTATAAATTGCATAGTCTTAGCTTTTCCCACAGTTTTCCCCATGCATTTTCACAGTGCTCCCTTCCATTCGGCCACGGCAGAAAAAATCCTGTAACAAATTGCGCGCATTTAGCGCACAAAATGCCACTTAGACTTGCGCCCCTCTCTGCGCTTCTCAACGTGGGAATTGCTGTTGAAAATCGGCTTGCGTGCTGCTTACCGTACGTAAATAATTGAAATTAATATATGTTTTTTTTCTCCTTTTTTTTTTTTGTACGCTTTCAGCGATTTCTTTAAAACATTTTATCGCTCGCATTTTACTCTTGTCGGCGTTCCCTTTGACGTCCGAGAGACGTGAAAAAAAAACAAAAACAAAAACAAAAACAAAAGAGCAGAGAATAAAATGGTTAAAAAAATGCGTAGATTGGTAGCCCGCACATTTTTCTACATGGCTAGCATTCTGCGCTGATTCTTCGTGGTTTCTGATGCTTTTTATTATTATTATTATATTTTTTTCTGCTTCTTTTCAGAGCCTCCGTCTCTTTAGCCATTTAGTCGACCGTGAAGCAGGAGCTGGCATATTGTTTCCAGCTTGAGCCGTATGGCATATTTCATTTTAATTATTTTATTAAAGCCTCTCAGCCACAATGTGCAATTATTTAAAGTGTTCAATGCGTCGTTTGATGGATGGATGGATGGATGGATTGGATTGGATTGGATTTGACTGGATTGGAGCAAGAACTTCGCACCACAATGCCCGAGGCGTCCAGCCCACATCTTTAGATCTCTCAGCACCCAGCTAACACGCGTAGCTGGGGCGTCGAGCTCAATGCATATTAATAAGCTTTGGCTAAACAAACTCTTGCAATTTTCTGCTTGATCAGCAGCTCCTAAAACAAATTGAAAGCTCGATAATTGCTACGCATTATGATGAAAACAAAAAAAAAACACGCAAGACTTGCGTATTATATAGATGTGTGTTTACATTGTCTAGAAATAACTTAAACATAAGCCAAACAGCTGCTGCAGAGACAGCCGGTTCTTTGTGAGCAAAAGCACAAATATATATAAATGCAAAGATATATATATATATATATATATATATATATATATATATATATATATATATATATATATATATACATATATATATAATATATATGGAGCAGTTACTAACTGTAGTCGTTGACTAATACCCTATTTAACTGGTATTAAGATGGCAACTATACACAAGATACATAGATATGCTGCACTAGGCGTAGAAATACTTAAACAGGTTTTTATATATTCAGCAAATTATTTAAAATAAATTTTAAAAATATATGAATAGTGTAACAAATAAAAATAAAATATAGACGTGTGTATATAATAGAAAATATATGAATAGTGTAACAAATAAAAATAAAATATAGACGTGTGTATATAATAGAAAAATATACTTAAAATAAAAAATAGAGTCTACATAATAAAATAAAAAAATGTACATGAAAAGAAAAATATTTTAAATAAATAACAAATAAATATAAAAAGTATATAGAATAAATATTAAATATATATATGATCAGGCACATATTTTAAAAATAAAAAAAATAAATAAAATATAAAAATTCAAAAATATTTAATAATTAATTAATATATAAATAAAAAATATATAATTTACATACATTATTTAATAAAAAAAATAGAAATAAAAAATTTAAAAAAAATATAGAATAAATATAAAATACTTCTGTACATAATACTAATATTTAAAATTAATAAAAAAATATGTAAATATCTATAAAAAAGTCTTTCTTTAATACTAAAATATTTGGAAAAAGAGTACTTAGGTATTATATTAAATAAGAAGAGCTGAGTTCTTGGTCAAAATTCAGTTCAATTTCTCAAATTGAACAAAAGTTTCCATATGTATTGTAAAGCTTATATGAACATATACATGCAGTTGTATCTTAGACAGCATTTCTACACATCTCTATCTATATCTATACATGACTCTACTAGCACGTCTAATATGCCCCATAGTTTACTTGTTACGCTTCTAGGGCATATTTAAAAAATTCCAGAGCATTTCTTTTATTTAATAAGAGCAACGCAGCAGACTCAGAAGAAGAAGAATCAGCAGCAGCAGTAGAAACCGCTGCTACAACCGACTTCTTGGCGGTGGCCAACAAAATGTTTCAGGTCTTAACTCCTTGACTACCTCTCTACCTCTACCTCTACCTCTCGCTATCGCTGTCTCTGTCTCTGTCTCTGTCTCTCATGGTGCTCGCTGGCCGTTTTGCATTTAATGTGTCATGCAACGCTGCATAGCGGACGCTGCTGTTGCTGCTGCTGTTGTTGCTGTTGCTGGTGCTGTTGCATATGTTGCAGCAGTTGCAACTTCTGTTGCTGCTGTTGTTATGTGGCAAGCGCCAAGTGTTGCAAACAATGCGATGAGCGAACAAGCAAGCAAGCGAGCGAGTGAGCGAGAGGAAACGCCAGAGGGGCTGGAAAAACTGCTTATGCATATGGCGAGGAAAATGTGCTGCCAAGAAAAATGTGAGCTTCAATTGCTGACTGAGTGCGAGAGAGATAGAGGCTGAGATACAAAGAGGGCAAGCAGAACTGAAGTGTATGCCGTTGCATAAATATCGAGCTAAAGTGCCATGGGTAGGGGGCAAGGTAACTGTCGAGGTCTCCCAGCAGCAACAGCCGCAGCAGCAGCAGCAGCAGCAGCTGCCACACACGTTGCACACACGCACCCAGCGGCGACTGCGACTGCGACTGCGATGTCGACGTTGACGTTGACGGCAACTGCGGCTTTCGGCTTTCGGCGACTTGGCTTAAACGCATTTTTGCCATTGGCAAGAGCCAAAGGCATGAGAGCAGACGGGGAATGGGACAGGTAAGCGCGTTAAGCGCGTTGTGAATTATATGTAAGATAGTACAAGGCAGGTGAGTGCGAGAGAGACGTAGTAAGAGGGAGAGAGACAGAGAGAGAGAGAGAGAGAGTGCAGGCAGACTTCAAGGAACATTTCAATGCTATTTACGAGGCAATTCCGCACAAGGCATATGTGTATATGGCAGAAATGTCTACTTCTGAAATTTATGATGAGTTTTCTCCACTTTTTATTTCGTTTCGAAGCAGGAAGTGAAAACCAAAATTCGAGAAAATCTCCAGCTAAACAGCAAAAAAAAATATAAAATATAAAAAAAAAAAATTCTTATTAAACAAAATTGTGAAGCCCTAAACACAGCTGAGAGCTGCAGTTCAAACGAATTGCGATCGCATCGCTTTGCTTCGCTTCGCATGTAAAAATGCATTGTCCATAAATTATGCGTGTTATGCGTATTATCATTATCAAAAGAGATAAAAACAAATAAATCTTTGAGGCGGCACAGTAAAACCTGTCGGCGAGTGAACGCAATTTAAATAAGAAAAAATTAAAAAAAAAAAATATTTAACCACGGAAAACTAATTAAAATAATACCAAGAAATTACGGAAGCAACTAATTGGACAATTCGTGGTCTAAAGCTTGCCGTAACATGAAGAAGAAGTCGGAGCAGAAGCAGAAGAAGAAGAAGAAGCTCTATAAAAACCGGAGTCCCTCACAGTTTGACAATTTGCTTAGCTTACATAATGTGGACTCTCTTGCGTCGTGGCTAATAATGTTGTTGATGGCTTTTAATAACCCACCTGAAGTTGAGTGAAATGAAATGAAAAGAAATGGAATAGAATGGAATGGAATGGAATGGTATGGTTTGGTATGCTTTGAATATGTCAAGAACCGTAGCAAGAGACGGCGGCGGCAGAACTTTGATCTGCAAGTCGAAAGACTTTAACTTTGGTATCTCAAATATTGCAGATCGAAACAATTAAACGGCAATCGGAACAATTAAATGTTTGCAAAAGGCAGCCGACAAGAAAACAAATGGCCAACATGGGTTAATTACTCTCTCCGGCCCAGTCCTATTCCCATTCCCCCATTCCCTCATTCCCATTGCCCCATTCCCATTCTCGTTTCCCATTCTTAATCTTCCTTCTTTAGAGCAGTGTTGAAAAAGGGCGTACCTGGCAGCTGAGTGTTAAGAGAGAGAAAGGGAGAGAGGAGGATGTGTTGGTGAGAGCACGCTTCGCTGCGCTATTTAAGTGACTCGAAAAAGGTTCAAAACTATTAAAAGTTTTGCTGCGAATACCCTGTAATCAGAATGCAGCCAAAGGCATGTTAATTATATGCGAATGAGCGGAGGGAAGCATTTCAATGGAAGTCAAGAAACAAATTAGTTCTAAGCTATAAATTGAGAGAGAGAGAGAGAGAGAGAGGGAGACATACACATACGTAAGTTCTTTTACAATAAATGGAATGTGTATTAAATGTATATGATGTATTTCTCTGTCTTTAAAATCAGTATACTTGTATTTTATATTCATTTTACTAGAGAAATTCATACAGTTATGCAGTAAAACTTTAGATTATTTACAGGATATCTAGCAGTCGTCCTGCATATGGTGTATTCATAAAAAGTGCACTCAATTGTGGCATGATTCTCAGTTTTTCTTCCATTCGAAGATCGCTGTAGGCACTTCCACCTGTGTCTGTGACGCGGGCTGTGATCTTTATCGAGTCGAGGCACAGCTGGCACTTCAAGTTCATTTTAGGTTCAGTTCGGTTCTATGGGGTTTGGGTTCTTGGGGTTCTCTCGCGCGCTGTCATTGTTGCCCCTGAGGATTTCCATTTGAGTGACTCGCTGGGCTACAGTAGCCGGCATTTCGGCTTGGAAAAGCGATTTAATATTTTTCCCAAAGACAGACAGCATTGTGTTTTCTTATCAATTAAAGCGTGACCTTTGTTGTGGTTTATCTGAAGCGAATTAGTTCGGCCAGCCAGGTCGGCTGCTTTATGGTCTAATTAGTTGAAGAGAAACCTCCGCTCATTTCGGTTCATTATGACTTCACACACAGAAAAGAAAAAAAAAACATAACAAAATAATAGTAGAAAGAGCGAAGAAAGAAAGAAAAATCAAAACTCATTCGTTGCGTTGATGACATCAAGCAAATGCTGCCATCACCTTTCGGGCTATCAGCGCAACTATCTGATAAATCGAGCGCTATCAATATGAATTGTGGCACCTTCTACTACGACAAGGCCAATCAGGTAATCAAAGCGTCCAAATGTATTCGGACATAAATAGTCATGAGCTCTGGCTCTGGTTCTGGTTCCTTCTTTTTTAATAACATCATTGGCTAAAAACAAAATTCCGACAATCAGATTCTATAAATATTGTTTCCCTCTTTTTCGTTCATTCGCATTTCGCACTCGAACAGTAATAATATTTGCTGTAATTACACCTGCCAAATGCAGCTAACAAGCAGGTACAGGTGTCGTACAAGTCGATTAACTTGGCTTTACCTTTTTGCTAAGCTGAAATTTCATTAACAAAACAAAGTCCGAAAAAGTTTCGTAAGAACTTTAAAAGGGAACTGCAAACAGAATTCTTCACTCTTAACAAAAATATTTTTTATTTTGTGAATTTTTCTTTAAACTCTTTTTTTTCTCTTTCTAATTTTGTTTTTTATTGAAATTTACATGAGTGTTTCGATAAGGTGTAACACAAATCGTTACATATGTATAAAAAAGTTAACAAAATAACACGTTTAGCTGTTTTTTTTTTGCATATTGTGTAGCGCCCTTTGTTTAAGCGCAGCAACTGTCATACTGTTATACTGCCCTTTCATTATTTGAACTGTTTGCGCAGGCTTTTTGAAATATACGGAAATACAAATAGAAATCTGGAAAAATTTATAAAAGAAAAGTATCTGTTAACTGATATACTAATTTGCTTTATAAAATTCTAGTATTATACTGAATATAATACTGTTATATAACTATATATCAACATGTTTATACATACATGTATCTACTTATATATCTACAATTAGACAACAATAATTATTTACTATTTTATTCATATATATTGTTATACTGTTATATTGTTATACTGTTATATTGTTATATTTTTATATTGTTATACTGTTGTACATATATATTGCTAAAAAGTTTAATTTTGAAGTTATTGGACTGTTTAGGTTATACTGTTATACTGTTATAATAAAATGCTCCTATTTTATTTCTTTCCTATACTTTTAAATTGCTTTAATTTGTTAAACTGTTATACTGTTTTCTTTTTATAATTTTTTTATCGCTATACTGTTATACTGATATAGTGGTCTACTGTTATACTGTTTTACTGTTATACTATTTTCCTTTTATATTTTTATATCGTCATACTGTTATACTGTTCTACTGTTATACTGTTCTACTGTTATGCTGATATATTAATCTACTGTTATACTGCTATACTGTTTTACTGTTCTACTGTTATACTATTTTCCTTTTATACTTTTATATCGTCATACTGTTATACTGTTCTACTGTTATACTGATATATTAATCTACTGTTATACTGCTATACTGTTTTACTGTTCTACTGTTATACTATTATTCTTTTATACTTTTATATCGTCATACTGTTATACTGTTCTACTGTTATACTGTTCTACTGTTATACTGATATATTAATCTACTGTTATACTGCTATACTGTTTTACTGTTCTACTGTTATACTATTATTCTTTTATACTTTTATATCGTCATACTGTTATACTGTTCTACTGTTATACTGATATATTGGTCTACTGTTATACTGCTACACTATTTTACTGTTCTACTGTTATACTATTATTCTTTTATACTTTTATATCGTCATACTGTTATACTGTTCTACTGTTATACTGATATATTGGTCTACTGTTATACTGCTATACTGTTTTACTGTTCTGTTGTTATACTATTTTCTTTTATATTTCTTTTCTTTTATATCGTCATACTGTTCTACTGTTATACTGATATATTGATCTACTGTTATACTGTTATACTGTTTTACTGTTCTACTGCAATGCTGTTTTACTGATATGCTGTTCCAATGTTATACTGTGCTACTTTTATTTTGCTTTACTTGTATATGTCAATACTGTTATATTGCTAAACACCTTTTGCTGAAGTCCAACATTTCTACTGTATTGGAATTATTACACGTTTATCTGATATTGCGAAGATACGAAAATACACAGAGCCAAAAGTGTTTTGCGCACATTCGCAAATTATTAAAGTTTGGCTGTGGGCAAAGTTTTCACATATTTGCTCATTAAGTGAATGATCGTTTTCACTTTGATGTAATACCGATGCGATCGGATCCGTTACGCTGCGTTACGATCCTGATGTCGCAAAGGTCTTTAAAAATGCCAAACACAAAATGCCCCGAAATAAAAACAAACCAAAAACCGTATGAAATAAAGTCAAAAAGTTGGACTTATAAAACAATTTCAATTGGTTCGCGTTTTGGGGCATTGGTATTTCCACTCTTATCTCTACCTCTCTGTGCACTGTGCTCTACTTCGGCCCTTTTTGTCGAGTTCTTCGCTTTTGTTTTTTATTTAATGTGAAGCGCGCAATTTTCGTTGACATTTGCAAATTCTTGTCACAAACGCGAAAAATTACAAACGGACAAACATATAATATATATGTATATACATATGTATGTATGTATGTATGTATGTATGTATGTCTGTGTCTATATACATATAAAATTCAGCAACAAAAAAGGCGAATCATAAAAAAAAATGTTTAGCATTCGAGCGAATTTCAACTATTTTGTAGCTGCGGCCTCTTTTTCGATATTCGTATATTTTCGATACTCTGCACACAGTGAGAGAGACTGCTAAATGAGTATATTGATTGGGTAGAAAATATAAAATAAAATATAATTGTAGTTAGAGAGATTTAGGCTCGCGTTGAACTTCTGTAAGTAAATCTTGCATAAGACAATAATATAAAACCCTTGTATAGTAAAAGTATAATAATTAAGTTGAATTCTAGATAGAAGATATAAATCTAAACTTTATTTGCCATTTTCTACTTTTATTATAAAATTAATTTGATTTTTATTATTTTTGCTATAATTTCATATTTATATATTTATAAATTTATTTAATAAATATTGTAATTTCTACTAAGTCACAGTCTTACAGTCAACTCATTGCAGCCACAATTTGAGGAATTTGGGAAAACATTTATAATTTATATTGTTTATAGCTAGAGCATTAAGAGCAGATGTCAAATTTCTAAAACTCCCTGAGTTTTATTGCAAAATTCATAGCTAGTAAAATGATAGCATATATTATAGTTATTTCGTAAGTGACTATTTTACAGTCACTGTTTTGCTGTCACTATTTTACAGTCACTGTTTTGCTGTCACTATTTTACAGTCACTGTTTTACTGTCATTATTTAAGAGTCATAGTTTTCATAGTATCCATTTCATACCTCCGTATATCTGAGCCTTCATCTCTAAGCTCTTCCACCTTCGAGCTCTATTCTTACTCAGCCAACAGAGTATCTAGTAGTCTATAGCAATATTTGTTTTATATTTTTTTACTGCTGGAGTTGCACATATAAAAACGCATAGCGCATCGCGCATCGGCCGCCCTCCCGACCACGCCCACTTGTGTACAATTTGTGCACATTTGAATGCAAATATTTGAATGAAAGCAAACGCAAGTCGAGCGACTGTCAACTGGGTGGCTGGCTAAGTTAAGTAGGTAAATGTTTATGGTGCGTTTTATTGTATTGTTGCGACTGCATTTGACGACAGCAAAAATCAAAACAGCAACAGCAACAACAACAACAACAAAGAGAACTTGTGGGGGCAGAGGCAGGGGCAGTGGCAGTGTTAACACCACAATATATGTATGTATGTTAATTCCCTTTTTGAAAGTAGTTCAGCATTTTGGCATTTTGGCCAGCAAATATTTGCCAATGGCATACAAATGCGAACTCTTTGTCTCTGAAGAACACGCGAGCTGAGCTCTATGTTGGCTCTATGAAAATGTGTCACAAATGATGTCGGCCAGAGTTGCCCCCACAATCCAATGACAAGGCAACTTTAGTGTGAAAGGTTGCTGTCTGTGACTGTGCAGAGAGATAGAGAGAGAGAGAGATAGAAAGAGAGAGACAGAGAGAGGGAATCACAAAGTGGGCTAAAGATTAAGGAAATGCCAGAGAGGAAGTCAGTGGAACAACAATGAAAAGACACAAAATTAATGCAACAACTATACATATATGAAAATAAAAGGAACGCTCCACTTGTCTCAATTTAACATCATTAAAGGAACACGAACAACATATGTAGCTGAGCTGAAAGAGCTTTCACTTAGGCAGAGCAGAGTATAGAAATGTGATTAAAGTTGTTGAGAATGCCAGCTTATGAAAATTATATTCAAAATTTATTTATCTCAAGCTGATATAAGCTTTCTATTATTATAATATTATATAGAAATAGGACTTAAAGCACAAAAGGTCTTTTTAGCTGAAGTTCTTAGTTGCGCGAAAACTTTTCTTAAATTTTTTCAAATACAATAGAGATGAAAAAGCTTTAAAAAACTTTAGATTCTTCAGCAAAGATCACATATAAAATTGCTATAAATATGATTCTGAGTATAAAACATTTTAAATATATTTTTTTAAGCTTGGAAAAACTTTTTAACTTTTAGAAATTATTTATTTTTTATTTAAAATAAAATATAAATTTAAAATAATTTATAAGTTTAATATTATTATAATATGAGAACATATAATTGTATTTTTATATATTTAAACTTTATAAACTGTCTTTATATAGTATATTATCTAAAAAGTAATATGTTCTTAGCCCACTTGATACTTTAACTCTTTATGAGAATTGAGCATGTGTTTTATGAGGCAAAACTAATTTTCTGTATAAGAAAACTAGATTTAAAACAGATTAGCACACATAACAAATAAATAATAAGTGTAAATATATTTTATAAGATGTTTATTTGTTAGATTTATGCAAAAATTAGTGTGATACCCCTTGTTCAGAGAGTTAAAACATGTATTTTAGCAATCTAAATAAATTACCTATATAAGAATATATCTGTGGTATCCATATTTTATCTTTTATTTAGAAATTGGTAATTAAAAACAAAACAAATTTTCTAAATAAAAATTAAGTCATTCAAAAAATTATCAAATTAAATAAGATTTCGTATATGAAAATTAAATCTTTTAAAATGTCATCAAATTAACTAAATAAATTTCGCTATTTATTTAGCAAGTTCTTTTAAATTATGTTTGTTCATTTTGAGCATTTTCATTTAATTTTTATTTATTTTAAGATTTGCGAAGTTTTTAATATTTAAACTAAAGCGCCATTTAAAATATTTTGTTTTGTTTTTTTTTTTTTTTATAAATTCTTTTGCTATTCCTTGATCTTCACCTATTTTAAATACATATTTCTTTTCAGTTCACTCTCATTTGATATTCTTTCTTTTGCTGTTTTGCTGGCTTTACATACCTTTCTAAAAGCTCTTGCTTAGCGTTGGAGGCTTTCGTTTTTGCATAAATTTCGCACACATTATTTATTTATTTATTTTATTTTTTATTTTTATTTTTTATGTGTGTCGCTTTTGTGCGAAAATATTTAAACAGTTTGCGTTTTGTTTGCACTTTAAGGGTTTTGTTTTTGTTTTTGTTTTTTTTTTATTTTTTTATTTTTATATTTCAGTATTATTATGCTTTTTTCTCTTTGTTACCGAATAAACTGTGTTAACACTTAACGGTTATTAAGATTAGCATAATTATAGTATTAGCCATTTGTGTTTTTATTTTTTCGTAGAGGTAGAGAGAGAGAGAGAGAGAGTGAGAGAGAGAAAGAGAAAGAGATTTCACTTTCTTCAAAGGCAATCATCAAGAGTTAATTTCAAGTGTTTTAAACAATTTGCATCAACAGCAATAAATGAATGCAATTAATTGTTGCGCTCGAATGCACAGCAAAGCTAAACGGAAATGGATATGAATATGGATATGAACTCGAAATGCCGAAAAAAAAAAACCGAAGATACAACAAGCAAGCAACCAGCAACCACAACAAATAATGTTGTTAAATTTGCAATTAGCTTTAAACTCGATTTCGATATTTGCGTTGCATTACATTTAATTAGACGGCCAGCGGTGATGAAACGTGAATGAACTTGGCGGAGAGTGCAAAGCGGCAATAACAAAGCGTAAAAGCGAAAGAAAAATACAAGTCAAACACACAAACAACAAAGCACAGTTACAGTTACTCAGCTTAAAAACATGCAAAAAGAACAAACTTCACGGTCAGCCTGCAAGTGAACGAGCATTCGAATGAACTGCACATTTACACACACACACACACACACACTCACACACGCACACATAGAAATACACATACACGATCGCACTTTACGGTGTGGGAGAGCGTGAGAGTCAAAGTCAAGTTTACACCTACGTGGTATATGCCGCCTATTGAGTGTGCCCGCTTAACGTTGTGCACGCGACGAGCGCCAAAAGTAAACTGACTGCGCCGGCCGATACGATACGTCTGCGCAGCCGACTCTGCACGCAACTTGTTTGACAAGCAGCTGAGCGCTGCCGAATCGGCTGAGCTGAGAGAGAGAGAGCGCGAGAGCGGTCGGCGCTTGCAATTCTTTCCTGTGTGTGTGTGTGTGTGTGTGTCTTGGCGTCGCGTCGCGTCGCATGGTCTGTTCGATCATTATCTGCAAGCTGCGCTCAACTTCATTATGAGTAGCAGCAGCAGCAGCAACAGCTGCATGTGTGCGTGCGCTCTCCAACTTCAGCTCAAACTTCCCATACGTGTGTGTGTGTGTGTGTGCGCCTTCTAAGTGTGTGTGCGTGTGTGATCGCATTACAACGAGCTGATGACAAATTTGTGATAAGCATTGGAAAATCTCTTACTGGGCATTAAATTAATTTGCCCAATGAAAATGCCGCACGCCGATTGATATCGAATTGAACTTTGTACCCGCCTGCAGTGTGCCTTAATTGGCCGCCAGGCGGCGCTTCAAAGTGTTATTTATGACTAGGGAAATATTCTTTATTCATACCACAATATTTGCATATATTCGATTTCCTTTTGCTTGCGCACAGCTAAATGAATTTACGACTTTGCTATGCACATACATATATATACATACATATACATATATATATATATATATTATATATATTATTATATCGCATTGGGCGTTGGGCCTGATGTAACACATGGTTCAATTAGTTTGTTTGCTATTTCCTTGGAATTTCATAGCAATTATCGTAAATATTGCTAGATGAGTGTTGACATTTGGAACAAAGGGAAGCTAGGAATTTCTGCGCAAACAATGGCCAATTCAAACTGGCGAAATAAGGCTAAAAGCCAATCGAAATTAGTGCGTTTTTTTTACCACGATATTGTTCAAATTGGAGTGCCAAAAAAATGAGAAGACGAAGCTGATAGAGAGTAATGCGATGTGCGCTGGGCGCTGGGCCAGTGTAGGGGCAGCTGCGTTGTCTTCGGCCACGCTCCACGCTTTGGGCTTAGTAATTTTTAATTTGGTGATTAATCGATAAGCGACAGCCTCATCGACTCGACGTCAGGCCAATGTACGAGCCACACAAAGAAACCATGTGTGCGTGTGTGTGTGTGTGTGAGCGAAATGAAACGCATGCGATTAGAATTTGTAATAAGCTCTCGAGTCTACAATCTCTGGAGAGCACAAAGCTTAAAAGCGAGCTGATAAAGATCTCGCTCCCACCTCTATCTTCCTCTCTCTATCTCCCTCTCTCTCTGTAGGCTTCCCAGCTGGAAATTTGTTTATTTGGGAATTGGGAAATTGGGAAATTTTCCACCCGCAACAAAATATTTGTAAGTTGTTTTCGAAATTGAAAGTGCATTAGGATGAGTACACAAAATTGTTAAAGTTTTTTTTCTTCTACTGTTAGCTTTCACTTTGTTGGCTTTTTGTCTAGAATGTTGAAGAGATTTGAATGGAAATGAAGCGTGTTGCATAATCTCCCAAGAGTCTATGAGAGATTCACGACCTTTGGCCAATTATCAGGCAACTTTCTTTGCTTCTACTTTTGTCTGTCTACAACTTTCACACAGAACCAGAAGAAAACCAAAACACTTTCCCAAAAAAAAAAAAAAAGAAACATATTTCCATGCCTTCTTCTTCTTCTTCTCCTACTTCGTATTGTCATTTATCAAAAGCTGGGGGCGACTGCTCGCTGAGTTATGTTTTTCATTTGATTTTGTGATTGACAGTTCTGCCCCTCGCCCAGCATCCGTAATGGATACCAAATGTGTGTGTGTGTGTGTTTTGGCTTAGTTTCGGTTCAGCTTCACTCGGCCCTAATCAACATATGTAAATAAATTTATGCAAGGCAGCTGCCTATTAAAATGTGTCAGCGCGTTTAGTGCGAAAAATAAAAATATTTTCTCTCTGTGGACCTTGTGCCACTTGAGACGCACATCAATCCCATTCACGTTCCCATTCCCATTCCCATTCCTATTCCGTTTCCATACCATTCCAATCAGCGGTTATCTCGACACGTTGTGCGTCACTTGGCAAAACAAATCAATCAAAGGCAGCTGCAGGAGCTCTGCAAAAATTGCATAGCGCAAACATATGCCAATATCAAGATGATGTATATATCTATATACATATATATATATATGTATATATATATATATGCATAGTAGCTATCTGTAGAACATGCCCCCCACACGTTGTTTCAATTGCGGCAGAAGCTGCGGCGCCACATGCAAATTGTGTTCATGTTTTATGTTTTACGGCTAGCGGCAAAACTTTAAAGGCGAATTATTTGACATGTGACATTATGCGCGAAATTCTGCCCTAGGGGCATGTGAGTCTAGCTACAGCTACATTTGCATATCATACAAATAGGAGATACTCTAGCTTGCCTAGAAATATATGGCAAATTTTTAAAATTTTTTTTGAATTTTCTATGGTGTCTTGTTCGCTTTTGTGTCATTTTCTATTAGGTTTCTTTTCGTTTTCTTTTTTATCAAGGTGTTTTAACTGTTATTTCTCTAAAGTCTGCTTTATCAACTTTCTTATCATTTGTTTTTTATAGATTGTAAGTTTTTACTTTCTGATATCTTCTTCTTGCAATAGTTTTCTTTTGTTTCTCTTAACTTCTCAGCAGACTTTTCTTTGCCTCTTTTTTGACCTATCCTAAACTGAGCTCAATGAAAGTCTACTTGACACAAGCCAGTGCATTTTCAGCTGTAAATCATGTTCAAATCATGTCATATCAACTAACTAAATACTCTAGAAATCTAATATGAAACAACTATCAGAAAAGCATAAAAAGTTCGCTTCAATTTATAGCAAAATTGCCGGCAGTCAATCAAAGCGCATCGATTGATAGTGTTCAATTGTGTTTTCCTTTTCTTTTGGTTCTCTGCTTTTTTCACGTTTTATCTTTCAGTGTCTTGATTTTCCTGGCTCGGGCAAATGACAAAGTTCAGCTTGAATAAGGAAAAAACAAAAAAAAAAAAAAAACAACTTATGATGCCACGAAAATGGTTCACAATGCTCACATTAGGTTCACAATGGAGCATGTTGCACTTGACAGTCGCATTTGTTAGGCATTGACAAAAATTTATTGTTTTGCAATTTGCATAAAAAAAGGCCAAAAAGCGGCCGTAAAAGGCTGAAACTAGCCAGACGGTCAAGCCAGAGCCGCGGCGGCTCATTAAAGACGTTTTTTGCTGGGCAAAATTATGAACAGGTTGCATAAATTTATTCAGTGTCTTGTTAACGTGTCGTTTTTGAAATTTATTTAATTATTTATATATTATAAAAAATTGATTTTATATAATAAATAAATTTTGCTTTACCCAAAAAGTGAGTAGACTCTGCAGACTCTGCTTTCATTTGCAGCAGAAAAAAATCTTTAAAAATGATTAAGAATAAAGCTGATCTAGCTTAATGAAAACATAAACATAAACATAAATAAAGACTATAAAAAAATATTATTATTAAAATTCGCTATAAAAATAACAAAAAAAAAAAAAAACAGAAATTACATAAATATAAAACTTAATGTGAATTGCACGCAGAGTCTACATAAAATAAACATAAAAATAAATAACAAAAAACGCACAAATAATAATAAATAAATGCAAGAAAAAAACTACAAAAAAAGACAAAGTTAAGGATTCATAAATTTCAATCAGTGGGCCAACTAAAAAAACATTAAAAAATCTATATATATATATATATATATATCTATATATAGATATAGTTGCTATAAAGTGCATAAAAATTCAATTTCGTGTTGCCAAAGGGAACTTCGGATTGCATTCAACTATTGTCTAGTACAAATAATGCACAATAAACATAAATTAGCAATTGATATTTTTGCTGTTGTATTTTTTTTGTGTATTTTTAAATGAATTAAATTGGGCTTGTTAGGTGGCCAAATGACCTTTGCTAACAAAGTAAAATGCTAGAGGAACTGTGGTCCAATTGGACCGAATGAGACTGCCAATTGGAGTCCGTTTACATTATAAATTGGCAATTCGACATTCGTTTGACAATCGCCGAATTGGCCAAGTTCACATGGTGTCGATATCGAATTCGATGTCGACGTCGACGTCGATGTCGATGTGGATGTCGATGTCGATGTCGATGTCGATGTCGACTCCTAATTCATGTATTAGAAAGTACACAGAGTTTTGAATTTGGGGCGTGGCAGCGAGTGACGATGGCGAAGACACACCTTATAGAGCGGAGCTGCTGCTGCCTCATAATGAGATTTCTAGCCATATCTAAAATATAGAAAAAATAGCTGAAAAAAAAAAAAAAAAAAACAATTGCCCGTGTGCTAAAAGAGGCGTGAAAAACTGCAGGGCTTGCAATTTTTTCTTTTTGTTTTGATTTTTGGGCTGGGTTTTTGTGTTGGGCTTTGATTCTGTTTCTGTTTCTGTCTCGTTTCTCGAGTCGATTGTGGGTGGGTTGCACTGCAATTCCCCTTCGCGGCCAACAAGTGCCAAAATTGCTGCAGTTGCTTTGGCTTTAGCCTTTTAATTAGCTGATGTTTTTGCTTCTTTTCTTTTTTTTCTTTTTGTTTTTTTTTTTGTTTTTGCTATTTATCGTGCGAACTTTTTTCGTTAATTAGCTTTGGTTGTTCTTTGTTTTACGTTCTGATCGAAATGAATTTTGACATTTGCAACAGACAACTAAATTGTATAATTGTTTATATATAAATATCTGATTTATTGGCATGTTGACGCAACTCGCTGACGTTGCAATTAAAAATAAACAATAATTAACAGTTGATAGTAAATTAAACCAAAACAGCTTGAACTTTGATATACTCTTTAATATGAGCCATAAATTTGAAATTAATCGTCATATAATAATAGCAAATCATTACAAGCACAAAATCAAGAAGTTAGTTTACATCATAAGCCTAGTGATCGTAGGCTAGGCTAGTAAACGTCTCTGAAGTCAAGACTTACACAACTCTACAAAATTGACAATCAAGAAGTTAGTTCATATCATATCGAAAGAAACCTCAAGCTAAGGAATATGCAAAGTTAAATCAGTTGACACTTCAAATGAAAAAGATGAAAGTCAAACCAAAAAGATGTAAAACGGCTTAAAGAATCGAGTCAGTTGGTCAAAAATATGGCCGAATTCGTAGGGCAGACTTACAAGCCGAACCACAAGTCTATAAAATGTTTAGAATTATGTATACGAATCGATCCTAAATGAAGTAGTTGAATTGTGCTATATATTTCAAGCTAAAAAGCTAACTATCTGGCTTAAGAACCAAAGAGTTAATTTGATTGAGTTAAATGTTTGGTTCAAAGTGTGAACCAGCTTTAACTTATTGAATTCTCATATCCAAAAACTATTTGTGATTGATTAAATATATTTTCAAAATGAGCTCCAGAACGCATTTTGAATTGTTACAGCTTTTAATATAACGTTTATAAACTTTTTGTATGCATATCTATGATTTTTCCTCATATTTAATCAGTTTCTATACGAAACTCTCTTTTATATTTAATTCGGTAAAATATTTTATATGATATATATCTTCTTTCTTGTATACTTTAACATAAACTTCATTGAAATTTATTTATAAAACTAATTGAAATAAACGCTGTAAATGTTTGTCTCTAAAATTGCTTAGCAAATCAATTGAAATCGAAATCAAACTCAGTTTTCCGAAATGTCAATGAAAATCATTTCAAATTTGATTTTTCCAATTGGAAATAAATCAGCGTGTGTGTGTGTGTGTGTGTGTGTGTGTGCGCCTGTGCGCTTCATAATTTTTTGTTGTCTATTATTAAATGAATGCAATTTATTTAAATCAAATATTTATCAATGTGGAAAAAGCCGCAATAAAATGTGAATCAAACTGTCGCAATTAACGAGACGACCAAAAATATTGCATTGAAATGTGAATCATATGGAAATGGAATTATTGAAAGCGCTTTTAATGCAATATTCCGTTTAATTTATTCATATTCACTTTTTTCTCATTTTTCTTTTTTTTTTTTTTTTTTTTATGACAACAACTGCGGTTATTGTTATGAAACTAAAGACAGCTGCGTTATCTGATTAAACAGTTAATGTTCGCCGTTTTTTTTTCTCTGATTGTTAATTATTGAGCTGCGTTGGGTTGTTCTTTTTATTGTTTATAATAATAAACTGTTTCATTCAGCGTCATTTCAATTATCTAAATTAAAAAATTCCTCGCTCTTGTTTCACTTGTTATTATTGCCGATCTGTCTGTGTGTGTATTGGCTTCGATTTATTTATTTATTGTATTGCATTTTCGCTAATTTGTTACTCATTTCACGCTGGCTGATTGGTTTTTCCATTGTTACCTTGCAAGGTCGCGCACACAGATACTGAGATACACAGAAACACAGATACAATGCATACTTCAGATACTTTTTTTCAGCTCCAATTGGCTGCAGATAACATTTGGTATTTATATTGCCGACAAATTAACTTGTAAATGTGAAATGAGCTAGTTGTCGCAGTTGTAGTAAGATGCGATTTTCAAGTGCTTCGATAACTCTGGCATTTAATCAGTCAATTGTTATCGATAACACGTGTCTGTATGTCTGTATGTCTGTATGTGTGTGTGTGTGGGAACTGTGCTGAACTTGAACTATTATTTAGCACGAAATTTGTCATCAAAATTGTTGTTGAAATAAACGAAACCTTGAATCGGGTTAAAAGCTAATTGGAAATTTCCAACAAGCAAAGATCAATGAAAGCAGATAAAGTATAAAATAAAATAATAAAAAAAACTTGGGTATCTCTTCATAATAAAGACTTAATATATAGTATATATGTATATATATATATATATGTATATAGATAATAATGACTTATTACTGACTAAAATTGAAAAAACTCTTATGTAGTAAAATAATATTGTTAAATATATAATATAAAAGGTAAAAGAGATTTAATAATTGTAGTAATACTATAGGAAAATTCGATATTGGATTTATTACTTATTACAGTGCACTACTATTTTTATGAACGCAGCTTTATATGAAAGCCGCGCAACGCCGCTCTACTTATATTAACATATATTTCTCTTGCACTTATCGCATGCATTTCCTTAGCTGAATTCCGCAGCTATAATAAATTCTATTCAGGCAATTCATGAATCATAAACAAATTCAAATTGCAATCGCTCGACTCTGAGTAAAAAAAAGATCGTGATTCGCGTTGACATTTCCTAAGAGGCTGCCAAAAAAAATTTGCATTTAAATCAAAGCCGACATAACTGTTGCAGGCGAAACTCCCCCTCGATGGCAACTAAAATAGGGCAAGACGTGGTCTTAAGTTAAGCATTTTTTTTTTGTTTTGGCGCCCAAATCGAGGCTCATAAATTATTTTTGCTGCCTAATTTCAACGCCTTAGAAGTTGAAGAGTGGGGCCGAAGGATGCGAGTGTCATATATACTATATCTCATATATATATCATATAAATACATATATATCATATATATATATATATGCATATATACTTATGGTAACACGCATAAATCATGGTGGCATCATCAGGTATGGCAAAAGTCGCCTGCCAGGCACTTAGTCACAAAAGATTTTTGGCCAAACACCGCAACGAAAGTTAACATGAAAACTACATAAATTCACTCAGATGTCAAATGGAGGGGTGGAGGGCTAGTAAAAGGCTACTAACTTGGCCATAAGTAGCAAAGGAAAGCGTTGGCTGCTAGCTACGTGTGGCAGCAGCTGGGCCAAAAGCTGTTCCACTCGTCAACCAAATGAAAATGTGGTAATAAAGAGCACAGGCAGCAGCCAGAAGAGATGAACAAGAAAAAAGCGAAGTAAAAGTGATCTAGACGGCAATGAATGACTGGAAGATAACCTGTATGTGTTGCGCTAGATGTGTGAACTATTTCGGGGCTTTTAGCTTTTGTGGCTCTCGAGGTAGGTGCCTTTATCGAGATAATCAGACAGAAGGAAAGCGATAAATACTGCACAGTTCATTTTAACTAAAAAAAAACACAGCACACCCTTTTCATCATTATGTATAGGGTATAAAAAAGCATATAGACAGAAAATTTGTAGTGGGCAGCGTTAGAGAAAATTTCACTAAAGCGCTCGTCGGTCACGATTTATCATCATTTGACAAAAAGGGAAACATCTGCCACGGCGCTGGGTGGCATACAGAGAGGGCTGCCTAGGATTGAGGTAAGAGAGCAGCTTGACTCGCTGTGTGTAGCCTGTAAGTTCAAGTTCCAGTCAAGCGGCTAAAAAACATTTTTGGCTATGGCTGTTCACTGTTTTTTTTTTTTGTTTTTTTGGTTTTTTTTTTGGCGGCCTCTCAAACGAGTCGAGCACAGATCGGCGGATCTCTTGTAGTGGCTGACACTTAACGTGTCATTCGAACATTTTATTGGACTTGACAATGAACTCTTGAACCGCAGCTATTTAGGCAAAAAGCAAAAAAAACACAGCATTAACAACAAAGATCAACGTTGGCGGTTGGCATAAACAAAAAAACATAACAAAATTTATTTAAAAAAAAAAATGTATTTAAAAACATCGAAAAATAGTTAAAAATCGAGAAGTTGCTGTAACTTTCACATTGACAAAGGATTTGCATGAGAAAATGTATATGCAATAAAAACAAAAATAATTGTAGTAAAAAATTCCTGTGAGAAATGAGAAATTTTGCAGGCAACAGTTCAATGAGCTCAAAGCGGCGCTGCAAATCGCTCGAAATGTTTGAAATATGCCTGAGCTTAAGGCAGCAGCTATTTAGATTTATTGAAAGTGTATGAAACAGTTCTTTGCAGAGTCTAAATATGAATATTATTTTATTTTTATATATTATTATTATTATTATTGTAATAGTGCTCAAAGCAAAAGATATTTACTCTAGACTCAAGATTGTTGCATAAAATATTAAAAACTCTTTTTATCGTTTTTTAGTGCCAGCAAAGCTCTAGCTTAAAGTTTGCAACACTTTTTATACCTTTTATCAATTTGTAATTTCTGTTATATTTATTTTTAAGATTTGTAAAACACCTTTTTTGCGGATTCAAATTCCAGTTAAGTTTTGTTATATATATATTTATTTGTAACATAAAGTCTTAAGTTTATCTGTTCCGCCACATGAATTCATAGATTGAAACAAAGCCGCAAATCGGCTTTGCAGCGAATTTAATTTTTTTTTGTAAATTTAATTTAATTTTTTTAATTTCAAGATATCTTAAGTGTCTTTATTTCTATATATGATTTTGTATTCTTCCAAACAAAAGGTGAACTGACAGTAATAAACTTTTAAGTGCGTCGCAGCTATAAAACACAAATAAATTAAATAAACTTCGCAATTCCCAGTTTATATTGTGGCTAAATATTTTTCCAATATTCTTCAAAAAATAAATCTATATATATATATATATATCTTCAGTCTTTTACTAATATGTAATCCACTTGATAACATAAATCAATTACCGATTCGTCGTTCGGCTGCCAATCAGTAGCTGTTCTCACATATATTTCGTACACCTACAGCAAATGTTTTGGTCTTGGGCCAAGTTAGTCTTTCTCGGCCATTTATCAATGTTCGTAGTTTACATTTCTATTTGAACTGTCTTTTAAATGTTATTTCATTGATTTTATTTCGGATTTGGGTTTTCTTGTTTTGTTGTGTTGTGTGGCTGTGTTTTCTTTTATTGGGGCCAGGCCGTAAAGATTTCTCAATACGAAAACTTGGCTCAAATAAATCTTATCAAATTAAGTCGAGACTGCACAACAACAAGACCTGAAAACGTGGGCGACTACAAGTGATAGAGGTGCACACAGTAGGGGTAGCCCCGCCGACGTTTATTTTTTTTTTCTTTTTCTTTTTTCCATCCTCCTCTGGTCTGCTGCTTCTCGGCATTTTGTAGGGCTTGTCGAGGTTTCTTTGTGGGCTTGGTGACTTGGTTGAGTAATTGTTAACGAGTCGCTGTTGACCAAGTTAAATGTGTAGCGGCACCAAAGAAAAAAATTGGGCAAATTAATTAAGCCATTTGAAACAATTTCGCCTTTGCCTCAGCAACAACAGCACAGCCACAGCAAAAAATTGCACTCGCATTAAATTGTTTAATTTAATTTGCCTGAAAACTGTTGGAAATTGTTTCTATTGCTGTTGCTGTTGTTGTTGTTGTTGTTGTTGTAATTGCATTGCGCATTGCGTTTAAGTGAAAAGTGCTCGGCACGTTTTTGTTTTTTTTTTTTCAGACCTGAGACTTGGCGTTAATTTTCTATGGTCCAGTTATGCGCTTTTACGGATGCACTGACTTGGTCTGGGCATATTCAATTTATAGCAAGTTTGTTATTTTCTTTAAAGATTTTTGTTTTTAGAGTTTATGTATGAAGATTGTAATACAAGATTTTAAGATTTTTTAACTTATTTAATATACGATTCAGTTATAGTCACAAGCAACCTAAATGCCGCTGTTTTGCTTCGCTTTTCTGTTATTATTATTCTATTAAATATACTCTTCTTCCCATACTAAGCACTTGGCCCTGCATTTGATACACCAAAAAGATGTTTAGGAAATGTTAAATATTTAATACATAAATTGTAAATATATTTATATATATACAATAACAAACTTTTATTTCCTTGTTATATTTAAGTCAATAAATATTCTCTATAAATATATATATTCAATAGTTTATAAACTTCGTTAAATACATTTTACATCAAATTTTAAGTAAACATTTTCTAGAAATCAATTGAAAGCTATGGCGTAAGATAGCTTAAAAAATCATAAAAAATATTTTATAGCAATTGTTTATAGGCTTCACACATAAGAAGAGTTTCTAAAAGGAGCTAAAGGCATAAGCACAAAATTAAATGAAATTTCGCTTAGCATTTCCTAGGCTAAAATATTTACTATTTCTTCCATTAGAATTAATTTTAAAAACATATTAAATATAATATATTAAATTAAAATGTAACTATTAAATATAATATATATAAATATATTTTTAAGTTTATTTATTTTTTTTATACTAAAAATACTGAATTTCAGATGCCAATTCTCTCCACATAAACAAGCAAATGTTTATAAATTTATTTATTTTTAAGAAAAATACCAAAAAATACTAAATTTAAAATCCCAATTCGTCGCATAAACAAGCAACTATTCTGGCAAAAAGTAAGCGCATTGGCACTTCGTTAGCTGCCCGCCTCTGTGCGCCCAATTTGAATGGAAGAAGATGCTTTGTTGCTCGATAGGCTTCGTTTGCGAATATTTCGTTTATCACAAATTCCGATGCACGTTTCGTTTTTTTTTTTTTAAGGTTTTTGAGTCATATTTGTGGCAGGAAGTATTTTTTGGCGACTGCAACTTTCCAGGGGCCAATTTATGGGGGCTGCCAGTGGCCCATCTCCAATTACTGATTGGCTGGCAGGCAGCTGGGGGAGAAAAAAAGCTGACAAAAAACATGCGCTTGCCCTGGGCTCTGGCAAATATTTGACGCTTATTCCATCAATGTCAACGCGAGGGGGCAGCAACAATAACTTAACTGATCGATCAAATGTCGCCGCAGAAAGATCGCAGCGGCGGCAACTCGCGGCACATTTAATGGGTTAAGAGTTATTTTTGGCCAACTTTTTTATTGACACACTTTTTGTTGGCTTTTTGTCCGCACATATTGACACAAATATTTGTGTGTGACGAATTTTTAAACTTTCAATGAGTGAAAATGTTTTTTTTTTTGATAATTATTATGAAAGCAAAGGAGGAACAGCTCGTTGGCCAGTTTTTCCAGCTAACAATTGCAGCCAATTAATTTGTCATAAACAAAAGTCATAGCAGATCAATACACAATTATGTTGTTAACAAAAAAAAAAAAGAGAGAAAAGAAATTGTGAATGTCGGAGCGAGTGATAAACATCAGATATTCAAAGCAAAACCGTGAAAAGAGCTGGCCAGAGACATGCACCCGCAACAATTATAAGCAACAACTGAAAATTATCATGCAAAAGGCAGCAGTAAACCGAAATGGAAATACGAATGCAATGCGATCCTCAGCAACAAGCCGCAGCAAATTGCATAATTATTGCTGCAAATGAAGCTGCGAGGGAAGCCGAGAAGAAAGTCGCACCGTTTGAATCGTGATAAAGCGATAATTTGAGCCCCTCACTCCGCTCACTCCCAACACCGCCCGCCCGACCGACCGCCCGCCCGCCCGCCTGCCTGCCTGCCTGCCTGCCTGCTCGCGTCGAGTCAATGCATTTCACTTTCAGCTCAACAAACAAACCAAATAGTTAAGTTAAAAAAAAAAAAAAAACAAACGGACAAACAAACGTTAAATTCAACTGCTGCCAAGTCCAGCATAGTCGAGTGTATTATTATGAAATCAAATTCAAATCGTCCACCCACGCCAAACCGAACCACAGCAAAACTCTGACTGTGATTCCGTTTTTCCACTACGAATTCGAGTTCAAAGTTTGGCCAACATCCGTAATTCATTTCTTTCGCTTTTCACTATTTTCTTTTATTGCCAAAGCATGAAAACTCAACTGGCAACTGGATATAAACATCACAATATTATTTCTTTCTGCCAGGTCTCATCCTCATCTTCATCCTCATCCTCATCCCCATCCTCATCGTCTGTCGGAGCAGGCGGACTGGGCCATAGCCCACTGACGGAAGCTTCTCGTGCCGTGCTTGACGTTCAGCCACAACGATCCATTGTGAAAGGTCATAATTATAGCATTGAAAGCTTTCAGCGCATTTTAAACAGCTTTGATTAGCCAAACATTGAATTAACAGCCAAAGAATTGCCTCTCGATGTCAGTTCATGGCGCAAAGCTCCAATGAAGCCGATGATGAAAGGAATGCTCTTGACTAATATGTGAAATACTGAATGGCTAAAGCCATATATGGGCATGGTTCCAGGAGATGTACTTATGTATTTTGTTGTATATTTAAGATATAGAGTATTTATCTGGAGATCTGGAGAGAGGGCTGTAGGAAAACATGTAGAGAGAGAGAGAGAGAGGGAGAGAGAGGGGAGACTGCCGACAAATACGTGCTAATCCCGCCCTACAACCCACATACCAAAAACCTCATTGAATCAGCGCAAAACACTTTTCTATTTTGTTATTATGTATTTTGTAGTGTATTTAAGATATGGAGTAGTTCATCATCATCAATTGAAATTCTATGAAGAATATACTCAAATTATATCTTTTCATATTTTTTGACTATCTTAAATATTTTTTTTAGGTTTATTATTCATATTTATATTATATTATAATTATTTTATATTTTTATAAAATAAATAAAGTTATAATAATATGCTAAATTATTTTTTTTTTATAAACTTTTTTTATAAATTAAATAATTTTATTATAATATAATAAATATTTACATTGAATATTGACATTAATGATTGAAACGTATGCAATCAATTCAAGCAATGCAATTTAATTTGTTTGCACTTTATCAGCGAAAAAAAACACATTAAAAAGCCGCGAAATGTGAGAACTTGAAGCAAAGCAGGGCAAACGGAGCGACGACGACAATAAACGAGGCAGCGAGCAATAACAAAAATTCGTGGCTACCGTTGGCCGCGGGCACTGAGTCAAGACAGGCAGACAGAGAGAGGGCTGTAGGGAAAAGTGTAGAGAGAGAGAGAGAGAGAGAGGAGACTGCCAGCAAATACGTGCTAATCCCGCCCTACGGTTATTGACGCAACCCACATACCGAAAACCTCATTGAATCAGCGCGAAACACTTTTCTTTTTGTTATTAGTTGCTGTGGTGGCGGCTGAGCCTGGCCCGGGCCTGGGCCTGGGCCTGGGCCTGGGGCTGGGATTAAGTTAAATTATTTTCAGCTTAATTAATTTACAAGCTGGCGAAAAAAAAAACAAAAATAAAAGGGCAAAGCTATTTTCTCGCGCGTTGACAGCTGCGCCTTTTTATCTGGGAAATTGGCCAGGCGCATCAGCCAGCAGCAACAACAACAACAGCAAAAGGGAAATAGAAAAATGCTAGGAAAATATTTATTTATTTACACGCCAGCAGAACGTTCGATAGAGGGCCTGGACGGGCGTCCGGGCGGAGGGAGGCGTGGCGTGGCTTGGCAGCAGTTGGGGCGCTGCCTTTTTTGGAATTTTCACAGCCGCCACAACGGCGACTTGGGCTGCCTTTTGATAACGCGCAAAACTTGGACCGATCTATAAATAGAAAAGCAGCGACTGAGCCCAGGCGGGCTGTGCGCATGCGCGAGGCATGCAGCAGGCAGCAGGCAGCATGCTGCATGCAGGTTCCTTGGAAAAATGCAGCTGAAGATCTAGCCGGAGCGTAGGACAAGTTTCAGTGCAGGGCGCAGGGCTGTGTGGGAGGGCAATGCAATGCAATGCGATGGGGCTGCCCTGCCCCCCCCCCCCCCCCTTCAGCTCTCTACAGCTGCGGCTAGTAACTGCGTGCATGCCTCATAGACAGATGCTGTTAAATTGATAGCGTGCGTTTTTCTTGCTGTTGTTGTAGTGTGTGTTGCGTGTCTGCTGTCTGACAGCGGGGCCAGGAGTGTGTCGGCAATTGTGGCTAAGATGTTGGCAACACGAGCTCCAGGTGTGCCAGACAATGTATTCTAGCGAAAGCGAAACTGAGAACCGAGAACCGAGCACCCGAGTATTCAGAATTGAGAACTGAGAACTGAGAAAGTGGCCACAACTTACCCCTAAAACGTTTAATGGCTAACATTTTGTTTGCACTCTGTAATTACCTGCAAAGAGAAAGAAGCAGAAAGAAACAGATTAGTATATATATAGTGAATGATCGAGCATATAAATAATTTATGCAATTATTTCAATTATTTACACTGAGCTCATGTTTAATGCTCAGTCTTATCGAGCTGTCGAAAGCATCTTTTGCATATTCAAGACTCGATTCGACTTATCGCGGCACACGTCACGTCAGCTCGTCTTGGCCAAAAGGCCATGGTCCATTGATAAGGTCTAGGTCGTACGCTGTCTCTCCGTCTGTCTGCCTATCTGTCTCTGTACGGCGCCCACTCTACTCTACTCCACCAGCCGGCTAGCCAAATGCCAAGCCCAAAGCTGAAGTCACAGAGTCTTTTGGCTTGCAGCTAGCTATGCACCAGCTCGAGAGCTGGGGCTAGATAAGAAATGCCTTTTATTGGTTTTTCCTTTTCGCTTGCCTACATTTCCTGATTAGTCGCCAGATTGTGGAGGCCAAGGCTCAGGCTTTGCCAACTCGAATTTAGGGCGCGGCTGCCAAGAAGCTGAGCGCACTTATAAATTGCTTTTTCATTGAGCCAAAGTTAAATGCAACTAATTTTGACTTGGCCAACAGCTAAGCGACAACAACAATAAGAAGAGAGTTTGTCAGCATATATCGACCACTTTTCATTTTTATTCTTAATTAAAATTAAAGAATTTATAAGATTTATAGTAAATGAAATTCCAATAAATTTTCATATCATTTTTGCATTTGTTTCCATTTGATTCAACTCGCGCGAATTTAGAGCGAAATCATTTCTAAAGCATTTTCATGCATACAAAATTAGTTTTTATTTAGGCAAAGAAATTGATATGAGCAGAGCAATAAATTTGCATTTAATTTGAGCTTGAATTGACATTTTATAAATTAAAATCAAATTCATTCATAGAAATAAATAGCAAATAAATTGAAATTCATTTTTAAACTGTTCAATTGTAAAATTTTATTTTAATTGAAGCAAAAATATAGTTAAAATAAAAATAATAAAACATATACATATATTTATATATGTATATATATTTTTTCTTAATGTATATTTTTTTGCTAATTAAATTGTATAGAAAATTTTTAAATCTTTTTTTTTTATATTATTTCTTTTAAATGTTGGACTATAAATTTGTATTCAATTTTTTTTGTATTCAATTCAATATATTATTTATTATTTTTATTTATATTTCTTTCCTGTTTTTATATAAAATTAAATTAATTTAAGCGGAATTATTTTAACTTTATATAAAAAGTATAAATTACTCATTTAAAATTTTGGTTGTATAAAAAATATAAATAAATTTATAAAAATGTCAAATATTTCTTTTAATATATATTATATATGTTTTTTTGATTATTGAAATAATCATTTAATTTATTTATGTACATATTTCATTTACAAATTTAAAAAATAATGAGAGGAAATTTTTTATTTTAAACTAAATAAATTTAAAATATTTTTTATTTTATATTTCGTTTTTATTCATTTGGTAATTTTATAAACATTTCAAAAATGAATAAAATAATTATTAAAATATATTTTCCATGCTCATAGTAAAGAAAATCTTAAAAAGGTAATATTCATTTAAATATTTGCTACTTTAATTAATTATTAAGAAATATTATAAAAATTTAATAATTAAAAAAATTGTTATTCTTTTTTTTTTTTTAATTAAATTTTAATTTTCAAATAATTAGACAAAGATATGTGGAGCATGCGGTGTATGCGTAACTATTTGAGGTGCAAGCAAGAGCAACGCCCCTAACAACATAATCATTAACAACATCAATAGCAAAAACAACAACAACAAAACACGAAACTCTCTTCTAACATAGAGAAAGAGTAGCAAAAATCATTCGAAATATTTTATCTAGAAATAATTGACATCCATATTTTTGGCCGAGCTGTTGCAATTAATTACAAAGCAAAAATCATATAAATTAAATATGTTTTTAATGCTGCCCGCACAGTGGGCAAATGTGTGCAAATTAAAAATGTATCTATTAAAAAATAAAAACAACAGACAATACGATGAGAAATAACAAAAAAATAAAAAAATAAAAAGAAACATTGCCAAATTTGTTGTGCACTCAAAAAGAAAGTTTTGAAGTTTGATTTTGATTTTGAGATTTTGGAAATTGTGTAACATTTGCTGGCGCCAATAGCTGTGATTTTTTTCTTCTTCTACTTTGATAAATTGTCAATAATTAAAAGTTGGGTCATAAATATAGGCGAAGATGCCTCCAGACTCAATGGCAATCAGCTTATAGCCTCAGCTGATGATTGACTGCGCCGCATTTGTGATACGATTTTGTGCCACGTTATTTTTTCGCATTATTAATCTTTCAGCTTTTTTTTTTTTCTTACATAAGATTCCATGAATTTGCTGCTGCGAAAATGAAGGCGGATTTAATAATTGTGTCTGTTCGCTTAGGAGTTAGCTGTGTTACCTGGGTTTGCATGGAGTTTCGTGAATAGCTGGTGATGTCTGCAGTTACGCCTACATTCATCAGAATTGCATAGAGAGGCAAGGGACTTGTATTAGTTTATAGCTGGAAATGAAGTCTGCTAAACAGATATATCTGTGTCTCTTCGCCACTTCTGCGCTCGTTCTCTACTTTTCTACTCACACTCACCCCTTGAGGCCTTTCTTTAATTCACGAGAATCGCATAGAGGGGCGCTAGAGTACAGGTACTCAATTCAAGCGTACGTAAAGCATACACATATGATTTTCTCCTGCAGCTACAACAATTTTATAGAATTTCCAGCAACATATACACCTGCGCACAGCTCTCCTCTGTTCCGCTGTATTATATTTGCGCCATCCGAGCGATAACATTAAAGCTTAATGTACATTTTATCTGTCCAGCGGCTCGACTGAGCCCCCTTTCCCACTCCCTCTTTAACACATCTAAGCCGTGCGCTCAGATTACAATATTTAATCGTAATATTTTACGGTCTTCCACTACCATTTCTACTTCTACTTCAACTTCTGCATCTTCTTCTTCTTCTTATGCTTTTTGAATTTCGATTACTTGGCCGCTTGGGCAGTGTTCCTCATATCGATGTGCATGTGAAAATTATATGCATTATTAGATATTATGCCAAAGCAACTGCATTGGGGGAGAGCGTCGCAACGAGATGCTGCGGCCAGCACTGCTCAAATCTCAGCATAGATTCTAACGGTAAGCGGGCAGCAAAAGCCAGCAGCAGCAGCAGCAGCCAAGACAAACAAACAAACATGTGTAAGCCGCTGCTTAGCAGCCGGAGGATCTACCTTCTGTTCTGCTTCTTCTGCTTCTTCTTCTTCTTTAGCTGCTGCTTTGATATGCTTCCAGTTGTGATGATGCTGCTGCGACTGCCGCTGCGGCTGCTGCCTATTTGGCTTCCTCTCTTGCCAGCCTCTTCAACCAGCTTTGGCCAAGAGTTGTTTAGCCACATTTTCAACCTGTCGTCATGACTTGGCCAAAGTCAAGTTAGGAATAAACAACAACAACAACAACAACAACAACAGCAGCAGCAACAGCAACAGCAATGCAGCACACGTGATTTAGTTCCTGTCGCTGCAAAAAACTTGTTGTTCCCCTTCAATGGCCCCGCTCACCCCCTCTAACTACACCCTCCCTTTTGCCAGCTAAGTGTCGCCGTGTTTTATGCATATTTTGTGGCCATTGGAGCTGCCTGCTTGCCGCTTATCTTTGGCTTAAATAAATTTTACGCTCGTGTATTTCTTTTCAACGCCAGCATCCAATGCAACAGTCCCCAATAACAAATCCCGGCCACGACGACGACGACGACGACGGCGACGACGACACACTGCCCAAATGTCCTCTGTTACCACATTGCAACTTATTTTATTTATTTAGTTGCTGCGGCTGCTGTTGTTGTTGTTGTTGCATCCTCCAATCGCTTGGCAGGCATCTTTGTCTGCCCGTTTTCCCAGCACTCTGCCAATCGCCCCAACTCTTGCCCTCTCTCTCTCTCTCGCGCTCTCTCCCTCTCGCTGTCTGGTTTACTTGCACATTGTTTAAATTTATTGCCACATTAATAAAATTTACAGCTAATAAAAAATGTATTGAGGTCTTGCCAAATACACCCACCAACTGGCCCCATGGCTACTCTTCTAGGCTCTGTTGAGATATCAATTTCTTGGCCAAATATTAGGACTTTGCATTAATTTCTTTACGCTTAATATACACACACGTACATATACACATATACATATACACTCACACTTATGCATATGTTAGCTTGCATGCACTCTCTTAATTTGCACGCTCTCCCTTCACCACTCGCTCGCTCTCTCTCCCTCCCACCACCAATAACAGCGCTTTGCAGTTTCAATCATAAGCAACGCCCTAGCATCGACTATTTGCCAGCTCTTTCCCCCTTCCACTTCGCCACTTCACTCATTGGAATCTTTACATATCTTCAACTACATCGTCTTCTTTTGCTTCTTCTTCCACTTCGTTTTCAGCTGTCACAGGCTGAAATCTGAAGTAGAAGGTAGACAAAGCAGACGAAGAAGACGCAACTGTTTCCCTTGCGCTTTGAATAAAAATTGCGCAATATTATTTAGCAACAACAATGCAATTGATTTTGAAAGAAGAAGAAGAAGCAGCAAGACGAAGCAGACGAGTTGGTAACCAACAATTACAACGGTACTTGCGCTGCTTGAATGAAAGCAAAGAATGAGCAGCAAGAGCGGGACAAAGTGTGGTGGGTTAGACAACTAACGAAGATTCCTCAAGTCAAGCAAACAAAATGCTTAACAAAGGTCACAACATTGACATTGAACAAGACTTCAAAAGTTTGTAAAGAAGAGAAGAGAGAGAGAGGGAGAGAGCGAGCGAGCAAGCGAGGAGTGTACGGTTCTGTAAATGTTTGCCCAAAGAGAGCCAACACGAAAGATGAAAAGAGTAAATATTACTTAGGTAAATGATGTTTAATATGCAATTACAAGCAGAGAGAGGGGAAAGTGGAGGGACAGAAGAGGTGAAGGTGAAGTGGTGTGGGGTGGTGAGTTTGGGTCTGGGTTTGCCTTTGTGAGGATCGAGTACCGTTTTGGCCAGTCAATCAAAACGTTTAAAATTAAATTATACGATGACAAACGAAAATGATTTTTGACTCGATTCTGGGTACGTGTCAAGAGTTCAACGGCGAGTGCAGAGAAGCTTTTCAGTTAACCCTACGGGCTGCACACACACACACACACATACATATGTACATACATATGTATGTAAGTACAGTAAAGTATGTATGTATATGTGCATGTATTACAGCCACAAATCAATCATAGCTGTCACGCCTGCCCTCCCCCTCGCACCCATTGTGCGTCACACATAATTATGGTGTAATTGATATTTTCTACTATGTATATGCAAGCCCACCTCTCTCCCCTCCCCCTCTCCCTTCCTCTATCTCTGCCTGTGTCTGTCGCTCTCTTTGGCTGGGGCGTCGCAACTTTTCAAAAGAAATCAAAATTTGTAACGCCTTTTGATGGCTCGTTTTTCTCTCCCTCTTCCTCTTCGTCACCCTCTCCCTCTTTCACTCGCTCTGTTCGGCTCTTTTAAAGATCAGCGCTTGGAACCTGCACTTAGTTTGCATAGACAATTCTTTGCCTTCTTCTTCTGCTCGTTGTTGTTGCTGCACTTTGGTGTGATTGAATGTTTTCAGAGTTCTTAGAGTTACCGTTAGCTGCACAAAAACCTATAAAGTGTTTCGTCAATTTTGCTATATTGTCTCTATAGAGGAGCCCAAGGAGCCAAGTGGATGGGGTTGCAGCTATAACAATAGGAAGTCCAAAGCCGAGAGAACTGAAAGATCAAAGACTAGTCTAGCAGATACCCTGTAAACAGCTTAAGCTGAAGATGAGCTGTTTTTATTGAACATTTCTTGAGTCGCCCAATCAATCTTAACACTTTCCCTAGCAGTGAAAGTCTCGTATCAGAATCTTTCGTCTACAACGCACATATTATGTGGGAGCATCTTACAGCACTGTGCAACATTCCAACAATGATGGATCATTAAAGCTCTTCATAGGTGACCGGACGGCCGCAACAAGCGAACGATCACGACCCGAAAGAAAAACTCCAAATATGCGACTGCTGAGTTGAAAGGTCGTGTGAAAGGCTGTTTAAACTATTTGAGTGTTTGCTAAAGAAAAACTAAATGCACTTTGATTTTCCTAAATGAGGATCAAGTCACATTTAGAAGCAACAACTGAGCCGAAGCTTTCCTACATGCGAGTTGCATTTTCCTGCTTTGTTCTGTGGATCGCGTCTAGCAGGAAATGATTTATGTTTTCTCTGTGCTGCGACAAACAATGAATGAAAAGTTGGTTTTTTTCCATTTGTTTTTCTTTTTGGAAAATGTTCTCTAATCATCCAAAAAATTGTTGGCATATTGAGCTGGCGATTTTCTTGTTAACCAGGGGAAATGATGTAAGCGAGTTGAAAGAGCTTTGAGAGGGATTAAAGAGTTACATAAAGGTGACAAACTTACCTAAACTAAGACTTATCAAATTTGATGAGCAATATTTATAGGTGTGATATAATATTTAAATATAATACCTGAAAAACACCTAGTACATAAACCGATTCATTGAAGGTTCTTTTGTATAGAAGGGAAAGTTTTGAAGCATCAATCGATAGTCTATAAATAGATAAAAATAGTAATGCTAGCAGCCACAGCTATAGATTTATGTAGCGATTAATCGATACATGTATCTATAGCTATGGTTACGACTAGGTTTGTAACGATAGCTTGTAAATCATATAATATAATAGCTTTTAAATATCTATAAATACTTAATAATTAGTATTATACCGTCATGCAAGCAACTTAAACTATCGATTTATTGTAGTCCATATACAGATACTCCATAAAAAGTTGAATATTATATAGTTAGCAGTCAAAGGTATCGATTTATTAATAGATTATTCAATCTATTCCTTGACTATAGTCATGCAAGTAGACTAAACTACAGAGTTATCGATTAATCGAAAAGCTATAGTTAATAAACAGTCATATAACAGTTTCTTATTCAACAAATACCTGTAGAACCTATTAGTATATTTAGTAAATAGAATATATATGTTTTTTCTAAGTTAATTCGATATATAGCTTACTTTCATAGTTCCTATAGACTGATCTTAACAAGAGCAAAAGTTAATGATATATCCATATACATACACTCCATTTTAATAAAGTCTCCGAATTTATGTCGAAAGTTGATATATTTTTGTTATCAAGGAAGTCCATAGATTTATTAATAGAGCTATAAACACAATTGATAGTTTATATATATATACTGGCACATCATTCATCGATAACTCTTATCGATTAATTAAAAAACTCTTCAAGTCGCACATGCACAACTCCTTATAATCGATCTTTGGATACTATAAGCTCAGCTCTACACGTGACTATCGATAGTCAAGAAATACTCAAATATCTTCCTAGAAAAGAGTTCAAATTATTAGAAAAGTTACCGGCCCGAATGAATGTTACAACATTTGTTCCCATCAATTTGTTGACACTTTTGTTCGAGTTCATGTCAATGACCATTCAATAACTGCCACAAAAATAGTTTCCACTGCTCAAGTGCAATGGACGTTTATTTCTATTTCTATTTCTATTTCTATTTCTATTTCTGGTCTGTGTCAGCGTTATCCATCATTAGACTCAATTTGTTGGCTACGCCCCGAGCGTGACTCGACAAGAACATATAGCTACGATTCTAACTGCATGACGAGCGACAAATGGCTGCTGGGTTGCTCGATGCTGCTAAAGGGGCTGCAACTGCATAATGCATTCATTATAAAATATTACAAAACAGAAACCGAGAAGAACACAGAGAGAGAGAGAGAGAGAGAAAAACTGTCAACAAGTGCTATGCGCAGCACGGCACGGCGGACAATTCCCAGAGACAGTAGCTGGACTAAAACAAATAAGCTGAAAACTAAAACCAACAACACTCGAAGCCAGTTCAATCAACTCTCGAAAAGGCTCAAATCCCATGCATTTTTTTCTTGAACTGAAACTGTCAAAAGGCTCGAGCAGCAAAAATGTCAGAGCTTTGTAATTAGGCGGCATGTTGCAGCAACAAAGTTGCCAGCGTCTGACAATTTGCAACTGTCAGCGTGACATTTGGCGGCAAGTCGCGAATATGTTGCAAATGCTGCCGGGGTTAATGACAACGTCGCCACATCTCTTGCAACATTATGACAGCCAGACACACACACACACACACATTAACTCGTAAGTTAATTTTTTCTTATTGATTGCCGCACACACACACACACACACGTACTGCCATATAGAGCGTGTGTCTGTGTGTGCCATTTGTTGAGTAGCCTTGAAAGCTGCGCAAATGCGCCCACAATTCACAACTCACAATTTGTGACCAGTAAAAATGTCTATTGGCCTAAGTGCAGCACACATATAACACTATTTATAGACTATCGTATATATATATATATATATCGCCCCATATATATGTGCAATATGTCAGACATTAAGAGCTGCTCTAATATTGACATCGAATGGCGCTACTTGTGCCGCACTCAAAGCCATAATTGAGTAATTTATGGAGCGCAAGCGACAAGTGCGTAAAACACATTCCACACCAAATAAATCTCAACTCTCAACTCATTATGTTCATTAAATTTTTAAAAAATTATTATTATAAATAATTGTTACTTGCAAATGTTCTATGACATAATTGGATGTATATATGATTTCTATACGAAATTCAAGTTAGGCATACATATTATCTTTATTCCAGAAGCTATAAGTATTTCATTATAAGTATTATGAATGTTTTATGCATAGAGATAGATGTTTTTGAGTTTGATTAAGAATATTTTTAGTAAATAATATATACTAACATATAACTAAGCAACGGAATTTCCTGATCTAGTTTTCAGTTCAAATCTGTCAAAGAAAAACCAGCTATAAAGCATTAAGAATGATTGAGTAAAGCGAAAAAGTTTTCGTATATCTTTAACTATTGAAGATTTTTTAATTAAATATATTTTATTCTTAACGAAATGTCTTAACATTTTAAACTAGCTGTCAATCATGAATCTGGCATCTTGTATAAATTTTCATAGATTTTTATCTGGAATTTTATATCATATCATATCATATCATAACATATATCTTATGATAACATAACATAACATAACATATCATAACATAACATAACATAACATAACATAACATAACATAACATAACATAACATAACATAACATAACATAACATAACATAACATAACATAACATAACATAACATAACATAACATAACATAGCATAAAGTAACAAACATATCATATCATGTCATATCATATCATATCATATCATATTATTAATTATATTTCTATTAGTTTTTCCATATACATATAAATTAATAAGCGGCTTAACTATTTAGCTAACACTTTCGTCTTCTTTAAGCTTTAAATATTGTTCCTTTCTGCTGCTCATATCAATTATAACTATATATCTATATCATCGCTTACTTTTGGCTACGTTTTAAGCTTGTTCCCTCAGTCATTCACTTATGCATTTGGCTCTTTATTAGCTGCCCTCTTCTGTGCTTAACCAAGCATTTCTTTATCCGATCCGTTCGTATGCTAAACCGAACAAATACTTTATACTTCGCACAGTTGTTTGCTTGTTATTCCGTCTCAATTTCCATTTCTACTTGAAACAAGTTAATCGCAAACATACGCCAGCTCGCTGCTTTTCTTTTTCATTTGCATTTTGTAAATCGAGTTTTCCGCTTTTCACTTCCATTCAGTTGGCAAGAGATTCTCAAAGCAGCAACTCGAAACGCAACTCAAATCATCAAATCACACTCGCATTAATCAACAGCAATTAAAATCAATTAAACTAGTTACAAACAGACCTTTTCCCCCCCCCCTGCATTTTGCAGTTGCGACTCCCTTACTTTGGCATGCCCCCAACCGACAGACACTGCACCCCATTAGTCAAACTCTCTCCCTTTTAGCTATTGTTGCTGTCAAATCAGCGCCTCGCCCGTTGACATTTCTATTATGTCTGCTTTGCCAGGGTATTTAAACATTCTAAACAGACGTGCATACACTGTCCGTCAAAAGTTAATGACCAGCGACGATTCTGGTCGGAGGCACGTCTAAAAATAAAGCAAAAGCCCAGCCGAGCGCCACGTCTGCAGCCGAAGAGGCGTCTGCATGGCGAATCAAGCACAGATTAAAGGCAGCTTCCACAGAGGGAAGGAGAGAGAGAGAGGGAGTTGGAGTTGGAGCACTCTGGAAAGGTAGCGTATCAAACGCTTGGCATCTGCAACTGAATTTGACTTTAATGCGCGGTAATTATGAAAAGTAAACTTGACCAGGCACAAGAGCTCAAATCGCTTCTGGTCTTCTTCGCTACGATTTTGATTAGTTGCGGTTTACTGAAGGTCGAACACGATGGGCTCGCCGTCTGCGTCTGCGTCTGTGTATGCGTCTGGCTCTGTCAGCTTTTTCTGTGTGGTTTTTTCAATACTATTTCGCCCCATTGCGATTCGGTTGCTCATATGCATATACATATATACATATATGTGCATATATGTGCTATCCATATATAATTCAGTGCGTCACTTCGCCTGACAGCTTCATGCAATGTAGTTGGCAGCACGTTCGTAGCTCCAGCGACGGTGTGACTTTTGGGTGTTTCTTTCAGTTTGTTTTCTTTTTCATTTTTTCATTTTTTTTTTGTGAACGCGACGCGCTTTTCTGACAGCCCCCCCAAAACAGTAGCAGGAGCAGGAGAAGGAGCAGGAGTGGGAGTGGAAGTGGGACTGGGAGTGGGAGCAGAAGCTGGGGCAGGGTTCACTATTTGCATAAATGCATAAAAATTGTTTCCCATTGTTTGCAGTTGCAGAAGTTTCGTTTTCTTATTTTTTTTTTGTTTTGGGTTTGGGGTTGACTGCAGTCGAGCTGTCAAAATATTGAGCTGTCTGCGGATTTTGGTCAACAGATTGGACTGACAGTTCTATATGCACACACACACACACACACACATATATATATATATATATATTTGTATATATACATATATATAAATATCGTACATATATATAAATATCGTACGTTCATGAATGCGACAGACAGCATTTAAATTGAAAAATAAACTAGATATAGACAGTCGCCGCACGATTGTTGAAATATTTTCTCGCTTAGAGCTGAGCGAATGGGCAAATTGAATTTTTCTTTTTGTTGACTACGCATGCCATGATAATAAATTAAATAAATAAATAAATAAATAGCATGAATCTAAATCCATTACATACTCTAACCAATATTAGAAAAGTGATTTTTTCACATTAGGTAAAATAATTAATTGAAAAATAAATAAATAAATAATATAAAAAAAATAAAATAATTAAAATAATATAAAATAATAAAAAAATAGAAAAACTATAGAATAATTACAAATCTACAACATACTTTAATCAATATTAGAAAAGTTATTGCTAGGCAAAATATTTAATTGAAAATAAAAAAAAAATATAAAAAAATAATAAAATAAATAATATGAAATAAATTATTTTTTATTTTATTTTACTATTTATTACCATAGTAACAATATAAAATTACCACAATTATTTTTTTTTTTATATTCATATTATTTTATATTTTTATAATTTTATTTATTTGGTTTTAAATTTAAATAAAAATTATTGTTCTTGCTGTCAAGATCATTATCAACAGTATTTATAATATTAATAAATATTAAGCAAAATATTTAACTGGATATAAATAATTTTAATAAAATAATAAAACAAATTATTAAAATAAGAAAATAAATAGATAAATAGATAATAATTAAAATAATAATATAATAAATAAAAATAAATAGTATAAAATATGAATTTCAAAATGATTATAATGTTAATGTTTTTATTAATTATTATTTGTTTTATTTTTTTATTTATATAGTATTATAGTAACAATATAATATTACATAACTAATTAATTATTTTTTATTAATTTTAATTCACATTATTTTATATTTTTAATAATTTTTATCATTAATATTTTTATTTATTTGTTTTTAAATTAAAATAAAAATTACTATTATTGCAGTCAATATCATTTTCAATAGTATTTGTGACTCAACCGCGAGCTCTAGTCAAATTTTTGACAGAATTACTTCCAGAAAAACTCATTAAATGTTTTTACTATTAAGTTAGCAATTCCTTTGTTAGTTGACTACTTCTCATTTAACACTATACATTAAAAATATATATATTTATATTTTTGACATAAGCTGTATCTATTTTGAACCGTCGACCTGTTGTCTAACTTCAATTTTGAAGTGTTTCTAACTGCATCGGACACTGGGTTATATCACTTGTTTGTTTTTCTCACAACATTTCAAATCACAGCAAACACAAAGATGCAAACCCAAAAAGGTTTCAAAGTGCATTCAAATAGAAACAACAACAACAACAACAACAACAACAACAACAACAACAACAACAGCGATAAGTACTCAATTCTAGCTGCGCAAACAGCATTTGAGGCAGCTCAACAAAAGTCAGGGTCCAAACTCTATGCAAATATTTGAGCGCAGTCGGACCATTGGCAATTTCGGACTATTGGAAGATATGCTATCGAGCAGCTGTATATGTATATAGTTATATATCCATATCATTACTATTTAGTTTTGATTTTGATTGTGATACCAAAAAGAACTTCAAAGCATTTGCCGCCATAGTTGTTGGCTTTATCTTCGAACACTTTTGTTACCATTGGCTGCCAGCCGAGCTATATGATGTATTACAATTACACCTAGCATACACCTAGCTCTAACCCTCCCACACACACAGCAACAACGACTTTTATGACTTCCATCCGAACACTTCGCGCTCTTTATGCCTATCCATATCTATAGTCTCGTATCTCGTATCTTCATATCCGTTTTTATAGCCCATTTCCCACTCTTTCTACTCGTTTTTTTTTCTAGCAATGACATTTTAATTGCTTTATTGCATTTTTTTCTCTTCTTTTTGGGTAATTTCTTTACTTTTCTTTTGCGTTGATTGTCGTGTGCCGCCGCCGCCGCCGCTGCCGCCTTACGTTGCGTGTTACGTAATGGCAGCTGTCTCGCTCGCTCGCACTGCTTCGATCTATGCCTAGCCACAAATTAAACGAGGTCAACATTGTTATGGTCCATGTTTTTTGTTTCTGTTGTTGTCAGTTGTTGTTGCAGTCAATTTGAAATTATCGGTCAACATTTTTGTCTGCCTTCTGTCAAAAAATTAATCAGATAAATGTGTCCACACGACAAACAAACACCTACGCAGAAAAGGTCAAACTTGTTTATGGCTGCACACAACACGAAAAACAAAGTCAAAAAATACAACAAATAAAAATTAATTGAGTAATGGAAAATTTTGTTGACTTACGCAGTTTTTGGAGTTGCCAAATAGAAAATTTCAAATTTTCATTCTCCGAGTTTGTTGTTCAATTGTCGAAAATTATTTAAAATTTGATCTTATGCTTAAATGTTTGGCTCGTTCACAAAAATTATCACAAACATTTGTTGTTTCAATTAAAATCCATAACTAATTATTTATTTGCGCATGGGAATATCGAATTGTTAACGTTGAGACGTTAAACGTAACGCAAAGTAACGTTGTGAGTGCGTGGCAGAGACGTTGACGTCGCGACGTCCGCTTGCACGGAAGTAGAAATGTGCACTGGACGACTGTTTAGGCACGAGTCGCGCAAGCGCAGCAGCCGTGCTGCCGGCAACAGCGCTGTTGTCGCTCAAACAAACCAACGCAAAAGTGCAATCGTTAGGAGCGTGTCCAGCCACACCAGCGTTGCCAGCGAACCGCACAAAAACGAGGGCTTCGACATGACCAGAACACCAATCGCCTACATCAGTGCGACACCCGCCAACTATGAGATCGGCACACCCCTCGCCCATTCGCATTGCAGCATTTTCGAAGATCTCAGTCAAATATTTCCGAAGTGATTTGTTGCTGCACTTGCAGGTAAACAGAGTAAATGGAAAGAGACAGTGGAAAAGTAAAAGAGTAAATGAGAGAGCGCGCGCGTAGACTGCGTGCAGAAGCCGGTGTTTAACCGGCAACATGCTGACAGAGCGCACGAGCCAAATGTTGCTGAGCCGCTGACTTGGCAACATGTTGAGAGGGCAGCTTGCTTCTATAATGTATACTGTTGGTGACTTTTTGATTAACTTAAATTGTTTGCTAATACAGGGTGGGTCAAAAGTAATAAGCCCATTGGAAAATGCTACAACTTGGGCGAATGGCGACAAATGAAAGAGAAAGAGAGAGAGAGAGAGCGAAAAGCAACATCAGCCGATGAACATCAGCCAATGTTCCTTTCTCTCTCTCTTTCTCTTTCAGTTGGTGCTCTTTGGAATAGTTCAGCATTTGCCAATAGGGTGATTTTTTTTTATAGCCACCCTGTATAATCCCGTTTCATCGTCAGCCAACGTGTGCAACATGAGCTCAGCAACATGCTGCTAACACAAGTCTGAACCAAAACATGTTGCCAAACGAAATTTTGAGCTGATTTCAAATAAATTGTTAGTTTTAGCACCGTTGGCTTTAGCCAAAGCCAAGATTTGTTGACTATTCTTAACAATAATTTGCAGAGTTTGCTGTGCTTCCGGCATGCCAGCAGCCGGCAGCCAGCAGCCAGCAGCCCGCAGCCAATTCCCACATTAAGAACCAGGCTAATAATCTAAACAAAAATGAGGCAAGTTTTATAATGATGCGCGAGAGACTCTCGCTGCTAATGAGAGCAGACCAGCACACGGCTCACACCTCAGCAGACTGGTCCGGAAGCCTGAGAAACTTTTGAATTGTTTCATAAAATGCACAAAGTTGCAGCACTTAATTGTGTCAGTCGAGCTGCCAAGCGGCAGTGAGATACATATACATATACACATACACACACATACAGATACACATAGTATACGATGCCGTTGCGAGTCGAAAATGAAGCCATTTTGCAGACAGTCTGCCCGGTCTGTGCAGCATCTCCATAGGCACATCTCTCTCTCTCTCTCTCTCTCGCTCTCTCGCTTTGGCATCAGGTTATATGCTAATGGCAAACAAGGATCTTGAATCTCATCGCATATAATTTATGCTTGCTTATTGGCAGCTGTTGCTGTTTTGCAGATTTGCATAAATTTCATATGCAACATGTGGCATGCCGCATGCGGCATGCGGCTGTTTGCGAGTGGGCGCTGTCTTTGACATTCGCATCGCAATTCGAATGTTGAACTTCAAAAGCAGCTCGAAATAGACATCAATGTGCAGGAAGCCGGACAGCAATCCAAGCCAAAAAAGACTATATACTATATATATATATATATATATATAAAACATATCGTGGAGAAACTTTACGGCACGACCTCGTTTCGCGCAACAAGCCAGAATCGCAACGAGGGGTTTCCAAAAAAAAAAAGGCAACAAAATATGAAAAATATGTTTGGCAACGGGTCGAACGTCGATTGCCGATCGCTGATCAGTGATTGGCGATCGATTATGATCAGCAGCAGTTCGATTCTTTTTTTAATGAGTTCGCGCGCCAAAAGTCTCGACCAGACGTGGCAGACGGACACGTTAAGCAGGTCACTTTTTTCTTTTTTTTTGTGTAAAGAAAGGCAACAAATGAAAGTAAAAGACAGGCTCGAACAATGCGCTGTGGCCTCTTCACTGCGCCCGTTCAGCAACAGGATGAGCGGCTGGCCAGATCGTCGCCGCCGTCGCCGCCGTCGTCTTCTGACCCAATTTCGCTTTTTAATGGGGTGCCAAAGGCCGCTGCCATTCGGTATGTGCCAAAAAGATTGGCGATCGATCTTTTCATCTCGTTCGCTGTGATCGACGCGCTTCTTGTTTTACTTTTTCTGCCTCTTTTTTTTTATAATTTATTATGATGTGGTCTGGGTTTTCTGTTTGATCATCATTCAGAGCAATCGATCTTATGTTCTTGTTCTCTGCCTATCTCTCTCTCTCTCTCTCTCGCTCGTTTGATTTTCACGCTCAATTAATGTTTATGACAAGTGTTTGTGTCGCGGCGATAACTCAACTTGGACTTCGACTTGCACTTCTCCTGCTCTGCTCTGATCTGCCCCCCCCCCCTCTCGTTCAGCATTCAATTTGAATGAGAATGTTGCAAATACAGTTTTTTTCTTTCTTTTTGCAACATAGAAAGTTGGCGATTTGCGAATGGCTCCGATTTGAATTTATGTTGCCCGCTGCCTGCCTGCCTGCCTGCCTGCCTGACATGTGAAAATCAAAGCTTGATTGATGTTATGACTGCGCCAACGGATCGCATCGCATCGCATCGCATCGCAATTCAAAATCATTTTCAGTCTCTGGCATTAGATGCCGCTGGAGAGGGTTACGGATGTGGCTCCAACTCCAGCTCCAGCTCCAGCTCTGGCTCTGGCGTGAAATGCCAGCGAATTGAAGTAGCATTCGATTGCACTGATTCTGTGTGGGTATCCAATATGCATTTGGGTTGAGCTGTGACTTATGTTAGCTCGAAGAGGGTATCGAGAATTTGTTCAGCTAAGCTGTGTGTGCTTTGGCTTGATTAAGCCTTTGAAATTGATTTTTCTGTTTATGTGAAAGAGTGCCAAGCAATCTCTCTTATATTTATATATTGTATATATTTATATTATTATTTTTAGTTGTATCTTTGATTATTATAGTTTTTTTAAACTCCTATGGATTGCTATTATTTCTATTAAATATTTCTATAATAGCTTTAATTTCTTACAATTTGATCAATATTTTTATCTTTATATAGCTCAAATAAGTTTACTAGTAAAATATTCCATAAATAGTTAAAATTGTTATAAATATTTTTTATAAATATTAAATGTATATATTTGCCTCTAAATATATATTAAATTCTATTCCTACGAAATAAATTATCGTTTTTTATTTTAATCGTATTAAAAAGTATTTTTTCTCTATTAAACATTCTGCTTAACTATTTTATTTACTCTGCTCAGAGTCAATGGGGAATCATTTTAGATTCAGTTAGTATTCCTTTTCTCCCTCTCTCTCTCTTCTTCTTCTCTATCGTCATAATTTAAGCCTTATCAAGAAACCTAATCTCTCATCAATCTAAACAATTACATTCAATTCAATCTCACTTGATTTATTCCACAGCTAATTTCTAATGCAACTATTTATTGCTCTGTTGCCATCTGTCGCTTTTTCTCTATCTCTCAGCTCCTCCATATGTTCCTTAACTCCTCAAAAAAAAAATAAAATACTGACCTCTAGCCACGTGGCATATCTCTGGAACGCTTCAATTACAAAGCTGGCGTTGTGTGTGTTTTTTTTTTTTTTGGTGGAATCTCTTTGCATTGAAACCAATTTGGCAATGAATCCAATCCAGTTAGCTGCTGTATAGTGTTGGCTGGCAGACCTTAAATGGCCCGCTTGGCCACAGCACATCCAAAGCAACAACAGCAACAGCTGGCCAAAAGCTAAGCAACCACTCAGCAGCAGCAGCAGCAGCAGCAGCAACAGCAACAGCTTGGCCCCACCGTACATTTTCGCACCACTTTCGGCTGCCTCCCATTTATTTTCACCATTTGACCGCAGCAACTGTTGCAGCAGCAGCAGCAGTTGCAAGCGTTGCCATTTGAATTGAGAGATTAAAACGCAGTCAGCCCCACCTCTTGCTCCCTGCTCTTGCTGTCTTCACTCATGCCCCTCGCGTCTTGCCCGCCTGCCGCACCACAATTCCCACTCAAACCACTCGCCCACCCACATACGCGTGGCTAGCAGAGGAAGTGCCGAGTGGCTAAGGGAACCCAAAAATTCATGGTCGTCTGTTGATTCTACAGCATGTTGCATTTGCAACAGCAACTGTGGCAACAACAGCAACAGCAACAGCAGCAGCAGCAGCGGCAGCAGCTGCTGCTCATGACTTGAACAACGCGCCAAGTGAAAGCAGGTTAAATGCAAATAAATTGTAAACGAAAATCTCCAAAATAAATAACAAATATATACACACACACACATATATATATATATATATATATATAGATATATATACATACATATATTTGTCGAACTGCCTTTGCGTGCCTTAAATGCCATTTAGAGGCCTTTAATTTGATTACTCTTAATTATTATGATTATCATGCGGGTACTTTGCTCATAACTATTGAAATTTTTCAGTTGTGGCTTAAAGCAGAAAGTGAAATTTTGATTGAACAGCTGCTACGTCTGCCTCTTTATGAATATTTATTTAACAACATCTTTGAGTAATAAGTTTGAAACATGAAAATAACAGAAATGTTTACTATATAGATATTAAAGCAAGGAAATTCTTAAGACTCTGAGGCCCTCAAAGGGTGCGCTTGGTGTATCTAAGCTAAAAAACATATTCTATATATAGAAAAAAGGTATTATACAATCATAACAGGTGTAATAAAATAAGTTTTGCATATAAGATTATAAATAAATTGTAAATTATATATATTTAACAAGAAAAAAAATATTTTACTGTAAAAAAAAATCAGAAAAACATGATTGGTATTATTTACTTTTATTAAAAATAAATAATATTTTTTTTGGAAATATTATTTATTTTTTTTTAGTATAAATAGAATTTTTTAATAATAATATTAATTTATTAATATTTATTTTTTAATGTATCAAAAAATATAATTTTCTTCTAATATAAAAATATATATACATAGATTGTTCTTGAAAATGAAATTAATAAAAGACAAAACAAATTATAAATTCATCTTATGGTTAAACAAAAAAAAAAAATGAATAAATAAAAATAGAATAAAAAAAATAATAATAATAATTAAAAAATATTATTAATAATAAACACACCAAAAATAGGTGTAAAATTCTTCATTTAAGATATTCGATTGATGCAGACGATTTATTCCTTATAAAAAATACCTATTTGAAGCATAAACTCGTATTTATTTGCTTAGGACACTTGGATATTTCTTGCTACACTTTAAGCATTTGGTCCTTTATGACAGGCGCTGGCAGTTCGGTTGGCCCGGCACACAACTGGCAAGTGTTACAAATTGAACTATGAATGAGAACCGCAGGTGTTTTACTTATTTATTTTTTGTCGGGACTACCTGTTGGGCAACGGGCAGAGCTGTTGGTGAGAAGCGCGGGTTACCCTTGGCACACACCACGGGAACCACTTAGGCGACGTCGCGACGTGCTAATGAGTATTTTTTTTCTTCTTTCGGATATACCGATTTATGAGTACCGATTTCGGGTATACGAAAATCGGGCATGAATGAATGTGAAAGTGTTTGAAGATTTATGAGATGAGGCAAGAGCAACAGCAACAGCAACAGCAGCAGCAGCAGCAAGCGAAGCTCAACTGCAATTAGCTCACGGGAAAGTGAAATGTTCTCGAACGAAGTGCGGACAAGTAGGTAGAGCCCATAAAGACAGCGAAAGAGAGAGAGAGGGAGGGACAGAGAGGGAGGGAGAGAGGGAGACGAGTGCAGCAAGATAAATGGCAAAGACACGGGGAACAGGCAAAAGTAGGAAGAAGAAGAAGAAAAGAAGTAAAACACTTTAACGCTTGGGCCACATAAATCACAATGGGACATCGTGTTCGGGTCCTGTGTAAATGTCAGCTGGGCAGTCCGGGCAGTTGGGCAACTGTCAAAACAACAGCAGTGGCCAAAAATGTGAGTAACGGCTAAATAATAATGTGGCCAAAAGCGAATGTGAGCCAAGTAACAGAGACTCGCTGTGGGTTAAGGTAAACGGTCACAAATGAATGCTCATTTATCATACGAGAGGACAGAGACAGCGAGAGAGAGAATGAGTGAGAGAGAGAGAGAGAGAGGTGGTAGTGGAGACAAACCTTTGCAGCTGGTCAGTCGACTACCGAAATGGGGTCAGACCCAGGCGCAGGCACAGGCACAGGCACAGTCACAGGCACAGGAAGCCCGTCAAGTGTCGCCAAGCGAGTCAACTCTCTTTCTGCCAAATGGCTCAATGAACTGTAATTTGAGCGCTCGACCAATTTGCCGAATGCGAGTGCCCCAGGCTCGAGGTGTTTGCGAATGCAGCAAAAAAAAAACGTCCGAAAAAAACAGAACTTGCAACGCAACAACGCGTCCAAAACTTAATTCATTGACCAAATTGACCAAAAGCAAAAAGGAAGAAGCGCGATTTCAGCGAACAGGAACGTTTCCTGCACAGCCTCGAGCTGTCTATCTTTGTGTGTGGCTGTGTGTGTGGGTGCGTATGTAATTTAAGACTTTCTCGGGGGGGGGGGGGGGGCTTTCAAAGGGCAACAGCTGGTGGCCCGCTGCGAGCCTGGCTTAAACCACATTTAGAGGCACCAGCAGCTGGTCGCAATTCTTGTGCGTGTGTGTAGCAGATGTGATGAATAACTTAAATATTAAGAAATTATCGATAATTATTGGAATTGCTTGAACAAATCTAAATGATTTTTCGATAATATATCTCTAATATATGCTCTAAGTCAGTTATCAACAGTTTATCATTTAATTAATATAAATAATAAATTTATAAATAATATATGGATTTGGTAAAGATATAATTAAAATTTATCGATAACACAAACTTTAGTATAAATATAAATAAATACTTTAGTAATAAATAAATATGTTCAAAGAAGATTTAAACTGATAATTATAGCATAAGAATAAGGTAAAGAAGTTATCGATAGTATATTTATCACACTTACAACTAATTATCGATAACATATTGATCATTTTTACGTATAAGTATGTATTTGAATGTATAACATACTTTTGCAGCCATATTCAAGCAAGCGATAAATAATTTGGAATATATTAATCGTGTTGCGATAACACGTTAATACACTTAATCGTTACATAAATCGATACAAATTCATAACTAAGCTGATTGCTATTAGCTTCTTCTCTTTATGCATTCATTTCTTGACTTTAACCAAAGACTTTCTTTCTTATCACTCTTAGTCAGCTATCAGTAGTTGAGCTAACATGATGCAGAAAAGCTGACACTTTTATACACCAATAAATCGATAACTGCTGTGACTAACAGGCCGCTACTCTTGCGCTCAATTTGCTCAAACTGAAAAAGTCAATTTGCAGCAAAGCCAATGACAAAAGTCCATTAAAATTTTGGCAGCCGGAACCGAATGCAAAACTAAAAACATTAAATGCTAAAAAAAAAAGAAAAACTAGGTAAACTCATGCGCTCTGTGTGTGTGTGTGTGTGTGTGTGTGTGTGTGTGTGTGTGTGTGTGTGTGTGTGTGGGAAAACCGTTGGAAAAACACGTCGGTCGCTGTTGCCGTCGCTGTTGCTGCTGCTGCGGCTGTCAGAGCTCGTTGAAATGGAAAACACAATTAGATGACCTAATAAATAGTTATACTCGTATGCATGGACAGAGGAACGCAGCGCGAAGCGAAAGCCCAACAATGGCCAAAGAGGTAAAAACACTAAAATTTTGGTAATGCAAAAATTTGTATGGGAATTACCTTGACTCTGGATCGTGAACGTGTCACAGGCGAAGAGTGAACAGGAGGAGGTGGAAGAGGTGGACAGGCAATTGGCTGCGGCCTGGCTAAAACGCTCGACTCTAGGTTTAGGCCTGCGCTTTGTGTGCCTTTTATTGGTGCAGTCACAGCGTGACTTGTTGGCTTAGCTCTTCTAATGCTTTTGGTCATGGGAAAGTGTCGCTTCCAGGCTCAGCTCAGCTCAGCTCAGCTCGAATGATGTGTTAGAATTGTCAAGCAATTGCACAAATATTCACGATTGTGCAGTGAAAGTTAAAGAAGCCGCTGCGCTGCGCTGAGCTGAACTGAGTTGAGCTGAGTTGAGCTGAGCTCAGTTGGTAGAAGGAATTAAACACTTGGCAATTGAAGACTCCAGTAGTATAATTACGATTGAATAAGAGAGAGAGAGAGAGAGAGAGAGAGAGGGGAGAGAGAGAGGACATAGAGAGATAGTGATTCAAAGAAACTAGTTAGTGTAAAAAGAAATGATTGCATTTCAAGCACTTATTCTGATAGACAGATATATTCATCAGAGTAGTTGTCTATGTGTGTATATGCAGATAAAGTTTACGGATATAGATATATAGTTAAAGTTATAGATTCATATATAGGAATATATTCATTTAAACATTTTTATATAAAATCATCTACCAAAGACATCTCACAATAGATCATTGCAAAAGAATTCTGGCATCCGACTAGCTGACAATCTTTAGATATCATTCCATGAGAGAGATTTCATACGATGATCAAGTAGCTCAAGAAAAGGTTATTTAAAAAAGAAATCTCTTTATGAAATGTTTGTCCATATACACTGCTCGTCATCAGGATAGCGCACCTTTCACGTTCTCAGTTACTGTGGAATAATTTCTATTTCAGTCGAGCTATAGAAATATATAGAAATTTGTTTCTACTGACCTGTTTTAATCTTCCTAAAATAAAACAAATTTGAGTTCTGTCACATAACAGCAAATTTTAAAAATAACTATAGGAAGATGTGTAGTTTTACCTTTAGAGGAAAAATCACAGACTAAAATTTATTTTGATTCTCGACTAGCTGGACCAAAAATGGCTGTAAATGCGATGTAGTATTCGAGCTATACTTTTATGTTAGATATAACTTACACTGCAAGGAATATAGGAATATATAGGAATAGAGAATAAGAAAAGAATTTCTTGTATTATTAAAGTATGAGCAGCAGAGTTTGTCTGGCAGTATGACAAGCTCAACAGCTTAGACTTTCGTTAGCTCAACCCAAACTCCATTTGCTCTGCTAGACATCTGTAGTTTATATTAGTGGCTAGAATTAGGTACAATTGCCCATTCATTTGGGTTAACTTCACTGAGCTGCCCTTAATTAGCTGACACTATTTGCACAGAGCAACTGAGTTACTTTGCTTGACTTGATCAGAACTGTGAGGCTTATCAGCTGCCATTAAGTTAACATTTAACTCACATAACAAACGCTCTCTTTCTCTTTCTCTCTCGCTCTCTCTGAGTTTGGAGCGCGCGGAGGCTGCAACTCCTTTCGGTGCCTTTTTATCGTGGCATTCATCTGAGCCATTTATCATCATCGAAAATGTGAAGCGTGTTGAGTTTGGCTTGGATCGGCCTGGCCTGGCTATCTCGCTGACTGGCTGACTGCCTTGGCTGCCCTGGCTGGGGGCTCATTGTTTGGACAGGCGCTCCAACAGAGATGCCGACCGCTTGGCTTGCCTGACCCACATTGCGAAAGAGAGCGAGATAGCAGAGTTAGCAAGCGGAGAAGATACCTACACTTCCTTGTCTCTTAAGAGCATATATGTTATGTTGGCTGTTGGCTGTTACTGTTTTTTTTTTTTTCGATTTTTTGTTTTTCGGCTGTAGTTGCTGTCGCTTTTCAGTGATAAATATATGTTACACTTTTTTACTGTTATTGCGCCCCGCATGTGTTCGCATTTCTCCAGTCCAGCCGAGGCGAGCTTTTAGCTTTTTTTTTCTCTTACTCGTGGAACTCTTCCTTTCAAATGCATTGGCCATTAATCGTTGCGTCGTGTGTTTTCTAATTAAATTGCGGCCAACTCCATGTGGGTGTCTTGTCCAGCAGCCAGATAATTATTCTCAGGCATCAGAACTCGTTGCTCGCATTCGAAATTCAAATCGAAGAATTTCAATAATAGAAAATTCGACTTTTACTTTGCATACCCCGTTGACTATTCTGCGCTCATAACTCAACGGAACTCAGTTCAAGTCTAATATTGAAGTGGGCCAATTATCGACGAACACGTGAAACAGTGAAAATTACGAACAGTTATTGGTAAAGAATTTCTAGAGCTTATGGTGTGGGTGGTCTAACGATGCCAAGCAGAAGAAACTCAGCTCAGTGTGAGCTCAATAGTTACTTTTAATTGTATAGATACTTATGAATTCCATTTAGTCTTTGTTCTCGCTACAATGAAGCTTCTGAGTTCTCAGTGCAGCATCTACAGCTACTCACCGTGAGCTGCTTAGCTACCTCTGATTGGGCTAACAATACTTGTATTCATCATAATTTGCTTACATGTTTCAGTATGTAACTTCATAATAAGCTCTTTATTGGATATATTTGGAGAATAAGTAACTGGTCTTCTTTGAGAATTTTCGAGTGTGTTTTACAGATAGGATACTTTTATAGAACATGTGCTTATATTACATATGTCTGGCTGGTTAGTTTAGATATAACTTCTACAGACCCTCTGAATCTGATGAGTGAGCTGTTTAGATACTTTTTACTAACTAGATATTTATTGTCTATATTCTTTGCATTCTATATATCTCTTTATAAATATTCTTATAAGTGTTGTTTGAAATCTCATCAATGTATCATCTATGGATACCTTTTATTGGAAAGATAGTCTTCCTACACAGATCTTAAGTGGTGAACATCATTTTGAGTACTATCTGCTTTTTAACTAGCCTTTGTTATTCCTACTAAAAATCTTGTTGTTTGAAATCTCATCAATGTATCATCTATGGATACCTTTTATTGGAAAGATAGTCTTCCTACACAGATCTTAAGTGGTGAACATCATTTTGAGTACTATCTGCTTTTTATCTAGCCTTTGTTATTCTCTATACTAAAAATCTCTTTTAAGTCCTAACTATGCAGCATTTCCAATACATTTTATGGCCGAGATATGTTTGAGTTCCAACTAGCCATAGTGACTCAAACAACATACTCCCTCTCACTCAGCCTCTATAGTCCTATAAGCTCTAGATAAACTTTTCATTGTATAAATGCGTTTGACATTCAGTTAGCATTTGCGCTGAACACCCTACAACAGTTTAAGCTTTATAGATATATTATCAATGATATCCAAATTCTTTAGCCAGCGATTGTTAGTAACAACTCCAGCAACAGACCCACTCAATGTCAGCTGCACAGTTCTATGAGCTCACAGCTATGCTGTATCTCAGTTAGATACTTATGATTTTCATTCCGACAAACCCTATAATTCCTGCTTTGGGTTAGGGCAAACGCAGCACATAAATTACCCGTGCGATTCACGACAAAGGAAGCACCAGCAAAGAAAAAGACAGAATTTAGAGCAGATTGCTTATCAGAAATGTTGAAATGTTTCCCGACTCGAAGAGCACAACAGACAGCTTCAAGGCGAGCCCAGTTAGAAGCACTTGAACCTCTCTCTCTCTCTCTCTCTCTCTCTCTCTCTCTCTCTCTCTCTCTCTCTCTCTCTCTCTCTCTCTCTCTCTCTCTCTGTCTTTCTGATTGTGTCAGCCAGATAGCGAACGGAACTTTGCAAATTCGCAAGTGTGAATTCCCGCTTTTTCCACCTTCCGCCCCTCCCCCCTTTTTTTTTTTTTTGTTGGCGTGTGAAAGCGCAAATTCTGATTATAAACCCAAAAAGCAACTGAATAGCGACTGTAATTTATAGACTAGCCTGACAGCCAGACAAACGAACAGACAGACAGATGCCCCTCCATCTCGATGGCTACTCCCCAACGCTTTTCGTTTTCACTTCCTATCGCCAAAAAAAAGAGAGAAAAAAATCCCCTTCCCGCAACACATTTTCGTATATTTTTTTTTTTTTGTTTCTCATGATAAATTTGCGTGGTTTATCCTGCGGCTAACAACAAATTATGGTTCTTAAATTCTCTCTCACTCTTTGTCTCTCGCTCTCTCTGTCTCTTTCTGCCTGTCTGTGTGCCAGTTGTTGGCCTTAGCTGTTGATAATGTTAGCCAAACACGAAATGAAATGCCCATAAAACTGTTGTTCGCATTTCAGATACAACGCAAATAAATTGCTGCACCAATTGCACGCTCTTTACTGTATCTTTGGGCTCTTTTCGGCTGTTCGAGTTGGAATAAAAATAACTCAAAAGCTATAATATTATATCTTAATCGGCCCCAGAGCAACAGCTGAAAATTGATATTGTAACACAGTTCGAGGGTGCAAAACGGATTTACATTGCAGCTTTAGTGTTGTAAAAGCTTTTCAAATTAAATATTATAACAGAACAGTTTTGTGGCTTAGAAGTTTTGAATGTGGAGCAAAGTTAATGCCATTGAAGGCGTGGCCATCAAATTTTGAATAACAATTGAAGCCTAGCTTAGAGTTGATGCTTCAAAATGTTGGCAGTTTATATATATACATATATATATATATATATATATAAACGTGATCATTATAGATAGATACCATAAATAGTCAAGTAGATATAGGCAAGGTGTCTGCATATTTATATGTAAACTTCTCACTGTAAAATAACATTTGTTTGCTAAGTTAATTTTAGCTCTGAATTACAAAGTTCTTCTTAAGAAACTTCTTTTAATATATCTTATATTTCTTTATTTTAGTTCTTCAATCATTCCATATATAATATATATTTATATATATTTTTTATATATTTTATTTAACATTTATTTATGTTTGTAGTTAATATTTGAGTATTTCTGCAAAATACTATTTCATTTATTATAGCATTTAATTCTATAAAAATTAAGTTTGTTTACGCTAAAAGTATATGTTTTTTTTTTTTGGAATTTTCCTTTCAATCAATCAATATATCTTATCATTTTCCATATCACGAAAATATGTAGGAAAAACCTTCACAAAGTAGGTTAATAGGCAGAAATTCATTCTGTTTATTAAGATAGCTTTCAGAAAATGATATATAATGTAATTAAAGTCATATATATAACAAAATTCAATATGATATCAGCAAAGTATCATAAATTTTCAAGCATCATTAATCATATACCATATTTGATATGTCATAAACGAGAAATATGATTGGGAAAAAATAATATATGATATATATAATCAAGAGTATGATTTAAGATACCTGCACTAAAATCAAACAGATCATATATCCTATAGAAAATCCTAACAATATATCGCTATGCCTCAAACACATTTACTTTTAAGCGCTATATCTAGAAAAGTATTTAAGTTTCTCGTTATGTAAGCTAAACTTTCTTTCCTGTCAAATTCGCTAATATACCAATTGAGAAATTTGCCAAATCTCAACAATTTTCATAAATCTCAAAGCTAAAAGCTCGTTTAGAGTGCAATTTGTAAAATTTGTACGATTTCGAGGCACTATTTGGCTAAAGAGCATTTAATTTGCTGGTACTTTGACAATTATGCTCTAATGACAGCCGCTGGCAACATTTGAGACCGAGAGAAAGAGAGTGAAAGAGAGAGAGAGAGAGAGAGAGAGAGAGAGAGTAGCTTGACCCTGTTTTGAACCAGCGACCGGGCCGTTGTCATTAGCAGTTGATATGCCATTTAGTTAACAAGCGCACTGTCAAAATATGCTTATTTATTGTAATAATAATTCATTTGATTAGCCTCGAACTGAGGCTGCACTGGCGTTTGCTGGTGTCCGAGTCGGACTCTTGAAACTAAACGCCCCATTAGCCTTTCTAAAAACAGCAGCTGAGGATCTGGGGGATCGAGACTTGGCTCCTAAATGCGATCACGTTTAAGTTGTCCAAAATACGACATGACTACGAAATGGACGTGGATGCTGACTACTGTGCAGCTCAGCCCCAGCCTGCAGTTAACGAAAGGAAAGTAATATATATATATATATAAAGTTTAAATATATATATATGTATATATATTTATGTAGTTTTTTCTGATCGTGTTTGTTGCTTTTGGTTTTTTATTGAGCCATTATTAAGTTATAAACACGTTGCTATTGATACAAATACAAATAAATATGAACTCGATCATAACATTTATTTTTTTTTCTCTTTTTCTGCTCTTTGGCCAATTGTTTAGAAAAGAAAGACAGCAGCCAGAGCTGAGCACTTGGAGTAGAAGCCAAGTGAAAGGTCCTGGACCTGCCTCACATCGCGACCAGACACTTTGTTTATGTGCACATTTCGTGGAAACGTTTGCCCAGAGACCTGGACCTGGACCTGAACGTGGACGTAGACGTGGACGTCGAGCAAAATGTTATAAATAAATATTGCCATGTTTGATATTCTCTGTGTGTGAACAGGCCCAGGTCGGCTGGCGACGTGGGCGAGTCTTAGCGCTTTTTTTTGGGATTTGCGATGTGTTTGCTGTGCATTTGTTTTAATGGCCCATTCCGAATTGAGTTGTTGGCCCAGCCTTTTGGTGGGCGTCCATCCGGAACAGGGTGGCACAGCCAAAGCTAAAGCCGAAGCCGAAACCAAAAGCAAAACCAAATTGCACTCACAGTTCAATTTGTGCAGCATCATTTAGTCGAATTTTATTGTGGGCTAAAAGAAACAATTAAGCGCGCCCAAGCGCTGGCGCAAGCAAATGGCAATAGAGAGCGGCAAATCGCACAGTTGCACAGTTGTCTGTCACAATGAGTGATCACTGTAGTGCATGCAAAAGTGACGGTGCTCGAAAACTTGAGCAAACACTCAATCTGGGCTAGCAGCTGTGAATGATAGCGGAGTTGTAAACTGCAGCTGAAAGCTCACCAAATGCATGTAGATCTTGTTGAATATAAAACTTTAATTAGTTTGTTTTGATGAGCAAAGATGCTATCACATACGTAGAACACACAGAGCTCGAAGTTGCTCTACTTAGACACAAATTGTTTAGTTGAACTTAGAGCTCTTGGCTTACAAGTTGATCTGAAGTATCCAGAAGCTTTCCTCGTCCCATGTGTTAGGTCTTTACAGAGGATAAATAAATGAGATCTTAGAGAGAACTTAAAGCTATGAGCTGAGATAGGATTAACTTAACAAAACCTAAAGCTCATTTGTACAAGAGCAAATAGATCTTGATTCTCAGGAGGATTCCATAAGCAAGTACATTAAAGTGCATTAAAAACAACATAAAGCTTTTTCATTTTGATTAAAATAGATCTTGTTAACTGAAGCTTTAAGCTCATCTATACAAACGCAATCAAATCTTACGCAGATGAAAAATGACCTCTCATCGAATATAACTGTTCTAACTGTTAGCCTAAACCGAAAGTTTACGAATAATTATAAACAAATTCTGTTGTTTATACAAAGATTAATTGTGTGTGCCCACTATAGCTTATCTGCAGCATCTGTGACCTTTTCATACCTGAGTTGCGAGAACATAAACGAATTAAGAAACTACGAAATATAAAACTAATATAGGGGGGCTGGCACATTAGATCTTGGCTGACGTTCGCAGCAATTAGCGGGATTAATTGCTTTCGTGTTCGGGAAAGAGCGAGAGAGAGAGAGAGAGAAGAGTAGTGAAGAAACAGCTACCCGTAGACCTCACCTAGTAACCTCAGAGTCGCAGCCAAAACAATTAGAATCAACACACATATAAAAAAATAAAAACTGACATTTGAATTATATGAGAAAAGGCAAAAAGTAGAAAACGGCGCATGAGTCAAGCCAAAGGCAAATGTTGTTTGCCCAAGTGGGCTCCATTTTTGGTTTGCTGCCAGTTCTCGGATGCAACGCAAACGCCCAAAAGCATATGCTCCCCCCTCCTCACCCCTTCGCTGCTTTCATGCATTAGCCGTTTCGAGTGGGCGTGACAGCCTCGAACAGCCCACACAGACACACGCAGACAGCGACTGAAACAGAGGCAGACCTGTGGAAACACCAGCAGCTAAGTAAAGCCAATAAATGGCATTAACCAAATGTGGTAAAAACAATTTTGAAACTTGTTAATAAGTAAACGCTAACACACACACTCACACACTCAGAGGCCTTTGCTTATGTTTTATAAATTTCCCACAATTGTTTTCAGTGTAGGTGTGTTTGATTTCTTTTTCACAATGCTTCACTGACCAGGCCGCTGCTGTCCACCAAGTCAAAGCCAATCCCCAGAGCCAAACTCAACTCATATGCAAATTTTGTTTTTTTTTTTTTTTGTGGTTGTCTTGGTTTTCTCGGAGATTAGTGTGACAGCTGAGCGACGATTTGTTGAAAAATTATGGACAGTAGTCGCTGCCAGAAACAATAACAATAAATTTCAATATGCTCCGTAAAAGCAGGAAGCTTTGCTCGCTCGCTCGCTCTCTGTGGGTGGGTGGGGTCCTCTAGTCGCTTTCGCATAATGATGTGTAATATTTGGCAAAGTCAAAAGATCAGGCCTTGTCTTCTGGCCAACAGGGAGCAGCATTAGAAAGTCGCAACTGTGCATGAAAGCCGAACGGTTTCGGGGCGAAGCTTTTAAGTTAATGTTGTTATAGATACGAACACTCGACTCCAGTTAATCATCTTAATAGTAATAATAGATGTGGCCAGGATTTGGGGGCTTTTTTTTTGTTTAGCCAGAGGCCATGATAACACCAAATGCCATTAACTCTAAATATGCAGAGCCAGTGAAAGCTTTTCGCCTGGACAACAACAAACGAAAGTTGCGGGCGGCTGGAAAAAGTTTTTACTTGATAAAGCCAAAAGCTGTAGTTCTATATTGAAAGTAGAAAACAAGCAGAAGCTTATTTATTTTTGAAGCTGTAAATTATCAAATTTATTGTATGGAATTTTAAAAAATTATATTTGGAATCTGCATTATCAGCAGACTCGAGTTTAAGCAAGAAATTCTGATTAAGGAACCAACCACTGTTGTGTAAATTGAGCTAAGCGTAAAAGCAAACTCTAAATTTAAGAACTGCTAAAGAGAACTTTTTTTAACTAAATATATTTTTATTAAAATGTTTTGCTGCATATTTAATACAAATAAATTGAATTCATATTATGGAATTCATAATGACAATGAATTTGGAGTAAACAAAAAAAAACATTTTGTTCAAACATAAAATTGGCAAATTAAAATAGAATTAATTAGAAATAGAATTTAGTTGTGTTTCAATGTTGGCAGAGCTATTAATTTCGCAGAAATTCACTTTTGCAAGCGGAAAATATGTTGAAAATAGCATTGCAAATTTGGCATTACAAAAATAGTTTTTTATGAGAATGCTTAAAAGTTTATTTGGGTTTTCTTATATCAATTTACATATTCCAGAGAAGCCTATGAATTTAAGCATTCTTATAAATTCAAAGTGGGAAAAAATGATTTTGGATATACCAATATTATATGCAAAGATAAAAACTGCTTTATGTTCTGTTTATCTATATACTTTTAGAGTTTTCAGTTACTATGTATATTCAGGCAAACAACACATGCTATGAAAGAAGTTTTCAAGTATTTATTGACAAATTCACTTGAGAAACAATTAAATTTGAATACATAAAAATAAATTATATATTTTTATTTTAAATAAAATAAAAAACAATAATATATTTTTATTTTAAACAAAATTAAAATAAATTATATATTTTTATTTTAAATAAAATAAATTATATATTTTAATTGAAATAAAATAAAATAAATTATATGTTTTTATTTGAAATAAAATAAAAATAAATTATATATTTTTATTTTAAACAAAATAAAAATAAATTATATATTTTTATTTTAAATAAAATAAAAATAAATTATAAATTTTTATTTTAAATAAAATAAAAATAAATTATATATTTTAATTTGAAATAAAATTAAAATAAATTATATATTTTTATTTCAAATAAAATAAAAATAAATTATATATTTTTATTTTAAATAAAATAAAAATAAATTATATGTTTTTATTTGAAATAAAATAATAAATTATATATTTTTATTTTAAACAAAATAAAAATAAATTATATATTTTTATTTTAAATTAAATAAAAATAAATTATATATTTTTATTTTAAATAAAATAAAAAAAAATTATATATTTTTATTTCAAATAAAATAAAAATAAATTATATATTTTTATTTTAAATAAAAAAAAATAAATTATATATTTTTATTTTAAATAAAATAAAAATAAATTATATATTTTTATTTTAAATATATAATTTATTTTTATTTATTAAAAGTTAATTGATTTGTTGTTTATTTACTTTTAATGTATTATTTATATATCATTTATTTTTATGTATAAATAGTTAATTGTTACTCAAGTGAATTTGCCAACAAAATGCGATATTTTAAAGATTTCAAGTTTCATTAATTGAATTGGCAAATCCACTTCGAATAGCGAAAAATGCGTGAAAGAAAATAAACATACCTTGATTTGATTCTTTGATCTAATCAATCATCTAAAATCTCTTAATAAACACCTAAATCAATATAGAACTCACCCAAAACCCATAAAAAGTCTCACAATGTGACCATTTCGAAATGTCCTAATAAAAATCCATTGAACATACCTGCAAAAGAGAGAAGATTTGTGTGATTAAAGTGAGTTTTTCTGGCTGTTATTTTTATTTATTATGAAGTGTTTATTTGTGTTTTTTTTTTGTCTTCTGCTTGAAATTGAAAGTGATTTTTGGAGAATTAATTGCTAAACAAATAAATAAAAGCGGCATTTGTGGAGGAAGCTAAAAAGGAAGCGAAGATCAAAGCAAAGAAGAAATCAAAAGCGATGAAAGACAATAATAATAATAATAATTACAACAACAACAACAACAACAGCAGCGGTGGCAGCAAATGGCAATTTTTGACACTCGCTGAGTAGTAGAGGGAAAAAGGGGCAGAGAGATGTGCGCGGGGGCGTGGCAATTGCTTAGGCAAAGACAAACAACAAATTGTTGACGCGCAGCTGACAAAAACAAAAAACAAAACAAAATTGATGGACTTGGAATGCGTAAATTGCTGAAAGATCACAGCTGAAGAGGAGTGCGAGTTGGGGCAACAGGAGGAGGGTAGCTGGAGCTGGAGCGCGTGTGTGTTTACAATTCAATTGTAAAAGGTCGCCAGGCAGTTGAAGGCGACAGCAAGAAATCAGCCTCAGGGTTAAGCAAAAATTGCGCATCAGCAGAAAAAAGAAAAATAGAGGCAAGAAATGCGGGTCAATAAATGAAATGCGATGGCGATGGCGATGGCAAATTATGCAACCATTATCGAAGTGGAGTGGAGTGGCCGCCAAGAGGATGGGCCAGCGCGGCAGTTGGAGCTGCTCATTAATTTCATAAACGCAAAAGAAATGCAACAATGAAACCGAAACCCATACTTAAAAATAGCTGGCCTCCATCTGCTGCTCCTCCAGCTTGCTGCTTTGCCTACCTGCCTAGGCACAACTCTTGCAGCTACATAGCACATATTCCCTCCCTCTCTCTCTCTCTCTCTCTCTCTGTCTCTGTCTCTGTCTCTCTCTCTTTCTCGCCATTCCATCATAGACAAAGCGCATTTGGCACACCTCTGCAGCACTCGGGGGGGAGCAGGGGGCTTAGGGGTGCGGGCAAGGCGTGTGTGATGATGATTATGGCCTAATGGTGGGGCCTGTTGGCATGCCAGCGTAGATAACAACAACAACAACAACAACAGGCTGCTGGCCAGCAACTGCCTCTAATGTTGTTGTTGTTGTTGTTGTTGTTGTTGTTGCTGCTGTTGCCGCTTTTGAAGCAGCGCGTAAAAAATGGCAAATAATTTTTGCGCTCTGGCTGATTAGTTGATGCCAGCCAAGAGAGAGAGAAAGAGAGAAGGAGAGAGGGTACTCCATGGAGGAGGTCATTGGTCTGGCTGCACTTCAATAACAGCAAATGCAAAGTGCATTGGATTGAAAGCAAAACAGTCTAGAAATCATTTTGCTAAGAACTAAGTGCATGCAAATTGAATTTGCTGCAAAAATGATTTTCTAATTTAAAACCTAATAAATTGCGATTAGAATTTTTTATTGAATTCAAATATAAAGTGTGGAAATAATGTGAAGTGATTGCCTATATATATAAATATATCTATGTGAACATTAATAGTAATAATAATATTATATATATCTATAGTTAATAGGCTGAGCAATTGTTTTGGATGAAAGCTTTAGCAGAGATTATATATGTATATAAAGTTAAATAATTAATTTTAATTTTTCATAGAGAATTTTATTATATTTAATTAATTTAATTTTTTTTTAATAATTTATATTTTTTTATATTTAATTTTAACACATTTATAATTTTACATACGAAAATTCAAATCCCTAAATCTGTAATATTTAAAACATTTTCTCTAAGCACAAACTGGTCCTTAAAACAAAATTCATTTATATGACTGGCTGTATGGTACAAGAGCATTATATCTAACTATATCCATCTTGTCAGATAATATCCTGATTTATTTTTGTCAACTACTTATGTCAGCTATTAGACACATTGACATATATATATTGTCAACCATACACAAACATACATACATACACCATACAATATATTTCAAAGTATCTTACACTTGAACTACGTTTCTAGGCTGATTCTTAAGTCATCTATAAGAGATAATAGTTGAATAATATTCAGATTACATTAAAATCAAAGCAATATAGACAACGTCTAAGTCTCTGACAAAATATCTTTCAAAACACATAATTTCTATTTCAATAATTTCTTAAGCTATAAAATATGGTTCATTTGTTCTATACGACACCTAATAGTACTCGTATATACCAAGATATATTTACTGGGGAATAAAGTACAACTTTATATATTATCAAATTTATATATACTACTTCATTGCAATCCGATTTTGACATATCTATTGACTTGAACAAAAGGAAAGATCTAGACAAAGTCTTATGTGATTAACTTTGGCTAGAAACAGATAAACTTGACTAGATCTACTCGACTTTGAATGCAAATTCAGCTGCCATAAGTCTCATAAATACACTGGGAAAAAATCAGTTCTCTTACAGCAGTTGCTAATGATCTATGGGCATCAAGATTGGCCTGTCTAGATGTCTGGCTGGCTGGCTGGCTAGTTGGCTGGCTTGGTTTGGCTTGACTGGCCGGCTACTTCCCCAATGCAATACAAAGCTTTTTTTATATTTATTTGTTTGTTTGTTTTTTTTTTCTTTTTTTTTTTCTTTTTTGGTCAAGTCAAAGCTTTGTAGGCGTTCCATTTGTCTGGTCCCAGATGCAGCTTGCAGCTATGTGCATAGAGCTCCACAGAACCGACTGCGTTTGTTATGACGCTGACAAATTGTTTACCATATCAGCTTTTTGTCCATGTGAAACAAATAACGCCCTGACCGGCCGGAGCTGGAGAGCTGGAACCGCAGCACACGCCCAAACACAAAAGATACAAACGATGCGTCTGTATGTAAGACAGTGTAAGTGTGTGTGTATGTGTGTGTGTGTGTGTGTGTATTGCTGCACTCAAGGTCGTTTCATTACTCAGCGGCGTCCTTGGATAATTACACACACGCCAAGAGACCAAAGCGCAGGCCAAGACGAAGATCAAGACGAAGACGAAGACCAAGTCAAGACTCGGACCGCGCCAAAAGAAAAAGCACATAATAATAGCCAGTCAGCCAGCAAGAGAGATAGCCATAAAAGAGAGCGCGTGCGAGCGAGCGAGAGCGTAAGACTTAAGCTTCGTTTCGTATTTTTGCTTTTGTTGTTGTTGTATTTTTTCAATTTTAAGCATCATAAAAAATCGCCAAGCCAACTGCGCAGTCCGGTCCGTCCACGCAGAAATCTGATCTTTGCTTGTTCTTTGCTCTCTCTCTCTCTCTCTCTCTCGCTCTTTGCATTTTCTGCAACATTACTTCCTTTTAGGCTTCTAATCGCTTGCTGACTCAACCGTCCGTTCCCTGGAACCGCAAGCTCCCTTCCAGCATCCAGTTAGCAGCGTCCAGCGTGCGCGCGCTGCGCACCGCACACTGCACACAGCGCACTGCGCACTGCGCATTCGTGCGAAAGTCCGTCTGCGTGTCCCGCTGTCCAGTCTGTGCAATGTGTGTTGTTCGCATTGTATATTTGTATCTGTGGCCATGTTTAGAACAGATACGAGTTCGTTGGATCTTTCGTACGTTCGGTCGCCCGGTCACCCGCTCGCCCGGCCGCCCGCTCGCTCGTTCGGTGGCTCCTCGCTCCGATGTTTCTAGTTTTGTGGCCTGGCCTAAACAGTGGACCGTGGATCGTGGACCATGGCAACGGAGTTCAATGCACCGCCGCCGCCGTTCGTAGCTCTACATGCATTTTGCTAGCCGCTGGCATTTTATGCAATTTTTTATTTGCTTTTATCTCTTGCACTGAACGAGTGCGCTGCCCTACCTATATGCGGTGCAAGCAGTTGCCTTGATGGGGTCGCTTAGTTTCCACACACACACACACACACACTCACAACTTTTGCGACCTGCAAACGGGTAGCTAAGTTTGTACAGACTGTTGCTGGTTGAGGGCGCGCTTTGCAAATGAAATAACTTAGAATACAATTAATTAGTACATCTTGCAGCCGACAGACGGCGCTTTATTTTATGCAAATTGAACTTGATGTAATTTGCAGTTGTTATTCAATTAATTTGATTGATAAAATCATAAGCGAAACATTTAAACCTACAAAAATCTTAGTTTTATATGCTAGTTCTTATCGTTCTTGCAATCAAGATATTACACTACAAGAACAAATTTGACCTCAACTGGAAGCAGAACGAAAAGTTGTTGCTGTTGCGCTTCGTTGGAAAGCAGCTGTGCTACGCTTTTATTTTATTTTTTTTTAGCGCTGCGCTGCTCTGCCCATTGTTGCGATAACAATAAAATGTGGGTGGGTGGCTTGAACTTGGACCTCGCATTGTCCGTATGCCCCACAATTATAGGTAAAGAGCTTCTCGCACAATGCTGCCCAGATGAATTACTTTCAAAAAAAGAGAACCAAAAAAACCCAAGAAAATAACAACGAAACTTGAACTCCTCAGCAACATCTGCCCAATATCCTTACCCGCTGCCCGTTGCCCGCTGCCTGCTTCCCATTGCCCACTTCGCTCTTCCCGCTGCCCGCTTCGCTCTTCCCATTGCTTAGACACACAAAAGCGGCGCACACAAAACTTGAAACTGGCCAAAGCAAAAAAGAGAAACAACAATAGCAGCAGCAGCAGCAGCAGCAGCAGCAAATAAATAAAAGAAACGCAATAACAACAAGAACGAACGAACAACAAAAAAAATACAGCAAGAACTTTAACTGCAAGTCCAACTGCGTTTGCAACTGCAAGTCGAAGGCGCATTACTCAACTGTGGTAAACGCCAATAGGCAGCTGCTTTTCGGTCAGCAGCAGCAGCAACAACAACGAAAAGAGCAGTAACAGCAGCAGCAGCAGCAGCAGCAGCAGCAGCAGCAACAAACGGCAGTTTTATGTCGCCGGAAGCAAAGCTAAAACATTCGTTAGAGACGCGCATCCAGGCTTTGGCATTGGTCTTCATCCAGGCTTCCAGGCGACTGAGCAGCCGGCAAGGGCAGCGCAGAGCTGCCAACGTTGGCTCAGTCTGTGCTTTGTGCTGTGTGTGTGGGTTTCTTAGTGGTACATTTTAATGCAAGAAATGCATTTATTTATAGCACTTGCTCGTACTCTGTGACTTCCTTTTGACTGTCGCTCACCCGCTGCCGCTCGCTCTTTCGCATCCCGCATTGTGTGTGCTTTGTAAACAGAACAATATTTTTGTGTTTATTTATTTATTTTGTGTTCAAAAGGAAGGAAGTTTTGTAATGTGGTCCATAAAGTGCGTTCGACCACTTGCTGCCAAGCTGCTTGAATTCTTAATGATGGCATTCCTTAGCTGCTGCAGGTGGATTGAATCGAATTGAATTGAATTGAATTGAAGTTGATGCAGGTCAAGAATCGGAAGCAAATTTGCTGATCTACGGCGAACGTGACGATATGGGTCAATAAACGGAAACAGAAACTTCAACAAATTGATTGCAGCTAAAAGACATTAAATATGTAGTTAGAATTTGACATGTGCTTTGATTGTGATTGACAAGCAATTCTAGAATTTATCGACCATTTAGCAGCCAGTGTCAACGATTTGTATTTCCTAAAGACGAACTGTTCAGTTAATGACAGACAATTTATTAGGCCGGATAAACTCTTCAAATGAGTGTGAAAATAAAACTAGTTTTAGAAAAGTTTTCATAGAAAAATATAAAAAGAGAAAATAAAATTTTTTTATACGTAAAAAAATTAAATAAATTAGTAATTTTGTTTTATGGATCCTTGTGGAAAAAAATAACAAAATTACTTAAATAAATATTAATATACTTAATTAAAATTAAACAAAAATAAAATCATAAATAATAAAAAATTAATAACAAATAATTAATAATCAATAATTAATAATAAATAATAATTAACAAATAATAAAAAATTAATTATAAATAATAAATAATATATAATAAATAATAAAGAATAAATAATAAATGATAAATAATAAATAATTAATAATAAAAAAAAATAATAAATAATAAAAAATAAATAAATATTTATTATTATTTTATTATAGTAAACAACAAATAATAAATAATTAAAAATAAATAAAAAATAATAAAAAATAAATATTAAAAAATAAATAATAAACAATAAATAATAAATAAAAAATAAATAATATATAAAAATAAAATTATATAGCTATATGTATTTGTTAAATAATTTATATATATATTTATAATTTATTTAATATTTTTGTATAAATATTTTTTAATTATAATAAAAATATTTTTTCAATTGAGATATATTGATATAATATATAAATTTTATTTACTTTTAATATAATAATAATTTCTAGCTAATTCTTATATGCTTTTATGCTAAGATACTTCATAGCTTACTCTATGTCTCTTCAACTCTCTCTCTCTCTCTCTCTTTCTCTCTCTTTTGTTCTCCCTTTTCTTTTATCCATTTACTTTATAATTGAAACATTTTCAATATACAAAAAACTTGCCCTTTACCAAGCTACAAACAAATCGTTTTTTTTTTTACATTTTTTTTAGCGAATGTTTGCAATTCATTTGATTTTTTTTAACAACACTCGATTGGACTTTATTTGTGGCCCTCAGAGCAGCATCTGTTGTTGCTGTTGTTGTTGTCGTTGTTATCGTTGTTGTCGTTAGTGCTTTCTGATTACATGAAATTTGTCATGGTTACCTAGGTTAGCCAGGGTATCCCACAGACATTTGATACCAGCCAAATGTTGACAAATGGCCCCCAACAGCAACAGCAACAGTCACGGCAGCAGCAGCAGCAGCAGCAGCATCTATAGAAATCGGAATGCTTGACGCATTTGGCAAATAAAGTTTTTTTTTTTCATTTTTTTATTTTTTTAACTTTTGCAAATGGGAGTTGGTGGCACAAACAAGAGTTGTAGCTGCCAGCTGAAGAGCTGCAGCTCGGCCACTGGTCAACTGTGACGCTGTTTGGCTTTGGAGGGCGCGACGCGCATTGTCAACATGTTGCCAAAGCAGCTGCTTCGCCTGCAACATGAAAATGATGAAAAGTGCTCAAGAGTTGCTTTTCACTGGTTCAACAAGTTGTTGTTGTTGCTGCTGCTGCTGCTGTTGCCGCTGCTGTTGCCATAGCGGTTTCTATTGCAGTTATGTAAACTTTTGTTGAACTTTTGCTCAATTAATTTGCAACGCACCAACGGCAAATTGAGACGCAACAAAAAGAAGCAAATTTCTCGTTCTGGTTTATTGAGAGATTTCAGAGCATGTCAAAAGACAACATAATACCCACAGATGGGCGGTATATATGTACATACATATATTTGAAATATCTGGCTCAACACGTTGCAACAATTTGTGGCAAAAGGAAAGTCAAGATTTCCAAGCAGATATTCTAGATAGCAGCTGGATACTCATTGAAAATAGAATAAAGAAAAGGGTATTTCGAATGTGATATCAGAGTTGAAAACTTTTCTGTATAGTATGGGCTGACACATTTGCGAGGGTATAATATATAGAAGTCTTTACAGGGTATATTATAACATGAGTTATAATACATACAGACACCGATAAATATAACTTTAAGGTTACATCTTACTATAACAGATTAACAGAGTATCTGCTGAACTATCATATTGCCATCTTATTTTTTTTAGACTGCAGTTCACAATTTCATATTTCTTTTTATAATATTTAAAGCTTCTATTACTTATGAAAAATATTTTAAAAAATCAAGGGGTATCTATGCAGCACACACATTCAACGGCTTCGTTCATTATGGCCAAACCAATCAAAAATACTTCATTATGAGCTAAGCAACTAGCATACCCTATACATAGAACGTGGTTGTTGACTTTTAATGAGTTTGCTACAGAGCGACGCGGGGCGTCCACAGCCAGAGAGAGGGAGAGAGAGGGAGAGGGAGAGAACGGGAGAGATTGAGCAGGATGGCAACAGATAGCAAAAGAGTTGTTCGCACAGTAGCCAACAATCTCGGCACAATCTGTTACATCTTCAACTTGTAATTATTAACTTACGGCATATTAATTTATTATTTGCTATTTAATGTGGCCAGCCTCCAAGACACGCCCCTCGCCGCTCGCCGCTCGCCACACGGGCCCCTTCGCTGCCCATTGGGGAGCCCCTTCAGGCGCTGTTGTGCTAGTCTACTATCCTGCTGTGTGCTTTTGCCTCGCAAGTCAAGTTCATTTTTTGACATCTGATGTATTTATGTGTTGCAGCACCAACTGTTGCTGCTGCAGCAGCAGCAGCAGCAGCAGCAGCAGCAACAACGGCAGCAACTGTTGCTGTTGCTGTGAGCGATTGGTGGGAAACTATGCTGTCATGTGTTGCAGTCCTCTAGCATTTTTGATTGAGTGATTTATTTGGAAAATGTTGTCTGTGCAGAAAAGGTATAATTAAATGGCCATAATGATGCCAAAGGGAAAGGCAACAGCAACAAACTGGGCTATTGTCGAAAGGAGCTGATCCCAAGGAGCTGCTGCACCCATAGAACTCTGTCGTTGTGGCTGGTGAATGTTTATTTGGGCTTTGAGATAAGATCGGAAAATTGTGCTGGGCAAATTGGTTAAAGCGTTGCCACAAACCCAAACAAAAGCTAATTGCAGCTGAAGGCAACTTTAGCCAAGAGAGAGAGAGAGAGAGAGAGGGAGAGAGAGAGTTTAAGTATTTTATTGTTATAATATATAAATAAATAGCAAATATACTTAAGTGTATTATATGCTTAAGAGAGAATCCAATTTCAAAGAAATTTTACTGATTTCCTTTTGAGAATATAATTTATAATTGAAAACTTTAAATTTATAGATATAGAACAAACAAATATAACAAATTTTAGGGAACACACTTTAATCTTTATGAGAATCACATAGAAGACCAATAATAAATAACTAAACATAAATGTCAAATATCACATTTGCATTTTAAGATAAACATTAAGTCAAAGCACGAAGACCTCTCGTCTATAAACTCTTTAGCTTACTTGTATTTATGAGAATTGCAAGGAAATAATATGAAATTATGTATGCTTTTAGCTCAGTTAGGTATTTACTGGTTCAGAATAAGAACGTCAATAAAAAAATGTACACATGATAACAGATTATAATAACAGAAGTATATATGAAACAACAAATTATTATTCTCTTTCTACCTTTTCCCTCCGAGATCTTTCACACCTTGTTCTCTTTCCTCGACACTACTACCTTCACCCTTCGACTTTTCTCCTACTACTACTCCTAATGTGTATCATCTTCCTAATCTTCGACAACCTTCACTCTGCCAGCCTCTACCGATGTTCTCTGCTTCGCCTCCTTCTTCCCACTAATCCCTTCTATATTATACTGCTTATTCTTTTCTATTGTCTTCAAATTCATATGCAAAACTAATTCTCCTCTTATACCTTTAAGCTCCTAATACTTGTTATTCTCCTGCGACATCTTCTCCTATTCTGTATTGTTCTTCCCCTCCACTACTCTAATTCTATCCTATTGGCCAATCGTTGCTCCAACGCTGGCTTCTGCTCCTGTTTGCCTGACACTCAGATATCAAGGAATCCTGTAGGTCTCTGACTTTAACTCATAAGAATCGCATAGAAAGGCAATACATGCAAATATATTTCAATTTGTAGCCGAGTGACTTGGTCTACGCTTGCGTATATAATAGAACTTGTGTAATCCAAGAAATACTTTGAAGTCTTCAACGAGCATTAAAGAACACGTTCTGATAATCTCGGCAAGCGCTCAGATTTCCTAAATAGATATGACAGCTTTATGATGTTAATGGATTTGTCAGCTGTACGCGCTGCTTTTGAATAAATCATGCCGTCATAATAAGTGCCGCTCATTTCCTAGCACTAGCCATAACTACACACTATATAACTATATATCAGAGTGCACACCTTTCACAGGTAACATAAAAGTCAATTAAGACTCGCAAATCAGCTGCAATGTCTCTATAAAAAGTGTGATAAAGCCATCATCAAAACACGCACTTGCGGTGTCTTCAGAACGTCAGGAACAGACGAGTGAGCGACTGAACGACTGAGCGACTGAACGGAATGAACGAATCACCGAATCAAATGAACTCAAAACCAATGACTTAATCGCACTAGCAGACAGAGCGAAGCAACTGTAAAAGCCAGTCGTCGTCGTCGTCGTCGTCGTATCGTGCTCGTCTTCGGTTAGGAGACACGCGAACCCGAACCCGAACCTGAACCCACATAAAAATCTTAATCTAGATCAGGAAGGAAATCAAGAGTCGTTATAATTGATTAACTGCACACGCTCAAAGACGCAGGCGAGGAACGCAGGCGAAGACAACGCGTCGACAGAGAGAGAGTGAGAGAGAGAGAGAGAGAAAGAGAGTGAGCGAGATGGAGCAATTGACAAAATGCAGATTGAACAAGAAACAGGAAGACTTTCAAGCTAAGAACAGGCACTGGAGAGAGAGAGAGGGAGGGAGGGAGCAGTCACGCATGCGCTCGTTGCTGTTGTTGTTCTTTTACTGCTTCTTCTGCGTCTTCTTCTTCTGCTTGCTGTTGGCTGGCTATTTTGGGCTTTGCACACACGACCAACTCAACTTTGAGTGCTGACCAGAAAGGGAAAACAACCGTTGCGCGCTCATCGTTAGAGAGCTAAACATTACGGTAAATGCACTGGGACCCGTCTGTCCTGTATGATACCCCTGCCTCCCCTCTCTCTCTCACTCTGCTGCGTCGCCCGCTCGCCTTGTCTCGTTTCGTTTCACGTGATTAGATTAGAATTGCTCGATACTTAGTTAGTTAGTTGCGTTAGATAAGTTTGGCGCGTCTCGCTGTCTCACTGACGCTGCGTCGCTGTCGCTGGTGTTGGCCGAGGTCATAAAAATAGCAGCTGCAGCAGCAGCGGCAGCAGCAGATGCAGAGGGTGCCTGGCAGACTTGCTAGCTTTGCTGCTGTCTGACTGATGCGTGCAACTTGGCCATAAAAGAGCAACAACAACAACAACCAGAAGACGAAGACGAAGAAGAGTGAATATAATTTAGCTGACGTCGACGGCCGTGTCCAGTCAAATGGTAGTCGCCAGTCGTCTTAAGGAAATGTATTAAATAAGACTCCAGCATCAACTTCAGCTCCTTAGCTTAACAGTTAGAACCAACAGCGACAACAACAACGACAACATTGAGCCAGCTACTGGGCATGCCCATCAACAATAAAAGAAAGAACGGTGGAAGCTATTAAATATATATGGCCAGAACGTTCAATGAACAGCCTTAAAGCAGCTGCCACTGGGTCAATGCAGTGTTGTACAGTGCCCATGGAAAAAGTACTTAAAATGATTTAAATGCAAAGCGAAAACCACTCTCAATGTCAGCAGTTAGATGTGCGTAAATCAAATACAAATTAAGCTCAATTTACAATGATGATTAAGGAATATATATCTATAAATAAAATTATAAATTATATAGATTAATCACATATTTAAATACATACATATATATTTAATTATTTAAGGGAATTCAATGCCTAAATCTTTAAATATGCTTTGCTGTACTTCATTCAATATCACTTAAAGCTAATAAAAAAATTGAGATGATTATTGAAAAAATAATTAAATGAAAAAAAAAATTATTTATATAATAAAAAAATATTTAAATAAAAATTTAAGAAAAAATAAATTAAAAATATAATATATAATAAAATGAATAGTACAACTTTCAGATTAATATTGAAAATAAATAAAATAAAAAAATAAATATATATTATTTAAAAAATAATGCCAAACATGAAAAAAAGAGTGTAAAAAGCTCACACTTATATTAATTCAAGTATAATATTAAATATAATTCAAACTTAAATACATTTTCGATTTGATTTTAAAGCTGTTTAAATACAATTTATCTTTCGCTAAAAATACAATTGAATTAAAGTTCAGCTTCACTGATAAATGTAAATTTAAATGTAAATTTCATCGACTACCGCATTAAATATAATTTACAAAAAAAAAAGAAATGCATTAAAATGATAAAAGAAATTTAATTAAACAAAAGTTTTCTATCAAAATTCAATTATTTAATTTAAATAAAATTTTATTCAATAAAAAAAATTAAATTAATTGAAGAAAAAAAAAAGAAAAAAGTAAAAAAATATATTAAAGTCAAATATTGCAAATCAAAGAAAAACGATTTATTGGCGGCAGCTATCAAATATTAAACTCTCTGCAATTTAGCTAATTCTTGAGAAAGTTTCAGCTATAAATATAAAATATTTATGAATGTATATATAAATATATTATTATATATATACACACATGTTCAGCTACAAGCAAATATCGATTGCTTTGGCCATATTTTTATGCATTTCAATAATAAATCTTTCCTTCCAAGTTTAGAGCAGAATTGTAGTAGGGGGCTTAGACCGGCTGACTGGCTGACTGGCTGGCTGGCTTGCTGGCTGACTGGCCAGACAGCGTGCAGAGGCCGGGTCCTAAAATCTGTCCATGACCTTCTTTGGCCATGTCAGTTCTTTTGGGCTAATAACGAAAGATTTTTACTGTGGCACGACTTTGAACTTGGTTTATTCCAAACCAAATGCTTGCGTCCGTGTGGACAAATTGTGGCCCAGCATTTGGCATGCAAAGCAACAACAACAACAACAGCAACAACAACAACAACAGCAACAATTGGCTGACTGACTAAATGAAATTATATGCCACGAATCTGGAATTGACATGCAGCAACTGGGATTCTGAGTTGCAGCTGTGAGCCAAGAGGCAAGAGGCAAGAGCCAAGAGCCATCTTTCACTTGGCCAAGTTTTGTGTCCCTTTCTGGTCGATGAAATGAAATAGAAAGATGCTCTCGAGGCCGAGCCAAGCTGTCGCCACAGCCATTTACTGGCTCATCTTTTGGCCAAGCTTGTAAATAGGTCTTTCCATTTGTTTATTTATTTTCGTTATTTACTTTGCTTTTGTTTATAATCAAAATGAAAGAAACCCAACAACAACAACAACAACAACAACAACTGCAACAATAAAAAAAGTAAAATGATTGCCATTTCGTGTTTGAGGTCTCTGTGTTTTGTTTGATGACCCAATTGCATGGCTTTTCCATTCGCTCTTGATCGTTTTGTTTTTTTCTTCTTCCTCTTTTGCGGTAAAGAAAGTAAAGGAAGATGTTGAGAATTTTGTTGCTGTAGCTAATGCCAATTGTTGACGGTTTCTATTAGGGCCCGCAGTATGGTCTATGGCCAAAAGGAAGAGAAAGGAATTGGGCTGGCAAACTGGCCCAAACAATTTACTTAGCCAGTAGACCAGGTAAATCAGATTGTGAAAGACATGCTTTTTGGCTATACATACAGCTAATTTGACTGATTGACTGATTGAGTGATCGAAGCATAGTTCGAATCGTCAATTCAATAGATTGATGGAAGCATTTCTAGAACGATTGTTGCACACAAACTGCCAATTACCATAATGTTAATCACTTAAAAAGCTGTTCAATTGATTGAGTGATTGAAGCATATCTCAAATATTCAATTAAAATGATTGACGTAGACAAATAAACACTTTAAGCTGCGTTGGTGGGCACAAATTGTCTGTTACTTCATTCATTTCATATAATTAGCTTTATTTCTACTTACACCTATGAAAAATTATTGGAAAATAGTTCTCTAATGCCAAACAACTCATAGAAAGTGATGGACTGAAGCGCGGCTAAAATGGCAGCTGTAACTTTAAGTGTTCTCGGCGAGAATTTCCACTTTCAGCTGTGAAAAATTGACTCAAAGCAGTTACATAAAACTTAATATGGCTAAGCATTCGATTCAAGCTTCAAGCTTTAAATTTAGTGTTAATAAACAGCTAACTAAAAGCCAAATGAGCATTTCTAGCGTAACTGTAAAGAATTGCAGAAAATTTGAAATGTACTAGGGTGAAAAATGTTTAAATAATTGAAATGAGCAAATAGAAGATGAGTAAAGGTTGTAATTATTATATAAATTGAGAAATGATCGCAAAGCCAGAGGATATACAAGAAGTCGATGTGCGTGTGCTGTGCTAAAATATTTTTTCGCCATTTCTAAGCCTTTTAAATTCCAATATGCAACCGATCAGAGACATAGACAGACTGGGATACTATAGCGACTTGGCTGTTGATTTGAATCAAAAAAAAATGTATATATAAAAAAAAATATATGCATTAACGTCTTCAATATAAGCTGAAACACTATCTTTAATTTAATTGTTTGTCTACAATTAAAAGAAATTTAAAAAAAGCTTAACTTAATTGAATATATTTTTTACAATTTTTTTATTTAAATTTTTTATTTAACTGTGAATTTATTTTAAATTAGCAAATGTATTTTAAAATCAAACAGCAAACAAATCTAAAAAAAAATTACATAAATATAATATATATATATATATATATATATATATATATATATATATATATATATATATATATATATATATATATATATATATATATATATATATATATATATATATATATATATAATTAATATCAAATATATATAATTAAATAACATATATAATAACAATTAAAAAAATATATAATATAAAACTAAAAAATAAATAAAATAAAATATAAATACTGAAGCTAAAGCCAATATGTGCTTCTTATTTATTTTTAAATATTTAAAAAATATTCTTAGCTAAACTTGAAGCGTGCTTTAATAGCTGCAATGCAAATGAAGAAACATAAAATTGTAAGCTTTAATTTAATTATCAATCAATTTCGTAGTCTTAGTTTTAATTGCAATCGCACTTGAATTTAAGTCAAGAGCAGCTGTTTTTTCCACTACTTTATTTTGTTTTTGAATCACTTGCACAATTACCTCATCTATCAGCAGTTTGGCTATAAAGATCAGTCATCCACCGTAGCGTATAACTGACCACACCTCAACCGCAAAAGAGCATTTATAAAGCAACCACAAAGATAAATACATACATATATGCAAATATATATATATATAATATATATACAGACAATATGTGTGTGTCCAACGCTGCGTATGAGTAATGTGAGAAAAGGCTCAGCAATGAGTCAAATTTGCTTTTGGTTCGCTGCGACATTATTTGCAATTGCAGCAATTACAACAAATTTGTTTAGCTTATCTGTAAGGCTGGTGCGGTTGGGTTTTTTTTTTGGGAAATATTATTTTTGGTATTTTTACCTTGTTTGGCTATTAGAGCGGCGCGTCTTTGCAAGCGATACATGTTGTAATTGTTTGCTGCTGTTGTTGTTATTGTTGCTAAATATTTATTTAAAATCAAATAAATAAATTTTGAAATTATTTTATTTTTAAAGGTTGCTCGATTTAATTGGCTGCACTTTGCGCACACTGCGAAACAAGTTCATTGTTATACAACACTGGACACTGCGCGTAGAAACATGTTGCACCACGAGACGCGTTTTGTGAATTGTGTGAACAAAATTCTATTTTGATCAACAAAAAAATTGTGTAGACTTCGTATAGCTCGTCGCAAGTCTGGAAATCGAGCAACGATTTAGGACCGCTTGAGATGACGTGCAAAATTCAACTGAGCTGAAATTGAACTTCCTGCTGCTGGCTGCCTCGCTTGGCATTGCAGAAAAACAACAAAAAAAAAAAACGAAGCGAAGCGAAAAAAAAAACCTAAGAAGAAAAGAAGTTTAAATAAAAAGAAAACAACAACAACAACAACAGCAGGCCGTGTAGGAGTCTGGTCCAGAACCCAGCGAGTGCAACTTGTTTGGCCAGGCGCGCGCGCTCGCTCTCATTCTCTCCCTCTCCCTCTCTCTCTCTCACACACTCTCTTTGTTCCGAAGAGCACACAAGTCAAAGACGTTGCTGATCTTTAACGAGGCATAAGGTAAACAAAAGTCGCTTAAAACAACAGCAACAAAAAGGTTGCAAAAAATAAAAGACAAGAACTTGTTTCTGCATTGTCCATAGTTGGAGTTGGACGCGCATTACAATGTGCGTGCCGTGTGCGAGCGGCTCAGAATGTTTGCGCTCTTTCAAGCTGTTTGCTAAGAGAGCGCGGCGCGATCGAACATGTTGCAGGTTCGAGTTCGATCGGCTGACAGCGACTGCGAACGCTTTGACACTGAACTTGAGCTGGCTTGACAGTTGTTGTTGTTGTTGTTGTCTTTGTTTTTTTTTGGATAAATTAACTGTCTTTAGCTGTGGGTGGCAGAAAGAGATAGAGAGAGAGGAAAGCAGAGCAGCGAATCTTGGCTGGCCTTGAATTTATGGTAAATCTGTTTAACATGATTTATTATTAATATATAAACTAAAATTTATAGCGAAAAATATATTTAGTTAAATTATAATGCATGGGAAATATTTTTTTGTAATTTATGCAGGTCTAAAAAAAGTAAAAAGTAATTAAATATAAATAAAAATATTGTTTAATGTAATAATTAAATACTAAAAATATATATTTAATTTGTTAATTATCAGGCATTTTATATTTAATATAATTATTTATATGTTATTTATTTATTATATTTTTTATTAATATGAAAATTAAATCTTAAAAAAATATTCCGTTTTTATTTTCTATTTAATATTATAAATATATTTAATATTTATTGATTATATTTTTTAAATTGTACTTTTATTAAATCTTAAATATTTTATTTATCAGATATTTTATATTTAATAATATATTTACCTAAAATCTGATTATTATTTTATTTGAATATAAATATATAAATATATCTTAAAAATTTCTCATAGCTCAACATATTTTTTTTTGAAATGTAGGCCAAAAGCCTTTTAGCCGCCCTAGTCTTAGGCGTCGAATCTAACAACAGCTAACAATTAAGCCAATTAACAAACGCAAAAACACAAACATCAAACAGATTTATCTGATGTAAGCGTAGCACCCACAACAACAACAAATATAACAAAAAGAATAAAAAACATAAACAAATACATTCCAAGTAGCTAATCAAGTTCAATAAACCCCGCATAGGAGCAACAAAAAACTCCTACGAACTGACGGCCTGCGTCGAGAGTAAGTTGTTACACTCGACATCGGGTACTGACACTGACTTTGCATATATGTATGTATGGATGTATGTATGTATGTATGTATGTATGTATGTATTGTGTACATACGTATGTCTGCTCTGTAATCCCGATCTAAGTGGGTCAAAGTTTGCGGACATGCTAATTTATTCAAAGAAGAAGCAAATCAAAATAAACAACGTAGAGAGCGAATGTAAGTTGAAAAAGATTGTAGACGAGATACCCTACAGCATTATAGAACTAAATGTTCAATAATAATGATGTCGAAATGTTCTATAAACGAGATAGTTCCTAAGATTTTTGAAAACGTCTTTGATGCCACATAGAAAAACTCTTTTGATGGCGCAATGCTGCAAGGCTATGATCGCATATAGAACATAGGACTTGAAATTTCAGTCTGATAAAGCATAAGAAAACCGAACTAAATATATTAGAATATATATCATATATATACTCTATGTACACTCACCTATTTCACCTAAATACCATAATACCCTATAGCAGAGCTTGGCACGGCATGCCATTTCGCTGATCACTTTATGGGCAAGTTGAGCTGCCAAAATATTTGTGGCGAACAGAAAAAGCCAAAGAAATTTACATGCCAAACTTGTTGCCAACGATTCAAAAGAAGAAGATTTACTACACTCAAGATAAAGATCGACCTCCATATATACATTTCTATATACATTTACTGATAAATGTTCTCACGCTTTATGGAGTTGAGTTGTCAAGTCAAATGCCACGCCCATTTAACGTCTCTCCAACTTTGTTGCCCACTTTGTGTCTCATTAAAAGGGCACTAAAAACAGAAGAAAAAAAAAACGAAAAGAGGCACAGAGAAAAAAACCTCATCAAATTTTATTGGAATTACGGCTATCAAATGGGGCAAATGTAAGCTAAGAACTGCATACGTTTTATGGGTTATGGCACATTCTTGATGTCCGATCGGGTTTTACGATCTGCGCTGGCAAAAGGGCCTGAAAACCCTATGGGCCGGGCTAATTTTTATGCCTCGTTTACACGCTCTGCACTTTAACAATCCGATTATTGATTTCCAAATGCGAAATCTTCCAAGTTTTTCCCTCTCTCTCTCTCTCTCGCTTCATTTTATGTGTTAATTTTTACAGTCAGCTAGCTCAATAATTGGATAAAATTGTCATCGTTAAGAGTGTGTGAAGGAGAGAGAGAGAGAGAGAGTGAGTGAGAGAGGGGACGCATACCTGGTGGCCGCTGGTACTTAAACAGAAGTTGTTGCTCTTTAACTAGACCCTCAGGCAATTTGTTTATGGTTCGTTTTATAGTTTCGATGATATCTTTTCTACATACGAATTATTGATAAGATTCGAACTGAATCTGTGTGCGAGTTAGGTGTTAAGATCTTTAAGTTTTATTTATTATTTACATGTTTAATACATAAAAAAGTATAGAAAATTGAATGTAAAGCTAGTTAGTTTTAACAGCTCTGAAAACAATTTTTAAATAATAAAACTTTGAAATGTTTAAACAGAAAAATCTATAAAAAAAAAGTAGAGTATTGTAGAGTAGAGTATTCTAGCAAGTTTTTTTTTAAAAAATATTCTTAAATATATTTATTAAAAAAAAAACAGTTTTTAAACAGTGTTTTTTTTTTAGTAGAAACAAAAACATTAAAAAAAAAACATTTAATAAATCCAAATGAATCTATGGAATTATTTTGAAAGTATTTATAAATATATATATTTTTATATATATTTAACATAATTTTTATAGCAGACTTTCCAACTAGGCGTGACCTATTAAACACTTATAAAGAGTAATCTGTGTTTTCATATGTTCAGCTTAGTTCCTCAGCTCAAAGCTTTCATAAATCTATCATAGCTAAAACTATTTTGATGAGCAGCTTAGGCTCTGTTCTCATTTTGTCTTTACTCAGATTTGCGCTACACTACAATTTTGTGAAAATGGCAGATTTCAAAAGTATTTTTAAAGGAATTAATAAAAAAAAAAATATATTTATAAATAAATAAAAATAAATCTGAAACCTGTTAACTGTTGGTTAAAAACACGAATTCTCTTGAGCTGAACCACAAATCAAAGTGTTGGCTCAGCTTTTGCTACTTGGCTTTGCAGCCCTGTCCGGCAAAAGATTTTTAGCTGAAGGTATGTAATGTTCTATGGTTCTATTCTGGTATACATAAAAGCCATAGGAGTTGCTTTTAACCTATAATTAAAAATAAAAAAATAAATGTTAAAAGTTGCTTTTTTTGAAGGCGGCATTCAGTGCCATTCCACATTGCATAATAAGCAATAGTCAGTTGCCAAAAAGCTGCTCAGACACGAGTGGCCAGCGCACAGCAACAGCAATAACAAAAGAGGCAACTCCTCCAAACTCAACAGCTATAGACAACACCAAAAAAGAAGCAAAACAAAATAATAAAAAAAAAAAAAAAATAAAAAAAAAAATAAATAAACCATTCAAATGTACCACACGATTTGAACAAATAACAAAAGAAAGCTCCGCACGGGTCCAGACACACGATCTCTAAAGACTATATAAATGTATTGGTATCTTCATATATATAGTACTTCATATACACTTAACAAAAAACTACAAATCTACTTATTTTCGCATACAAAAATCATTAAATGCGATCATTGAACCACACTGTCGTAATGGATATGCCAAGAGAGCGAAGAGGCGAGCAATAAGACAAGTCATGCAAAAAGAAGCGAAGAAAAAAGAAGGATGACCAAACAAGAGTGATACTATTTTCGTTAGCTATATTTCAACTGTTCTAGCAGTTATCGATAAGAAATTGTTTATGAAATATAGAATTAGATTTGCCAATTGAGCGTAAGTGTAAACTTTGAAGTAAATGTGTAAAAATTATTTAATAAATTTACTTAAATTCGGAATGAGTTGGTAGTAGGCAAAGTAAATTTTATTGTGCAGTTCAAGTTAAGCAATCTATTTCTATCTTAAATCAAAATGCAAATGGAGTTAGTGTAATGGAAATGAAAACCAAGAAATTATACCGTTAAAGCATATCGCATTAATGGAGAGTCAGAAAAGTTCACGTCAATGCTCGAGTCAGCTCGAAGCACAGCTAAGCATGGACGAGTTAACTAAAGTGATTAATATGTCGTTCCATATATAAAGGCATAGTTATAGCTTCAAAATAACACTCACAACAATCTAATATATCACATTATTTTTATTTTATTGAAAATTCTTTATGTATCACGCTTATTTGGTCACACCGAATGTCAGCTTTTATAAATAGCCTGAGGCAGATTAAAAGCAAACTCCGCCTGGCGCATCAATTGAAATTGTATATTAATCAAAAAGTCTGCATAAATTTGTCACAACAAATTTCAGCTAAATAAAATTATTTAAGGAATCTCGAGAAAAAAAAAAGAAAGCAAAAAAACCATTAATATCAATTTATGAAGCCCGAAAAAATAAAAGCGAGTAAATTTCAATTGATATTTAATTGCGATGATGACTCGAGAATTCATTTCAATCGATACAAATTTCAATACATGTCCATGGCGAGGGGCTGTGTTGGGGGTGGGTATTCCAGCTGTAGCTTACATATTTATATATACAAATTCATATTCATATTCATATTCGTATTCGTATTCGTATTCGTATTTTTTTGGCGACTGTCTTCATATATTGATTAAGGCTTAAGCATTCTGACCTTCAACATTCATTGAGTTTGATTTTGTTTCTTCTCTTACTTTACTTGACTTTTTATTATTTATTTATTGTTATTATTTATTGAATTCGATTTCGTTCCGTTCGTGGCGCCTTTTCATAATACAAAAACTCGTTCGCGTCGAGCGCTTCAAGTGGAAATCTTGTTCATGGTTTGGCGCTGTTCTCGAGTTCAACAGTTTAATTATGTCTGATATATGTTTGTGACTTTGGATTTATCGTGCAGCTCAATTAGAATTCGTTTTTTCTTCATAGTTTATGAGCTCAGCAAGTTTTTTTCCTTTTTTTTTTTTTTTTTGTTTTGCTCAGCTATGAAATGTTGTTTTTATAAGGCCAATCTATAAACAGCTAATTACGTGTTATATGCTTGATCAAATTATTGTATTTTTCGAGATATAAATCAAGAAACTTTAAAGAGAAAAAAACCCGTTGATCAATAAAAAAAAATAAATTTTATATTTGTTAGAAAAATCCTAAATCTCATTATGTTATAATTTAATGTTAATATTGCTGCTTCTCTCTGTTTACATAAATACTTAAATTAAATGTTAATCAATGGACAGAAGTAAACGAACTTTTCAATTATATCAGCCATAACAACGCTGCAACTTTTTAACCTAAGTTTATCTATGAACATTTTAAAAATATCTTAAAATCATTCATTTTTTAAGTTTCTAATCTCAGCTGTCTGCTTAAACAAAGCTATTCACTTGGTCAAACTTACTTCAATAACTGTAAACTTGCGCATAGATCGTCTTACGGAATGTAAGCTGCTACACTCAGCTCTCTCTAGCTCTCTTTCTCTCTCTCTTCCACTCTCTCTCTCTGTCTCTAGCTCAGTCTCTCTGTAGTACAGGCTTCAACTTCCTTCTTACATCGAGCTGCCCATCAATTGCAGCTCAGTGCTAGTCGAACATGACTTTTAGCAGCTTATGTTTCGTACCTGGTTACCTGAAGATATTTTTCTCTCAATTTTTTCTTTTTTTTTTTTTTTGGCTCGTCATTAGTCAGATCGTTTGCTTATTATTATGGGGCATGATCGTGTCTAAATGAAATCTATTTTGTTGTGCGGAATAAAGTCGACTAATGCGATTACATTAGAGCCCCGGCCAGCATTACAGCGAACGAATAATAAAAGTGAATTAGAAATACGAGAAACGCGCAAAAATAAATAAATAAAAAAAAAAAAAAGGTTGGCCAAGAAATTTCTAAAGTCAATGAACGTTACGTAATTTCAATTAGGCTCGGAAACGATGAGAAGATGAAATTGCATTTAATATATGAGACACAGAGCATAAAACGAACTAATGATAACTCCACAGAGTTCTAGAAACTCACCCAGCCATAAGGAAGTGCCACATAATGTATACATAATAAATCAAATTTAAGTCATATAATTTACCTGTAAGAGAGAAGAAGAAGCGTTATTTTTAATTACATAATAATATTCAAACAAATTATGTTTTTTAACATTTATTTAGTCTTAGCTTTAACTTTAACTTTACTTTAACTTTAAAGTTTATTTTCTATTTGCCCATTTAAATATTTTCTATTTGCCGCTGTGCAAAATTTGGTCGATTTTGTTTCGTTTCCTCGGCCAAAAGCAAAAAACCCTTTTTGCATTCATAAATCTTTTATGTGCGCAATGAACGTTTCACTAAACTAAAAATTGCATTGAACAATTTGCACGGCGCTGAGTCAACAATTTGCCCATAGCTGCAACTGCGAGGCTCCACTGCCACTCCCACTCCCACTCCCTGTACCTTCCCCACCTGCCTTGCTGATAACAAAAGGTAGCTAGGTACAGCTTATATATGTGTGTGTGTGTATCCAATATAGTTACAACAACGCAGTTGAGTGCCCTGTCCCCTCCTCTCTCCCCCTTTCGCCCCCCTCCCCTCATATACCGTTTCAATTTACTCTTGCGTGCGTTTCTTTTTTTAGGTTTTTGCTGCAAAAATATTTGCGATTGCCTTTTGTTAAATGCTCTCTCGCTACGCCCTCCCCGATCCCTCGCTATATTTGCATTTGTATCTCTATCTGATGTTTATACTAGCCGCGCAGACAAAGCATTGTGGTCATATACCCTATAAGCTAATGGCCATGTGTATACATGGATGTATTTACAAATTTGCAGATGAAATTCTGTTCAAACTGAAATTACATGGTGTGCATGTATACCCTGTAAAGCAGGGAGTATGTGTACATGCAAGTGATATAACTTTTCGAGCTCTGCAATAAACTTAATTGACTAGCTTACGGCACTTAGTATTCATATATTTGAATCTAATTGGAATATACAAATAAAAGAGCTATGAATATTTCCCACAGAGAATATAAATGCTTACATATATATAAATACATATATAAAATATATAAATAAAAATAAAATATATAAAACAAAAAAAAAAATATAAAATATAATATAAATTATAAAATATAATATATTAAATATAATATAAAAAACATAAAATCTAAAATATAAAATACAAAATATAAAATATAAATAAAAAAAATAAATATAAAATATTAAATATAAAATATTAAATACAAATTATAAAATATAAAACACAAAATATAAAATAAAAAACATAAAATCTAAAATACAAAATAAGAATATAAATATATAATATTAAATATAAAATATTAAATACTAAATATAAAATATAAAACACAAAATATAAAATAAAAAATATAAAACAAAAAATTTAAAATATTATATATAAAACAAAAAATATAAAAAAATATATATTAAATATCAAATAAAAAACATAAAACATAAAATATAAAATATAAAATACAAAGTATAAAATATAAAATACAAAATATAAAATAAAAATATATATAAAATAAAATATAAATATAAAATATAAAATACAACATATAAAATATAAAATATGAAATATAAAATACAAAATATAAAATACAAAATATTGATTAGAAAATATTATTATATATTTATATCATAAAATATAAAAGATATATATAAAGTCTAAAATATAAAAACCTAATATATGAAATATAAAAAATAATATATTAAATGTAATTAATAAAATATAAAATGGAATATATAAAATCTAACATGTAAAATAAAGAATATATATAACATATACAGAATATAGAATAAGTCTTGTATGACAATAAATAATATTTATACATTGAAGACAAGAATATACTGCATATAGAGCATTTAAAATTCGTTCAATTATATGTTAGCTTCATATATGCATGCTAAAACAAAGACAATAAATAATATTTATACATTGAAGACAAGAATATACTGTATAGAGCATTTGAAATTCGTTCAATTATATGTTAGCTTCATATATGCATGCTAAAACAAAGAAAATGAACAATATCTAAAGGGTATGCGCAAGTCGTTCAATTTGAAGAATCTCCTATGTGTTTAAGTTGGCTACCGGAGAGATATGTATGTAGAATGGAATCGGCGCCGTTTCTATGCCCGCTTATTATGAATTATGGCCACGTTGACAGTTTGGACCAGGCGAGGGCGTGGAAAACTTGACAGATGCGCGCAGATCTCGACGAGTCGCTGTGGAATGCTTGTTCCTGGTATTTATTGTAGATGTTGTTGTTTGTAAACGTTGCTGTTGCTGTTGCTGTTGTTGTTGTTGTTGTTGTTGCTGGAGCTCTATTTCTTATTAATAATGTGATAAAAACTGTCAGACGGCCAACTGTGCGAGCTCAAGAGCACAAGAGAATATGAAAAGCAAAAGTGGCTTTTAGCTGGTTGTTTTGTTGCTTTTTTTCTTTTTTTGAGAAACTCTCGCAATCCATTCCACTAAATTAAGCAATTAATTTCACATTTATATAAGAAAACAGCAACAACAATAAATTGTTGTTTTGGCCATATACAAATATGTATAAGCAAACATGTCTTTATATATATATACATTATATATATATATATATATATATATATATATATATATATATATATATATATATATATATATATATATATATATATATATATATATATATATATATATATATATATATATATATATATATATATATATATATATATATAGACAGGATTATAGCAAAGCCAAGAGCTATGCGCAACTCTGTCACAACTTATTATTCTGTGAAGCCCAACAAATGGAGCTCAAGTTCGTAAGCAAAAAAAAAAAAAAAAAAACGTGCTCACAAATTGGCTAAAAATCACAATCAAATCTGTATCTGTTTCTGTATCTTAAAGTCAGTCAAACTGCAAGACAGTTCAGCTAATGCGAACTGACGTCTGGCATACTTAAGTGTAGTAAGGCAGGAGAGACGCAACAGGAAATTCACATCAAAAAATGAGTCGAAAACCGAAAGTGAAAATCAGATTTATTATGAAATCAAAAGATGATCAGCAAGTGCTTATGTAAATATATATTTAGAGACATACATAAACATATCTATATGTATATATATATATGTCTGTATACATGTATAAGCTGGCTGCCTAAACGACTTCGAGTTCACTCTAAGCCTTAAAAGCTTGTTATTGCCATAGCACTTATTACTATGGCTATGCACCTTGGCTAATACAACAAAATTTGTTTCTCAAATTCCACTTAAGCTCGTGAAAAATGAGCGGATTTGAGTTATAATTCAGTTTTTGTTCTAGTTTTTTATAACTTAAAATGGAATTTTATGTTGTATAAATGAAATGTTTCAGTTCGAAAAAAAAAACGTTTTGTTTGTATTAGTTTACATAATTCCAAATTCTCTATAGCTAAAGATATTAACAATATATCAGATATTTCGATATTTCTTAGCATTCAACTCAGTATCAGTAACTCAAATGCAATAGAAATTCATACAAATGAGAGATTTCTTAAAACAAGCTCTATATATAGATACTATACCAGATATATTTATGTATGTATATATACATATGTGTGACCTTATGGAATACTGTTGGCGGGTATAAACAATTTAATCTCGACTCATCACGCTCAAAATGATTAAAAAATATTACTAAGACCAAAAGAAAGCAGAAGAAGCTACTCAAAGAAACTTACTTAAAAAATAAAGAAAAATGCACTGGAAAAGTTAATTTATATTCCGAACTCCCTCTCACTCGCTCTCTCTCTCTCTCTCTCTCTCTCTCTGTCTCTGTGAACCTCATTATCTATACATCTATCTCCCCAGATTTCTCTCACTTCTGTGCCCATCTCTATATTTATACTTGCTTCTCACTCGCTCTCTCTCTTTTTCTAGCTTTCTTCCGCACTTTTTCTCTCTTTCTTCCAATATCTACCTCTAACCAAGAGTTCTTTAAACTTATTAAATAGATTCCAAGACCAAACGCTTAGCTAACTTTTGATTACCGCACTTAATTCTCTCTCTAAACATAGCTTAGCAAACCTTCAACAAGCTACAATTCTCAACCTTTTTATCATAGTTTTTTCGTCCCTTTTGCGGAAACTCATTTAAAAAGGCCAACTGGAAAAAAAACGATACATTTGCTACGCATTTCAGTTGGGCGATTTAGCGTTCAATGCTCTCCATTAGGCATAAACAAGAAACCGCTTCAAAGCCAATAATAAATTCAAATGCTGCTAACATCGCTGCTATCAATACAGCCGTCTAAGCAGCAACAGCAACAGCAGCAACAGCAGCAACAACAACAACAAATGCAATTACAAATAATATGCAACTTGGTCGTTTATCTTTATCTTATTTATGAAAACGACAACAAACCGACAAATGCAATTTATGTGTTTGTGCTGGTCAATGCAAAGGGCAGAGTCTCCCTCTGCCGGACGCCCGCTCTCACACACTCTCTCTCTCTCTCTCTCTCTCTCTCTCTCTCTCTCTCTCTCTACACTTCACTCTCTTTGGGATTCCGTATCAGCAGCTGGCAGCAAATAATGCTGCATAATGGCAGCGAAGTAGGAGAGGATGTGGGGTAGCTTCGTCGTCCAAGTTGGAAGCTGGAGCTGAAGAGCCCAGCACTTGGGCTTGACGCTCCCCGAAAAGCGAAAAACAAAAAACATCAACAGCAACAACAACAACAACAACAACAAAGGCAAAAAACTAAAAACTAAAACAAAGCAAAGCCAAAGCCAACTAGGAAGAAGAAGTGGCAACAATTGTCGGGCATTAGAGATAGAAGATGAAACAAAAAAAAAAATGAAAATAAATAAAAAAAAATTGAAAAAGCCAAACGAAACATTAAGCAAAAAAGAATGTGAAGCGATTTGTTGAAGTGTGGTAAGGCTGCACAGTGGTTAGGTAATTACGAAATAACTAATGAAAAAATAGAGCACAGCAAGTAAATTGCAGAAAAATAAAACATTTATATTTAAAAATTTATATTTAAAAATTTACACAACAAACTATGAAAAGTTTGTTTAAATAAAGTTAATGAAATATACGAAAATTAATGAAAGTTAAATGAAATTTACATATTAATTAAAAATTTAAAAATATTTCAATAATTAAATCAAAAATTGAAGTACGAAAACTAAATTAATATTTATTTTTAAATAAATAAACTTGATAGTTAATTTATTCTTTAATATTTATTAAAATAGAGAAATGCAAAGGAAATGGATATGGAATAAATAATATAAATATTGCTAAATATTTATATTTATAATTTAAATATTTAATTATCTTTCTATTATGTATGAAAAATACAAATAAAAAAATTCATTTTTTTTTCAAATTTAAAAATAATTGTATTTTATAATTAAATTGCAATATGAAAATAAATTGATAAATATTTTTATATATTACAAAATAAATAAAAAAAAAATATTTAATAGTTTTTTTATTGCATTGAACATTAAAAAGAGTTGGAATTTTTCATTTAAAAATACAAGATCTAAAAAATTTAATTTAAAAATTTTGTTAGACTTGCAACTTGCTGCACAGTTTGACCACTGTTTGGCCACCAGAGGCAGTGGCAGGGTCAGAGCCAGAGCATTGCATCATCGAGTGGCATTGTGATTGGAGTGGGGCTTGGGCGCTGAGCAGTCGTAACAGAGTGCAAAAGTGTGACTACGGCAAAGCGATGGGGAGCTTACAGCATAGGGCACACTGAGCATACTGGGCACTGGGCAGTGGCCATTGGGATGCTGCCCCCATTGGCATGTTGCAATTGTTGCAACCTGGAAGTAGGAAGTGCCACAGCACATAGAGCAGCACTAAGAAAAAAACCCTTTTGGGGCCAGCCAGCCAGCCAGGCAGGCAGGCAGGCAGGCAGGCAGGCAGCTAGGCAGCCAGGCAGCACGCAAAAAATCAACAAAAATAAATCGCACTTGATGGCCGATAGCTGGAGTTGCAGTTGCAGTTGCAGTTGCAGAGTCCGAGGCTGTGGCTACAGATAGAGCCTGCAACTTGCCACAAATATTGCGTTTAATAAGCGCACATTGGGCATCGGTTAACTAACTGGGCGCAGTTGAAACAAAGGCAACCAACAGCAACAGCAACGGCAGCGGCAGCAGCAACAGCAACAGCAGCCAACAGACAACAACCTGTTGCGAAGTGCAGGGCCGCATCTTCTATTGATAGTCAATGACATTTGGACGTGGCTTGTGGTAGGGCCACAGCAGCTGCTGCGCCCATAAAAAACGGCCAAAAGCTTCTTTGTTGCCTCTACTGATGCAGCAGCAGCAGCAGCAGCAGCAAAAGCAACAGTTGCTGCCGTGACTGCCATTGAAATCCTATAAAAATGTTATCTTAATGGCTTTTATGTTAGCGAAAGCCATTAAAACAACAAAGCCAAAGCCAAAGCCCAGGCGAGCCAGCCAGGCCAACATGCAACAGGAGGCAGCAAAAAGCGTCGCCTGTTGCAAGTACGGCAAATAAAGTTGAGTTTTACTCAATTGTACGATTGATCAGCCAACAGGCAATGGGCATTGGGCAATGGGCAATAGGCAATGGGCAATGGGCAATGCTCATAATGGGCTGCACCCTGGCCAAAAGGGATTCAACTTGGGCTTCAACTTGGTCTTCGCTTTCGAGCTTCAAGTACTTTTTTTTCTCTGTCTGTGCTCGTTGAAGATTAGCGCCTGAAGTTTGCCATAGCCCTGAGTAAGTATTGTTCAGATAAATGCTCAAAATATAAACGAGCAATTGACCATAAGCTGCAAGTATTTTGGGCCTACAGCAGGACCAGGCAGGGCCTGCGATAATAAAAGAAAGAATTTGAGTGGAGAAAAAGTCAAAAGAAGATGATTTATGACTGGGACGAAGCGATTTAGATTAAACTAATTAATAAATAAAGCAATTACAATTAATTAAAATTTAATAATAACGAAGAGATAATACATTATATACGTAGAAAGTGGATATATCCAAACTTGAATTGAATTCAACAGGGTATAAGAAGGATCTCCTATTGAAATATTAGTAAATGGTTAAGGAATTAGTATAAGAGTTTATGGAAGCGGTTTGCTTATTATCGGAAGTTTTTTTAATCCAAAGCACAGGGTATATAAAATCTTTAATAGAGTACACACAAATACTCAACTGATCATCAGCAGTTAAATCAGGCTCATTTACAGGGTATACAAATGCACTTAACAGTAGAAATCTTAATATTAGAGCTCTGTCTTCATCATAATCAACATAAGTCTCATCTATTTCATATATGTACAGGGTATATAAATGAATAATAACAACAGTATGTTATATAATCAAAATTTAACCAATTTATATGAATATAGAATATATACATACATCTACTGAACATTAGCAGAAGGCCCTATATAAATATAAGCAGAAATCATTATCAAATTGATAAGTACAGAAGACATATAGTATATATGTATATAGTAGTTACAAAGTCGTAAAAAGCTTATAAAAATTTAAAAATCCAGACCTGATATAAACATTTCTACTGTTTAGTTAATATAAATACCCTGTAATGATATAATTTAACTATACTATATAATTACACAGTATCTGAATGAACTAAACAGCAGTAATCTTATTATTCATATTTAAATTGTTTGGTTCATACATATACCCTGTAATGATGTAGTATACGAGCTATTTTGTATAATTACAGGATGAACTAGCCAGTTGAAATATTAAATGCTAAGACTCTGCTTAGCATTACAAATTGCAAACCAAAATATTTCATATAATTATGCAGTATAGAAATGAATAAAAAATAGCAGTTGGCGTTAAACAATTACTCAACTTATCTCTACAAATCAATAACATGTCGACAAGTAAAATCAAAAGATAATCATACAAAAACAAGTTTGGCAATTTTATAAAAATAAATATATATATATATATATATATACATAAAAAATAATTTATGTAAATTAAAGACAAATATGTCAATTTTTTCTTTTTTTAATACATTGCTAACACCAATAAATTTGCTGGCTGCACAGCCTTTTGCCAGAACTCTATTTATGATGTTTGCTTTAGGGTTAAGCCAACTTCTGGGTTTTTGTCTCATTCACACGCTGTCGCAAAAAGCCAGCAGAGCGTCTAACGGTGCCCGTTCTCCCGCAGTCTATCGACTAAAGCCACTTAGGCACGCTGTCTTCAACCCAAAAAAAAAAAAAAAAAAAAAAAAACAATAACAAAAACAAAACAAAGTGAGAGACAGCCGAAAAGCAAACAACCTACCGCAGTGTCAGCAGCAACAGCAGCAGCAGCAGCAGCAGCAGCAAAACAACAACAATGGCTAAAAAGACAATCAACCTGAGCCTGACGCTTGAGCACAGTTTGAGAGGCACTGTCAGCTTAAAAGCTGCCCTTCAGCTGCCACTGCCGCTGCTTCGGCTATCATTTTACATTTTGATTTTATGCCTTCCCCTCGCCCGCTCTCTCTCTCGTTCGCTCTCGCTCGCTCTGCCTCTACTTGCTGCAGCAGTTTACATTTAATTTTTATGCCTTGTCCCCGTTTCTCTCTCTCTCTCTCTCTCTCTCTCGCTCGCTGCTTGCTGCAGCAGCTGTGCTGCTTGTCAGTTTTCGCTTTTCGCATATTCGTAATTAAATAAAAAACAAACTGTAAATATTTGCAAAAAGGCTATACGGAAGCTTTTTATAAGCACATGAAATACATGGCTTTCGTTGATTTTGGTTTTTTTAAAAAGAATTTTTTTCTGTGAGGCATTTAAAACATTCAGATTGCAAAGTGAAGTGAAGTGCGACAGCCGCCGGTTTCAAGTGGCCCCACAGCAGCAGCAACAACAACAACAACAACACAATGCAAAGTCCCTCGCTTCAACAGGCCATCACAGGCAGTCAGTCGACCAAACGATCTGTCAGGCCTCGCGCTCTTCACATCATCGCAAAAAAAATATTTGTTAAAAAACAATCAACAACAATCAACAATAACAAAAGCGAACAAGTGAATCGCATGTAAGGCAAATGGAAAAGGTTTCTGCATTGGCTAAATGAATGGACACTTTGACGTGGGAAAGGAATTACTCTGTGATTATTGAATGGATTTACCGACATATATCGGTAAGATAATAAAATGGAATAAGAATAAGGCATGGGAAGAGAACATTACATATGAGTTACTTTTACTTTTTTCTTATTAGAAAATGTTTCCAATACATTTAGTAAGATCATTTTAAATTTCAATTTAAGCCTTACTTTAGTCAACAGGTAATGGAAGCGAATACATAAAGAGCAGAGAATATTACAAATGTTTTACTTTATCTATTAGCCTATTGGCATATGCTTTTACTTTTTTTTCGTTCTTTAATGGCATTCTGTGCTTCAATATCTCTCTCTCTCTCTCTCGCTGCTCACCATTTTTTTCACTGTAACTCTATTCCTTTCCATCTCTCTCTCTCTCTCTCTGTGTTTTTTTATGACTTTTTCTGTACGGCTTTCATTATTTGTCTCTCTCTGCCTCCCTCCCTCTCTCTTTCTTCCTCTCTCTCTCTCTTTCGCTATCTGTCCATATTTGTTTCTCAATCTCTCCACATTTACTTCTCCTTCCTCCCTCACTCCTCTCCTTCTCTCTCTCTCTCTCTGTCTCTCTCTATCTCTCCTTTGCTATCTGTCCATACTTGTTTCTCTCCACATTATCTTTCACTACCTCTATCCTTCTTGCTCCGCCCATTCCTCTTCCTCCCTCTCTCTCTCTCTCTCTCTCTCTCTCTCTCTCTGTCTCTCTCTCTCTCTCTCTGTCTCTCTCCCTCTCTACTTCTTCTATATCTCTTTCTGTCTCTTTCTGTCTCTTTCTCCCCACTTCATTTATCTTCCTCTTATTATATAGATTTTGAAAACCACATAGCAAGGCATTTCGCATAAAAGATCTCCTTTTTTCTATTTCCCTCACTATATTTCCGTCACAACAAAAGAATTTATACATATATGGCAATTTATTCAACAAACACTCACAGTTTTACAGTTAGATTATTTCTATATATGTTTTACTGTTAGATTTTCTATATATATTTTACTGTTAGATTACTTTGTATGTGTCCATATTGAAATGGCAACTCCTTCTTCTGGCAGTCGCCTCCAATTGCAATTACAACACAAAGCCTGACTTTGACGCTGGTTAATTGCATTTGCCCACAGAAACAAATGCAATGCTGAGATGCTGCAATCCAGCGATCAACAAGCAACAACAATCATAATGAGCAAAGGCAACAAATAATAATAATGAAACTAACAGCAACATGCGATATGATACGAAGCGATAGCAAAATGAAAAACAGCTTCATTCACAGTAGCATCAAAAGCTATTTAAAGTCTTTGACACTTCATTTAAAATGAAAATGAGAAGCGAACTGGCTTGGGCTGCCCCTGCCCATGCCACAGCCCCTGGCCCCTGGCCCCTGCTGGCAAGTTGCAACCAGCGGCTCAGCTGCATTTCGTGCTAAGCACAACAAAAGACGAAGAAGGCAAAATAAAATAAAAAATTAAATAAAGAACCAAGCGAAAAAAAATTGCGGGCCATAAAAAAACAAAAAAAAGAAATAAAAAAATAAAACAAAACACAACAAAGCTAAACCTGAAACTTGAGCACAATATGCTGGTACTCCAAAAACTTGCCAATGGGTTCACAGAAGCGTGTACAGGGTGAGGAGGAGAGGGAGGAGGAAAGGAGGCGGCGGCAGTGGCAGCGGCAATGGCGGCGGGTCCTAAGTTGAAGGCGACAAAGTGTCGCAGAGTTTTGCCTTTAGGTCTAGACCTCGCATTCACGGTTCTCGGAATTGGAACTGGAACTGGAACTGCAAATGCTGCATTCAGCTGCTGACTGATTCGAGTGCAACGCCATAAAGCTAACCTCCAAACGAGCCAGCATAATGGCCATAAATAATGTCCGAGAATCAGCCTAAGCGTAACGCTCGAGGCATTAAGAAAATTATTCAACCCGAAGCTGGGAACCTGAAAATATTTGGTATTTGCACTGCACAAGGAACGCAGGCATTAGTCATACTTCAGCTATACACAAACATATATATAGCATGCCTAATATATATATATATATATATATATATACATATATACATATATACATATCTCAATCTCTGTCTTTTGTTGAAATTCCTTTTGGTCTGCCAAAAAGGTGTGAATTTTACGCAGGATAAAACTTAAACAAAAAAAAAACACATCTAACTGCCAAAAAGGAGCAGCTCGCACTGGCGCCTGTGTTATTTATGAGTGACTGGCAAACTGACTGACAAACTCACTGCCAAACTGAAAGTCTGACAGACTTACTGACTGACAGACAGACAGTCGAATATTTTGCCCTGCTCTTCAACGTGTGTGGCCTATTTCCGGTTTTTTGCATTCTGTGTAGAGCTTACGCATTAAGCTACAGTGGAAACTACCTAAAGAACTCGAGAAAGTGTTTAACATGAGCTGTAATCTAAGGTGATAATCCAAATATATAAATTTAATATTTATATATTTTCATTTTATAAAATATTTAAATTTAATTTATAATTAAAGGTCTTGGAAATAATAAAAGAATATATAAACATTAAAATTCGTAGGAAATATGATAAATTCATAAGTAGTGTCAAGTGTGCTTAAAGTTAGTTAACAAATTATCATTAAGTTGAAACTCAAATCTTTATATATGTACTTAATTTATTTATAAAATCTGTAAAACATATGAATAGATTGTAATCATAAAAATTGCGTTGATATATTATAGGCGGTGTGGAAACTCATTATATACATAAATATATTTCTTAATAAGCATTTATATACCTATATTAAAAATATGATTATATTTTTAAAATATTTTCAATATTAAATAACAACTTTTTTAAATTGAAAAAAATATATATATTAATATATATATTATATATAATAAATAAATGTATATGTATATATATACATTTTTTAAATAGAAAAAAGTTAAGAATGCATTACACACGTCTGGAATAAAACTTTGTAAAATATTAAGCTAATTTATTAAAAAAAAATTCTTTTTGATTATAGATTGTTGAGATTGTTTGCATGTTTTGTTATATACAAAAAATCGTAATCATAAAATTCAAAAAGAGGCAGAACATGCATTTAACATTGCTCAATGATAAAAGCTTGACCACATGCATACATAACATAGCTGGCTCAAAAAGGTTTACATTTAATAATAAAAAAAAACTTAACATCCACCTAACAGTGTCAATCGCTTGCAGCTTAACAGTGCTCCCAAGTAAGAAAACTTCAATATTCAAGACAGAAGTTAAAATATCTGTTAGTCAATTAATCAATATGAACCAATAAGACATTCCTACGCCCATAGCCAGTGTACACTGTGGCAAGCTAAGGGATTAGCCATTTGCAGGTTTTTTTTACGCGTGACTCATTCACAAATAAAAAACAAGTCTAAGGGCGCCTTTTTTTGGTCTTTTTGTGGTTCTTGGCTACGAAAAAATACTTTTGCAGGAGTTGAATTTGATTCGGGCTAAAAAGCTGAACGTCTGTTCCCTTTCCCACATTGGCGAAGAAGATGCCAAAGACCACCGGGCGATATATATATATATAATTCTTCTTCTTTTTTTTTTTTGTTTGCAATTTTGCTGAATGAAAATTGAATTTGAAGCACATAAATTATAGGTTTTGCCTTGGGTATTAGTTTGGTTTTTATGCGGAAAAGAGCAACAGAGGCCCATCATCATTAGATGACGATGCTGATGATGATGAAGTTGATAATCATCATCAGATATGCCGCTAACAACGCAACGAATGCAACAAGCCGAAGATGTAGCTGCAGATAAAAGAGAGCCAAAGCTGACCTCTGGGATTGCGTGCGACGACGGATGCTCAAAGTGTGGCAGACCACAGACTCTAGCTAACTCTAACTCTATCTCTATCTCTATCTCTCTCTCTCTCTCTCTCTCTCTCTCTCTCTGTCTACATACATACGTATATGTATGTAAGCATGTGTGCATAGACAACCCTAGACATTAATATTAATAAGCTGCTAGAGACAAGCGCCAACTTCCTTTGAAACATTTAGAATTCTAATTAAAACGACTTTATCTCTGATTGGATGCTAGTTTTTCTATATTGTTTATTTTTAAATTTCTTATTAGAATCTGAAGCACGTGCCCAGGGACTTGACGTCTGTTAACTAGACCTGCTTGTCAAAACTAACAAGAGAGTAGGGTATGATAACTATGCGACAATGCTTGGCATTGAGAGGAAAGATTTATATAAAAAAAAAAAAAATAATGTTTATTTAAAAGATTTTATAGTTATTCTTAAAACTTATCACGATTCAGCTGCTTGCATTAAATGTTAATTACACATATTTTGTTGGCCGCCTGCTGTTAATGTTAATGTAATGTGGCTGTTAGGGCTGCTGTTATGCCAACAGCAGCAGCAGCAGCAGGTGCAGCGTATGGCACAAAAACTAAATAAGGCGCAAAACAAATAGTTTTTTGCTATTTGAAAAGTGGAAACGAAAACAAAGTCAAACAAGCAGCTCATTGAGCAAAAGGCAGCGCTGGGCAGGGAGAGCGTAGAAGGAGGAGAGGCGGAAACTAACAGAACAGTAGCCAAAGAGAGCAAACAGAAGAGAGCGAGCGGGCGCAGCTGCGCTTCGACTGCGGCTGCTGTTTGCTGTTGCTATTGCTGTTGCTGTTGTATTGTTGTTGGTATTGTGTCTTTTATTTAAACAATTTACAAGAAAGCAACATTCCAGCTGCCTTAAAATGGACAAAAGTTGGCGCAAGAACCACGAATAGAACAAAGATCGAGGGGCACTCAGAGAGAGAGAGAGAGAGAGAGCGAGAAAGAGAGAGGGAGAGGAAGGGGAAGAGCGGGGCGAGGCGCTGAGTAGACGCAAGTGACGACGACGACGACGACGACTACGACAATGGCAAACGTTGGCGCGACAGCAACATTTTTCTTGGCACCAAGACACAGACAATGTACACACAAGCCGAACGAGTGGAAGGAAATGCGCAGCGGCGGGGCGGGGCTAGACTAGTGTTGGGTAAGACAATAAACGCGTTTATTGACTTGGCTGCTCCTTGGCAGCAGCAGCTGCTGCTGCTGCTGCTGCTGCTGTGTGGGCAGCAAACGAGCCTAGTGGTGACTCGCTAAGCAGCTACTCCAGAAGGCGGCTGGCAAGTGCGAGCGAGAGAGGCAACAACAGCGTTTAACTGTTAACAGTTGCCAACAGAAAATGTTAATTGAGTGTAATGTTAATTACGTTCTGGCATTTAAGCGATTGATTATGTCTATATGGAGGTGAGCGAGAGAGAGAGAGAGAGAGAGAGAGAGAGGGGAGGAGAGTGAGGTGGGTGAGTGGGTGACTAGCATGAAACTGTGAGAAAAGTGTGAAGTGCAGTGCAGCTAAAACTGTTAAACATAAAAAGCTGTAAAAGGAAAAGATAAACTACAAAAGAGTGTAGAACGCTGTTGAAGCACATGTCAAACTGTAAGGCTTATTTGCAGATGGTGGTGCAGTGCAGCTAAAACAGTAAGAGAACTATGCTGCAGCGGGGCAAAGGAAAGAATCAGCAAAGCTTGAGCTGTTAATTGGCAATGCTTGCACTACTGTAAACAGAGCCTTTTTCGGTAAACGCAGTGCTGCTACAACTATAATAAAGCTGGAGAATGGTATTAAGAGCTGGCAATTGATGAACAGTTATAGAGGAACTGCGCTGCACGTTGTCATTAACAGTTAAGTGACTGTAAAACTGTAAAGTTCGTTTTAACATGCGATTTGATATCATTGGAAATGCATCGACATCAGGTAAGAGTTGGCCTATAAAAATCGGTAAATAAATAATAAAATATGAGGCACGCTTAGAGACAGAAAGAGTGAGAGACTGAATAAGACAGCAAATAAATAATATTATCGCAATTTCGTTCATCAAGTTTGTATATACTTTGTTTTTGTGAACCGTCTGAGGCCGTGGCATTTTGAAAGCGGCTTCTCTATTGCTTCCTTATTCTTTGTGGGCCCAGGCACGCAATGAAGACAACATCTTGAAAAGGGTCAAAACATCAAGCAAAAGGTTTCAAGGGATTCGCGGCGGATAGCGCGATTCGAGCTTAAGATTCAAATGCGAGAGGTTTCCTTTTTTCTTTTCTTTTTTTTTTTTGACTTGGACCTCAAAAAAAAAAAAAAACAAAAAACGTTAAAAAACTTTTGGCGATGCGCGCCACTTGATAGTCGAGTCCAAAAGTCGGACGGCTGTGTCTTTACAGCTCTATAGCTCCACAATGGAAATGAAATGAGAGAATTGCTCAAACGAGATTCACGGCACGCGAGATTTATGAGCTGGCACTTTGAGATGAATTTGTAATCACGTAGTCGCTGCCAGGGTTCAAATACAACAGCAAAATTGAGATTTTTCTGCTTGATTTGGCAGTTGAAATCGAGCTGGCCGAAGATTTAAAGCTTTCTTTCCTGCCAATGTTAATAATAAATAATTAATGTTAACATCTAAGAACTGATATTCTTAACATAATTGCATCCCTGTTAACATAAGCAGCCTCTGTTTAACAGAATCTCTGTCAACGAATATCTTTAGTTTAACAGTTCTATGTTAACAGACATCCTTAACTTAACAGTAGCTCTGTTAGCTAATATCCTCAGCTTAACAGCAGCTGCAAACAGCTGTTACAATGTAATTAACACCAAAAAAAAAAGAAAAAGAAAAAATTTAACTGATTTGCACTGTGGCAATTCACGCGTTGCCGCATTGAAGGCGTTTTAGCCAGTAGGCATAGAGGAGGGGGCGTGTCACGCAATATGTTTAACGTAATTAGCAGCGAAGGCAGCCTGTAAAATATTTGCGTCGAATTAAGGCAGCAAACAAGCTACCGACGACTCGCTGCCAGTCGCTGCCAAAGGCAACAGCAACTGGCGACTGGCGAGGGACTTGGAGCAGCTATTGGGCTAGCTATGTTAGCTAGCTAGCCAGCTTGCAGCTCGTCGCCGCCAATGCCTTTTGTAGCAATAACAACAACAGTTAGAGTTGGCAGAGGCAAACAGGCAAACAGGCAGCAGCATGTCCAGTGCCTGAGCCAGAGCCAGAGCCTGTGATTGGCGTCAACAGACGAAGACGACGACGACGACGACGACGACGACGACGACGACGACGACGACGACGACGACGACGACGTCGACGACACCCATTGGAGTCTAGAATATGGCGCCACTAATTAGAAATTCTTAGCGCACAAAAAGACGTTGCGAAAATATTTTTGTTGCCTGCTCTGGGCGACAGGAGATGCTGGCGCGGGACTTTTAAGGAAGTGCCAAAGTGACATTAAATAGTTGTGCTTGCATTTCTATGTTTCGTTCTTCTCTCTCTCTCTCTCTCTCTCTTTCTCTTTCTCTCTTTATCTCTCTCTTAAGTTTTTTCTATGTGTGTACCTAGTCAAGTGTCAATTGGCTGGCAAATGTGTTCAATGCATCTCAAACTGACAGTTTGAGCGGCTAGGTAAAGTCGAAGGTTGCTGATTTATGACCAGGTATTTCATAGACTTTAGAAACATAGATCATATGAGTTTTAAAGCCTAACTTTGAGTATTTACAGTTTGAGAAGCGACGCCGCTGATGCTAATTTCTAGCTAGACAATATGTGATCTATTATCAGAGAAAACCTTAAATTCTACCTCTCAGTTACAACATTTCAATCAGTGGCTTTAATATTGTCAGTTTGATATGCTAGGTTATCGATGACTGATTTACTTTGAGTCTATGATCAGGTATGCAATATGCCTTCAAATCTTACTTTAAGCGCCTAATTGCTTATGCTATGGCTTTCAAACCTTACAGCTGAGGGAGCTTCACAGTATACGCTGATACTGATACGTTCAGCTTTAACAGCTTACAGCTTCAGAGACTAGGCAGTTAGAATGGGGTTTGGGGCTTTAATATATATTATATGTGAAGTCAACAAAATCTGCTTTTGATCAAAGATCTACGCCAAAGTTTTTGATAGACTCCTCAGTGCATTTCAAACAGACAGCTTGAAAGCAACTAAATTGATTGTAGATGTGCAAATAGTAGATAATCAAACCTAGATAAAAGCTTTTAAAACTGTTCAATACATTACAAACTTACAGTTTGAGCGATCACACCAATGTCTATTGTTCTAAGAGCTGAGCTGCTTTTCTGCAGTCAGCAATAAATGCCCGCTTATATAACTTCAAGCTTGTAAGAGCTTCTCCAGCGCATTTCAAACTACAACTTTAAAAGGCCATACACAGCCCGAAATTACTTACTTTGCTTGTAATCTCTTATCAGGCATGTTATATAGCCTCAAGTCTAGCTCTAAGCCGTTAATAGCCCGCTCAGTTCTATTAAAACTGACAGTTTGAGATGCTAGACAAGTGTTTGAGCTGTGCCAGCAGCCTCTGATCGGTCATCAGCTCATATGCGGTCAACGGTAGCTGCCCTTCTATCTAACCCTGGAGTTTTGAAGAGGTTGTTCTGCCTACGAACAGCAGCAGCCAGCAGCACTTAAAATTCAAGTTCAATAGCAACGACAACAACAATCATCATGATGATGATGCTGATGCTGATGATGATGATGGGGTTGCTGATGATGTTGGCAACAGCGGAACGTGGCGCAGCATGTGGCGCGTTCTAAGAACTTGCAACAGTTGCCGACTGCTGCTGTTGCTGCTGCCACTTGGCACGAATGTCAACTGCACGAAAATGTTGCTGCCGTTGCTGTTGTTGTTGCTGTTGTTGCTGCTGCATGCAATTGCCTCAACCTCTCAGCTCGCTTCTGTTCTATTGATCGTTAGGCTGCTGTTTTTTTTTTGTGGTCCCTGGTGATAGCGTTTGCTCCTTGGCTTGTCAAAGACGAGCAGCAGCTCCTTGCATTTGTTGTTGCTGTTGCTGATGTTGTTGCTGTTGTTGTTGCTGCTGCTGTTGCTACTGCAGCAAAGGTTAACAACATTCGCTTGGGCCGACGTTTCGGTTCGTGCGGCATCTTGATGTTGCAAGCAGCTTCCTGCTGCTGCCTGCTGCAGCTCGATGTTGCTGCTGCTGTTGCTGCTGCTGCTGTTGTTTGCCTTTTTAATTAGCAACTTTTGGGACTCTGGGGGCTGCCCAAAAGGCAGCTGCTTTTCATTAAGTATGCAGTCTCGGTTTGTTGCTTGCTCAACAATGTCTCCTTGTTCTTGCATTTAATTAAATGCTCATAAGCATGTGAAGTCATTGTTGTTGGCTCAGTCTCTTGGGCTATAGGCCATAGACATAGCCATAGCTATAGCCACTGCCTTAGCCATGACTATCTGGCCCTGTTTTGGCTGCTGTTCTAATGTCCAAAATGTTTTTTTCTTTTTCTTTTTTGGCTTTGCCTTTTTTATAGGGCCTCTTTTGTTTTTTGGCTCTCTGATATTTATCATTTGCTTTGGCTATCTAGCAGGTAAATGAACTGAAAACTACAAAGCGCACCCGGGGCGTATGCTTAATGGACTTTTGCTCCATTTGTAGTGCACTCAAGCAACAGTTTTTACTACATTTCTTTGTTGCCTCTGGGAAAACTGAATACATTGTTTTGAGCTTTCTAAATTTCTATGGAGTGAATATATATTTTGTATAATTATATATTATATTAAATAATTCTATTTAGTTGCAAGTATAAAATATATATTTATATATAATTTTTAATAATTATTATAAATTATTAAATTCTATCAAACTGAAATTATTATATATGGAAAAAAATAATATTTAAACATAAAGATAACGACGCATAAATACCCTGTTAGCAGTGCTTTTAAATACTCGTATAACTTTAATTTTCACTCAGATATTGCCTGAGAATATTTATTACTTCTTGATATACTTTAAACATTTTTCACATAAGTTAGATAATACTGAAACTATAAGTTGTTCATTGGCATACAATTTCTATACAGCTTCAATTACAAGAGTTTTTAGATCGTGCAAAGTTGATTTGGATATAAAATTTTACACTAAGTTTGAGTGTTTTTTATAAAAACTGCTTGAAAATTCTTGGATAAGCTGACAGATATCATTTATAATAAATATCAATCAGGAATGTATCCGACTGCTTACTACTCATTCACAATCCCAAGACAGTACAGTTTTATCAAGTATCAAATATTCTGACTGGCCACGTCCCGATGGGCAGACAATTATATCTAGCTGAAGGAAGTCAGCAATGATCAGCCTGAACAAAGTTGTCAACTTGATCAGCAAAACTAATGAAGTTATGGCTTTTCCATTTTCCATTTAATATTTAGTAGATCAATAGAGCAGAATTAATGCTAATTCCAACATCTGTGCTAGCTGCAACTGCCCGACCAGTTTAGACTGCACAACTAGTTCGCATGGAAAGCACGGTTTTGGCTTGACTGTCAACATATATATGTAAATAAAATCAAATATATACACATCTTTGCATATTTTATAAACTGTAGAACATCTTCTTAAAACATTAGCCAAATTGAAATGCCCTTTGCAATAGCAAACTTATTATCTTTTGCATAAACTATGAATTGCATAATGCGTATTTTTATCCCTGCATTTTATTCCTACACTCTTTATCGTATTATAGTAGTAAAATGAGAGTCAGAGCGTTTTCCTTTTAAAAGTGCGCTTCAAGAGATTTGCCCTTTTGCCATTACCTCAGTCGTTCAGTAAGAAATGTAAGCAAAAAGCGCCTGCAAAAAGTATGCAGCATACTTAAGTAGCATAAATAAAATTAAAATCCCTTAAGTTAGCAAAATGTCAAGAGTTGACTCTTATTCCATTTTTTTTTTCATTTTTTTTTTGCGCTTTGCCAAGGCAGCTAGCTGACCTGGCTCTTGCTGCATCCTGATACTGCTGCTGTTCGTTTTTGCTCTTTTCCTGTTGCTTGGCCAACGCATTGCGCTTTGGCAATATGCTTTACCCAATGTCCTTTTTGCATTTTAGTTGAGGCAATTTTGCCGTTTTCAATTTGTGCCAGTTAGCTTTACCTTTTTGTGCTAGCATGTCCTGCAATTCCTGCTACTGCCACTACTGCTGCTGCTGCTGCTGCTGCTGCTCCGAATGCGCATTTTGCATTCAAATTGCTGCCGCATGTCAGTCAGCATATGCAATACCCTAACCAGCCAGCTGCTTCCCCCGTACTCACCCACCACCCCATCAATTGTTTGTATGGAAAAACTCAATGGCTGCTATGAAAGTAGTTGCTGCTGCTGCTGCTGCTGCTGCTGCTATGGCAGTTGCTGGCATTTCGGTAGCCGTGTTATAGAAAACTTTTATAATCAAATTAAATTTTATGGCTTATTGCAAAATGCGCGCGTGCAAATCCAATTTTCTCCATACATGAAAAAAAATAAAATAAATAAAAAAAAACATTTCGCATTTTACGCTTTTTTCTGTGAGGTATTTCCATTGTCAAGGAATTCCGTTTTGGTCTACCAATAGCAAATTTTAAGATTACAAATTTGATTATTAAATTAAATCAAAACTTTAATAATTTTTATGAATTATTCGTTACTATTTGAGGTTTTCAAATTAAAGTTTGATTGATAATTGAAATAAAATAAATAAAATGAACTAAAGCCAGTTTTTAAAGCCATTGTATGCCGACATAATCAAAATTCAAATTCTGATTCTCATTCTCATTCTGCCCTCGCTGCAGTGCCACAAAGAGCAACTTCAAACCAGATTTCTTCAAGCACACTTGCCGCATAAACCTATCAATTTTGCAGTCAAAACACTTCGCCAAAAACAACTGCTTAACTTTGAACTTTTATTCAAGTGCTTATCAAGGGCTTCGAATGCCTTTATGCCAGCAAAGCCTTAACTTTTCATAGAAAAACTATGTAATGCTTGGCGCAATAAAAAAAAAACCCCCAATTTTCTTTTGTACAACATTTAAAACTATGCTAGTCTTTTTTCCTTCTGGCATTCCCTACGTTTGATTCAGTTTTTGTGCTCTGAATGGGGACGCCACTCGCTGTCCACCCACTCAACCAGTTACAAGACTATTTCTTCTCTAAATATATATATATATATATATTTCATGCTATCTCTTTGCAGCTTTTTGCTCGCTGTATTTAAAGCAAATTAAACAAAATTGCGAGCAATAAAACTTAATGGCTAATTAAATGGGCTGGGTTGGACTTGGGCTTGCCCCAATGGCGCATCCTTAGCAGCATTAAAAAAAATGCAGTAGCTGCAGCAGCAGCAGCACCACCACCAGCAGCAAAGGCAGCTGGCAGCAATTTTGCGAAGCCTTTTGCATAATTTACAAGTAGCAAAGGAAGCAAAAAACTGCAACTAAAAGAAAAAAAATGAAATAATAAAAAGAAGTGGAGAAGGAACATGGCCAAGATGGGCAGCTAGTCGAGTGGGAGTTTAATGCTTGGCTCTATGGCATGTATATTTGCCATTCGCTTTAATGAAATTATTCAGTTATTGCTCTATATATGGGCGAAGTTTTCAACTTCTGGCTGCATATGAGCTCCTTCTTCTGCTTCTACTTCTTCTTCTTTTTGTAACTATAAATATGTAAATTGCTTATGCATAATAAATGCCAGCAAAAGCAAAAACAGAAATAAAATAAACTTAGCTAAGAGGGCACTAGACGGTGTTGCATGACTGGAAGATACTCTCTAATATATGCTAGCTGAGCTTAAAAGAAGAAGAGTATAAGCTAATTTTCAACTGTGAATGATGACTGCTTGGGTTAACTCTGTATTTTAGGCTGCAAGTTCAGAGTTTATGAGTTGAATAGGGTTGAATAATGAACGCTGTTTGTAGATTTTTGATAGATTTGTATATAAATGTTAGGAATATTTATGCGCATTTAATTATAAATGCATCAATATATATTGTAAGCATCTATTTTTATATTTCACTAAATGGAACAGACAAATGGGTATCCAGACATAAAAAGTCCAAATTAGCTGCTGTTTCAAACAATAATTTGACTATATATAGACACAATAAAGAAGACCAACTAGCTTTCATTTGCCTGTTACATACTTTAGCTAATAACCAATGTACTCCACTCTATTCACTGTCTATGCTGTGTACTTTTAGTTCAGCCAAATGCATTTGGCTACAAGAGAATAGCGTTTTGCTAACATCATAAAAATTGTAAATACTTTTTTTTTGGGCAAACGTTTCGTTCAATAAGGCTCTTTAAAAACCAGCATTGATTTTAAGTATATATATTAAATATATATTAAAACTCGAAGTGCAACTTACTCTGAATACATATAATAGTATATAACTATGTTTTGTACAATCAGTAAAGTTAACTTGTCTTACCTGAAATAAAAAAGCAGAAAAATATATTATTAACAGAAATAAAAGGAGTTAGAAAAGCCAATGTGAATGAATGAATATAAGTTATTCACAAATAAATATAAATTAAATAAATACTAAAAACTCCAAGAAGGAAACAAATATTTCGATTGGATAGATTTTTGTTTTTAACTAATAACTATATAAATTATTAAATAATAATTATTAATATTACTAATTATATTTATTATATATTTAAAAAAAAAAATAGCTCATCAGCCAAGGGGCTCTCTAAAGTATATCTCGCATATATATTTTTTTAATTTCTATCATTGCACTTTTACTATTCAATTGCCGGCTAAGAGAACGTGCTGTGATACTCAGCTGTTAGACTTCTTTTCCGTCTCAATCTCTCAATTGCAGACAGTAAGGATTGCTCAGCTATCTGTTCAGTCATTATGTCTGCAGCACTTTGTCTACTTAACATTTTGTGCAACAATTTTGCAACTTTTGCTTACAAAAGTTTGCATAGTTTTTTAATTTTAATTAGCCAGCTGCCCAGTCACAGGCACAGATGTCCCCTCCCTCTCCCTCTCCCTCTCCCTCTGTATCCCACTGTCCCTCTTACTATGCTGTTGCTTATCTGGCCAGCTTCCAACTGTTGGCTGCCTGCCTTACGCTCAATTTCTTTTCGCGTGGCTTTGGCCAGCGCCTGTCCAATCGAGACTTGAGCGTCGTCTTGGCAGCCGCCTGACCGCCAGATAAGCGCGCAAATTTCCAAATGGACAGCCAAGTGTCGGCTATATGTATGGTACGAGCGGGTCCACAGTTCTTGGCTGCCTTACTTGTAATCTGCATAAAAAGATTTCATTCTCGAGCCACGGCATCGGCCCATGGGTAATTAGTGCATTTTAAACGTCTTTTAGTATTTGGCCAGTTTGGCCCTCTGCAATTTTCCAGGCTATTTTAAGAGTTATGGGCATAGATAAATGGATTAGCTTGGACTCGGGGCACAGCCAGTCAGAAGCCTTTGACGGGCAACAAAGTTGCGTTTTTTAGTGCAAAAAAAAAAAAAAAAAATAAGAAAAAGAAAAACATTTGGCAGAAGGTAAAAAGAATTACCCAGAGTCCGGCAAAGGCAAAGGCAAAGGTACAGGTACAACTACTCTTTCACGCTCTGCTCTTTCACTCTGTCTCTATTTGAGCCGAACTAAGCGCAAAACGTAGTTAAAGTCAAGATCTGACTGGTAAACGCAGTCAAACGTGCGATAAATTCAAAGCATAGACCAAAAAACCCCAACTGACATGGAAATAAAAGGCACAAATGTTAATTGGTTTGTGTCAATCTTCCAGCACATTGCCCAGCGGCCAGCCGCACGAGACAAAGCGAGAGAGCAACACAAAGAGATATAGATAGAGAGAGAGGGCAAGAGATGCGCCCAGAAGCTTTGCCTGCTGCCATATAGCAACACATTTAATGCTACGAACAGATGAAGTTGTTTAGTTGGTAAATTGTCTTATGCTTCAAGTCGAGTCAAGTGTCTACGTTCTACGTTCTGGACCTGGTTCTGGACGGGCGATTTTTTCGATTTCGCCTCTTTTTTCTTTTTTTTTTTTTTTTTTTTGTAATTTTCATTTCAATTTCTGCAACGTTTGCTGAAAGGGAAATGATGTTTAGCTTTGGTTTCATACCATGCTCTATTGAAGTCTGCTCGCTCGCTGTTCTTCACCTGCCGTTCTGACACTCTCAGACACAAGTTGCGGCTTCTAAGCACGACGACGGAAATACGCGCGGCATTTTGAATAGCAATTTCCTGGTTAATCGTAGAAATGGAGCAGCAGCTGGCAGCGGGGCGGACGAACCTACGACATCCCAGAAACTACTTAGTTGATCGTTGCATAAATGACATCTGCATGAATTGCCAATGTTAATGCTAACGCAGTGAAGCGAAAGACTAGGCAGCAAATCTAATAGCAGTTGGCTGGCATTTGATAGAGTTATCAATGTTCTGCTGGAAATTTGTTATGACTCTCTTGGAGATCTATAGTAGGTAATAGAGCTATATTTGTATGCTGAGCATTAAACTTCATTTATATTTTTTTGAGAATGGAATTTTAAATAAATACTTTATCTAAAGTTGAATATTATTCGTTTTTCTTGGATCTATTCTCAAACACAAATATGAAATAAATCAACAGTTTTCAGCGCTATTTACTCGTCTTGTCAAGCTCTCTCCATACTAAATTCTTTCTTCAACAAATATTTTATCTACAACTCAATCTCGATCTGTCTTCAAACTCCATTAGGCAGCTATCAGCAGCAAAACTGCTCAACTTAACGACTTCAACTCGCTATTTGATATAACAACTTGGCATCATCTATTAAGAACATTTATTTATTCCACAATTGAAACACTATCTAAAAAAATTTCTGTTGGACAGTAATCATCTGTAAAAAGTTCTTAAATACCACACTCATAGAGCTACTCAACTCGACTTGGACTATCTGTAGCATCTGCACTATTAGTTTTGCCGTTTTACACCATAAATTATCAAACAACCTCGCACACAATTTGTCATGCCGAGTGACTGCATCATTTCTGGTCTTCCCCCCAAACAGAAATGCCCCTCCTTTGGCAAAGTTCTGCCAGCTCGGGCTGCCTACCTGCCGCTGCTGGGGCCAAACATTTGAAAAATGATCAAAAAGCGAAAATGCCGAAATGAACACAGAGAGAACCCAAAAGCGAAAAAGCAATACTCTCTGGCTCTAGCAGTGAAGCTCTTTCGCTTTGTTGCCTTTTTGCCCAATGCTCAATGCCCAATGCCAGTTGCCAGTTGCCATCCATTGCCATTTTGGGGCGCAAATCCCTTCAAGTTTTGTTTGATGTCCCTTAACTGCGCCGCTGCTGCTGCTGCTGCTGCTGCTGCTGCTGCTGTTGCTGCACGCTTTGTCCATCAAGTCACGGATGCGGGCTCCTTTGGACGAAGCCGCTTTAACTTGTACAAATGTCCCAAACTGTCCAAAATGTCTGTTCAAATGTCCAGGGCGCAACTTTTATGGGCAGCGGCAAAGTTGATTGCACTTTGCAAAGCATCTTCGTTTCGGTGACAAAAGTTGCTCTTGCTGTCGCTGCTGCTGCTGCGGCTGTTGTTCTTGTTATTCTTCGTCTTTTTTTCTTTTTCTTAGTTTTTGATGCACAGCTTGGGACAGCAGTAATTAACACCCACGTGAAATGCAGGCAGCAAACAACAGGCAGCAGGCTGCATCTTTTCACTCTCTCTGTCTCTCTCTCAGGGAGCAAGTGTGAAGAGCAGCTGGGCCGCTGGGCTGCTGGGCCGCTGGACTGCTGGGCAGCTCTGGCATTCATTTACATGCCACAATGTTGCTCAAGTTTTGAGTGTTTGCTTAGCATTAGAGATGACAGCGTGACAGATGCACTTAACAGCGATCTGACAGCCCCAAATAACATTTCAGCCAAGTTGATTGCGCTTGAAGAATTAAATTCGTTTCATATGCTGATTTTTGGCAACAGACTTATATGAAAGGAGCTTCTCTTATAAACAAGAAACTTAAATAAAATACTAGAGTTTAATATATAGAGATTCAATGAAGGAATAAATGAATATATATGTTATAATCTACATCATCATTTACTAATTTGTGGTAGTATTCGCTTTCAATTGATAGAGTTTAAGATTTGACGTTATGCAAGAAGAATTTAGAAATATATTCTGAATAAGCCTTGACTATATCTACTGTATTATTTTGTTATAAAAGAATAATTCATTACACCTGAAATTTAAATGATGTATAAAGAGATTCTTTGGAATCTTAAACACATTTTTCGAGTTTCTTAAAGATAAAGTTTTATATAATATATATTCTGTAATTTGTTGTTTGAGAAAAACGTTTCTTTCTATCAAAGAAAATTAAATTAAATTCATAGAATTCAAGTTAAAGATGAGTAAAAAGCCAAAATGAACACTTTTTCTTTAAATTTATAGTTTGCAGTATATAAATATAGCTAGCTAGCCTTCAACAGTTTTCTCTACATACAGAAGAACAAGTTAAAGTAATATTTAACATATAATATATATACATATTTCCAATTGCAACATCTTCATAATAGTTGGAAGTTCATAAAAGGAGCAGATTAATCTACAAGTTTTGAACTACTCTTTATCCAGTAGAGAAACTTAAACGTTTGATGCAGTTTACATTAATTATATTTTCTAGTTTTTTAATAAATTTTCCTATATTGAAATTTCTTTTATTTTCTTTTTAATGTTACAGAATTTGTATTTTATTGAAATTGAAACCAAAGTTGAGAATAACTTTGACACTGAGTAAATATTTTATAAAAGTTTTTATATTGAGTAATTAAAGAGTGAATTATTGTATATACTGATATATGAGATACATCAAAAGAAGAGTGCGAGAGAGAGAGAGGAGAGAAATTTCCACGTCTTATTGCATTCAAATCATAGTTTTAGTTAGTTCGACTTAAGAACACTAAAGTAGCCAACATTTATCTAACCTAAACTAATTGTCAAACAAAAGTTAGTCTATTTGCTTATCTAAAAAGTTTTCTACTATTGTTTCCGCCTTTTCAAAAAATTGTAATGATATGTACCCTAAATTTCATGGCCATTTCAAGCAGTGTTTGGCTAGAATTTACTAGTAAAATAATATTTCTAATTATAGAAAGTTTCGCTAGGAAGCAGCTACTGCACATCTAATCTCAACTCCTTTCTATCTATCTATCTATCTATAATCAGCTACTGTATATCCAAACTGAACTTCTGAGCCCGCCAAACAGCTGTTGATTCTGCAGACATATCACAAACATTCGTAGCTTATCTCACATTGTTTTGTTTTTTTTTTTTGGTTTTTCTTTTGATGCACGCTCCCATCGCCAATTTAATCGTCAAGTGAGTGAAACCAAAAGCCAAGCCAGATCCTCAATTCAGACGCTCCACAGCGGTCCTTCAGTGGCACAACTTGAAACCCAGCCAGCCCCACTCTACGTGTCTCCGTTGCTGTCTCTTATGCCAGGCTTCTTCTTCTTCTTCTTCATCTTGGTTGGACTCAGCAGCGTCAAGTGTGTGGTCTTTGGATGCACTGTGGAGCGACAGTCGCTGATACGCACACTTCACATTGAATTTCCATTTGTTGCCAGCCAACAGAGCTGAAAGTGGCCAAGATGTTGCTGTTGCTGTTGCTGTTGCCGTTGCTGTGGCTGTGGCTGTTGCTACTAGGAGCCGGAGGAGTTGCAGTTGGCTGCTCCCTTGATTTCCATCGATTTTCTAGACACTTTGATTGTTTTATTGTTGCATTAAGTGCTTGGGTCCGAGCAGAGGAGCGCGCAGCCTCTTGCGACCAACCACAAAAATGCAATTGACACTTTGGTGTGAAGTGCTTAGCAATGGGCATAGTCTCGACTGGATCTTGGCGGCTTAAGGCTGCGGGCTGCTGCCCGCTGCCTGCTAGCTGCTGGCTAAGAGCTCCAGGGCCTGCCTGATTTCTGTTTAATAGATACATTTGCATCTACCACAGGCCAAAGATGCGTTGTTGCGCTTATGGCCATTTTGATGGGACGTGGCCACAATGCTTACGGCTCGGCAGTGCTTGGCATTTTTCTAGCTGGTTGCCTGCGCCGCTTGAGTGGAAAATTGTTTTGGGTAATTTTGTGCGTGATAGAAGGCGAACGAACGACAGAGGCAGAGACAGAGCGAGAGAGAGAAAGAGAGAGAGAGAGAGAGAGACGCGCTAGCCTAGCAGGCAAACGCCTCTGGTATGCTGTGGGTAATGGGTTCAGCTAAATGGGGTATACGTTGAGCGAGGGGAAATGGATCGATTAGCATGTTGGCGAGGTGTGAAACATTAGGCTTTAAAACGTTTTTGGTTAGTAAAATGCTTTTAAATGCTGTCGGCAGTAGCGGCAAGAATTCCCTAAACGCTATGTGATGACAATTGGCGCTAATAGAAACACCAAAATTTATAGTTGGAATTATTTATAGTTAAGTCCTTGAATGATGGTTGAATTTAAGCTTTAATATGTATCTATATATGCTTAATATATATTTTTTGTGCTTCAATTGTTTTTAATTTGAATTTATCTCAAATTGTTTTAAGTGTAAATACAGCTGTGCTCATGAAAATAGTAGTGGCTGCTAAAATATGAAATATCTGTATCTGCATCCGCAACTTTATCTGTAGTTGCATTTATATCTGTATCTGCATCTGCAACTTTGTCTGTATCTGTACCTGTATCTGTATCTGCAACTGTATATGTATCTGTATTTGTATCCGCATCAGTATTTTTACCTGTATCTGTATCTGTATATATATCTAGATCTATATCTATATCTATCTTTATATCTAAATATGTATCTATATCTATATCTGTATATGTATCTGTATATGTATATGTATCTGTATTTTTATCTGTTTCAGTATCTGTATCTATAATTGTATCTGTATCTGTATTTGTATCCTTCTCAATATCTTTCTCGCTGTATCTGTATCTGTATCTATCTGAATCAGTACCTGTATCTCTATCGATATTTGTATCCCTCTCAGTATCTTTCTCCCTGTATCTGTATATGTATCTTTGTCTGTATCTGCAACTGTATATGTATCTGTATATGTATCTGTATTTGTATCTGTATCTATCTATATCTATATCTATATCTATATATGTATCTATATCTATATCTGTATATGCATCTGTATATGTATCTGTATCTTTATCTTTATCTGTATATGTATCTATAATTGTATCTGTATCTGTATTTGTATCCTTCTCAATATCTTTCTCGCTGTATCTGTATCTGTATCTATCTGAATCAGTACCTGTATCTCTATCGATATTTGTATCCCTCTCCGTATCTTTCTCCCTGTATCTGTATCTGTATCTTTGTCTGTATCTGCAACTGTATATGTATCTGTATATGTATCTGTATTTGTATCTGTATCTGTATCTATATCTATATTTGTATCTATATCTATATATGTATCTAAATATTTATATGTATCTGTATCTGTATCTTTATCTGTATCATTATCTGTATCTATAATTGTATCTATATCTGTATTTGTATCCTTCTCAATATCTTTCTCGCTGTATCTGTATCTGTATCTATCTGAATCAGTACCTCTATCTGTATCGATATTTGTATCCCTCTCAGTATCTTTCTCCCTGTATCTGTATCTGTATCTTTGTCTGTATCTGCAACTGTATCTGCATTCGTATTTTATCTACAAATCTATAAGTTGAGCTTTAAGTTATTGTAGGCATTTATGTATAACAGAATATTGTGTTATACATAAATGCCTACAATAACTTAAAGCTCAACTTCCTCATTGAAATCAGGCATAATAAAGAGCTAAGGTGGGCCCTTCCCCACCTACATACTTAAACTTGTCAGCGCTGGCCTATTGAATCATATAGCTCGTGTCAATTTCTGCTTCACATATTTGCATCTATACGAGCATATGTATGTGAGGTTCGAAATTAATGAATACGTATCTATAGGTGAACGTGCTGTTGTGCAAATACACTCGCGGCCATAACTGTCAATGTCAACAGGAGACTGTGGCTGTGAATGTGAATATGAATGTGTGCCGCTGCATGTGCCAAATGCTGATGATTGCCAATACAGAGAGAGCGTCTGTCCAGGATGGCTGGCACGAATGTTGGCCACTGCACAAACACAAACGTGGCGCACGCTGGCACAGAGGCCTCGAGGCCAGCTCCTTTGGCAGGCAAGCAACAGCAACAGCAACAACAACTGCAGGCAATTGCGATCCGTGTCCAGTGATGCGAGCGCAGTCCTTTTAACGCTGCGGTTTAAACCTATTTTCAGTTTACAATCGCCGCCACCACACCACACCGCACAACAACAACAACAATAACAATAACAACAACAATGACTGTGTGGACAGATACTGCTTGCAAGCTGGAGGCAAACTACGTGCAGCGATAATTGCCACAAGATTTGCCTTGTGCAACATGAATAATTTCGCACGCAAATTATTTTTAATATTAACGCCAGTCGGCCCGACCAGATAGTTTCACAAACAGAGCAGAGGAGCATGGTGCGGTCAACCGCAGCCGGCAGGACGCTGGAGGCTGGAGGCAGAAGGAGAAGCTGCAACAGGCATTGAGTAGGCAGGCACTAAAAGTGCAGCGCACGAATTTAATTTTTACTTTTACAGTTTGGCAACAGCATCTGCATCATAATGTGGCCTACGATGACAGTCAGACAGCGCCAAATACATACATATATATATATAAATGTGTGTATGTATATATATATGTGTGTGTGTGTGTGTGTGGGTGGAGTAACTCGGCAGCTGTGCGACGCTGTAAAGCGATATGTGAAACTCAAATTGTCCAATCAACCAGTCAGTTGGCCGGCAAAAAAAAAAAAGAGATAAAACGAACGAAACAGACACAATGACTATGTTTCAGTTTTATTTCTTTTCTGATGGCTTTGCGGTCGTGTATTGCCAATGATGAGACAGAGGTGCCAAAAGGTCAAGATGCTGGCGAAAATGAGTCCAAAAGTGGCGGCAGAACACGTCCAGGTATGACATGCAGTTACAGACGCGGCGAGTCGTCAGAGCGCATAATGGACAAATATAATAAAAATATAAATGGGAACGAAAAGGTCTGGCTGTTATGTTGCCATAGGTACATGGTACATGTGCGGAAAGGCGATGAACTGTAAGACTGTGTTTAAGTATTTGTAAAGGGAACTTTTTACAAACTGAATTTGGGTAAAAAAAGAAATTTTAAGGTATATGCGCTACATTTCACATTGATCAGCAATGAGCAGCTGAGCAGATCAAGTCAGTTGCAGCCCTTTATAACAAAGAACATACATCTAAACTTGACTAGCTTAGAAGCAGCCTCCATGGAGTCATGTCTGATCAACATGTTCGACTGCCTGTGTCTCAAAACTACAATTTCTTGTATAACAAATACATATATTTATATATTTCCTTTGAATATTTATTGCTTAGCCAAATAGAGTAGACATCTCAATAAAAAAGCTGTTTGCAATGTACGTCGCTTGTTAACTCCATTTTTGTACGAAAAGCTTTGTTGTTTTTGTTAATTATATCTCAACTGTGCCTCGACACATGTTCACTTATTTATTTTAAATAAATAATATTAAATTCTAACACAACTTTTCAAAGCTTTGCTATTATTTTTAATGTCTTATGTCTAAAATTCACGCCTACGTAGTGAACTCTGCGTATACAAGTCGTGAGGTTTAAGATTGACGATGCTACTCAGAGAAGTCATAAAATATAGTTTTATAGTATTTTTTCTAAATAAATCAATTCATGAAAAATTGCTTGGCACTTTAAAATATAAATAAAAATATATTAATAAATATATATTAAATATAAATAATATATAATTTTTAAATTACTTTAAAATTTATTTGATTTATTTAAAAAATATAAATAAATATATATATAAAACTAATTATTAAACTTTTAAATTACTTTTTATATTATTTTGAGAGCTCCCAAGTAAAAGAATTTGAATATATGAATAATTACATTATAAAATGTTTTTGTATAGCCATCTTTCTATTTGAACAACCCAAAGTGCATATATTGGTCCAAAAACTACACATAATTATGTATATATAGGTATATACATATACTAAATACATTCATATATACTCAGTACACAACATTAAGTTATTGTTGGCAACCAGGAAAAGCGTTTGCCAGCACTTGCCTCGAGCCATATAAATAATTCACTCGTCGCGACGGGCTAATTCAATTTATTCGAAACGTCTATTGGCCACTTTAAATGCCAGTTTAGAGGCGATTGCATTTTGGGCCCACACACTGCAGCTGCATGGGCCAAGCATGCATATCCATATGCCGTGCTGATGGCAAGGGCTAATAAAACTGCTGGCCGGCTCGCACTCGTACTCATATAATCGTAAAACACAAAACTCAATTACAACATTTGATGCTCAAGGCCACAAATAACGTAAGTTACGATGCGTCAACATTTTGCACACACGTCCGCTAAGACGCGCGGTGCGACACACAGTCCACAAATTCTTCACTCGCAACTCTTCTCTCGCTCTGCTGCCCCAACAGCTCCAGCTGCTGCTGCCACCTGGCATGGCCTGATCGGGGGCAAGTGATGCATTGCTTTATTACCAAGAAAGTGAGGCGAGGCCTCAGCGTTGAAAGCTGAGTCGCCGTCACCGTCGCCGTCGCAGTCTGAGTCTGGGTCTGGGTCTGGGTCTGAGTCTGCTCCGCCTGGCTCTGCAGACTGCAATATGCATAATTATGCGCTGCAACTCCCTCTGTCAGCGACTGCCCAGTCAGCAGGGCTGCTGCTGGGCCGTTTGGGCCGTTTGGACTGCTGCATGGTATCCTTAGCGGCTCTTTTGGGCCCCATTCACTTGGCTCGTTTTTAGTGCTAGGCTGTCTTGTCAGCAGGATTAAGCAATTTTCAGCTTGGTTTGCGCTTTTCGCTCTGCCTGTCCGCGCCTCATCGTCAGCACAACGTCTGTACCCTGTACCCCCCAGCCTGCTGTCCGCCCCGCCTCCTGTCTGCCAGCCCGCCTGCCTGTCTGTCCCGGCAACGCCCCACAGACAAGCCACTGCCCACGTTGACAAAAAAAAAAAAAAAAGAGGTTGAAATTTTGCGATGCGTAAAATTTTGTTAATTTAAGCCGCACGCAGCGGATGTGCAGCACCTTCAAGCTCCGTTGAGGTGTTAATGTGTGCCGCAAAAGCTGCAACGTGTTGCATCTTTATTAATTTAAGAAACTTATTCTTTTTCTTTGTGATTCTCATGCAGAAGACAAAAAAATGTTAATGTTTTGATTGAGGCCAAGAGCCAGAGATGTGCGATGAAGTGCTTGAACTGAAATTTCTGGCAGAATGTTTGGCACTCGAAGTGTAACCATCTGTAGATCGTTATCGCAGCGGCTTTTTAACAGTAATCAATACAAATTATATTGCTAGATGATAATTCTGAGTTTTGTTTGCAAACATAAAAAGAATTTTGCTAAAACATAAACGCAACAAAATTGTATATAATATTATATATATGTTACTATATACATGATTAGGCACTCGAAGTGTAACCTATGCAAAGAATCATAAATTCGGTTTGAAAACTGCTTTTTAGCTATTTTAAAGTACATCATGAGTGAAAACATTCAAAAATTTAGAATAAATTCCAATCGGCTCGATATGACTACCTTGACTTTGGCCTGCAGACGGTCGGGAAAGGATTCGCAAGCTGCCCGAATGTGACTTGCTGATATATTTTTATCGAATTCGCGTCTGTTGAATTGGATGGGCATTATGTGGTCGAAAATATGCTTGCAACGCTGCATTGTAACCATACTTCGTTCACCTGAGCTTTGCGGGAGGCTGCCGAATCTTGTTGAAACATCCAAGGGCCGCGACCATATTCTTTGTCTACCCACAGCTGCAAATCAGTCTAGAGCAAACCTTCATTTACTATCAACAATTGGATTTCTAACCGAATATACTCTATAGAAAGTAGCTGGCTAAGTCAAGCAAGCTCTAACACCAATATTCAAACCAAATATGCTCTGGACTCTTACGAATTGCTTTTTATCGCTGCCAATTGCAGCTGCACCTACTCTTCCTGTGCATTATCGTTAAGCACAACTGCACTCATTAACAGGCTGAAGGAATATCTTCGCTCTCTAGCTTAACCCCATTCACAGGCCAAAAAAAGGCCAGGCTAACTAATCAGCTGTCATGTTAGAGACAACTGCTCAGCTGAAGCTCAAGCAGAGGACGAGCAGTGGCAGCAGCAGTAGCAGCAGTTGGGGGATTGGCCAGTGTCAACTGCTGCCTCCGACTGCACTTTCAAATCCAATTAAGAGTGTGAACTTGCGTGGCGTTGGAAATTAACAGATAGATAAACGACAACAACTGCAACAACAGCAGCAGCAGCAGCAACAGCAACAGCAAATAGAATGACATTGTCACATTAAATGCGAAACAAAGCGAAAATGTTGTGTGCAACAGTAGCAGCAGAAAGAGACGGCACGGCTGTAGAGTAAAGTGAGAGAGGCCAAGCCCAGCTGCACTTTGGTGGCAAACGCAACCAACCCGAACTCGTACCCGAACCCGAATCCGAACCTGAACCTGAACCAGGCTCACCTCACACGGCTATGGCTCATTACAAGCGCTGGCTTCTGGGTTCTGGCAGCTCGCTGCAATTATCACACATTGCCAAATGGTCACGGACCACGAAATCTCGATTTTGCTGATAGAAGCCAGCCAACAGCATATGGAACCCTGAAAGTCAAGCGAAGCATTGCACTCTATGACTTCATAAAACGACTTCCATGCAAGAGCGAGACCAAGACTTCCAAGCTGCCTACCTCTATCGCTGCTCATACTCTAATGCAAGGTACATTGAATATATTATAAAATAAGTAATTTAGAGAGAGAAATATTTCTACTTTACATTTATAAATTTCTTCACATATCTTCAGGATCCTATAAAGAGACCTTTTCCTATATCTACAGCTACTCAACTTCTCTGCAAGAGCATTTAGTCTTCGCTGTTCGCTTTCAGTTCTATCCATTCTCCTTTTTTTTTTACCTTGTGTGCCATAATTCTCGCCCAGTTGACATTTATGATGTGTGCGCATGTGATTTTCAACGTTTGCGATTGCAGCGCGATAAAACGATGGAAATGAAGTCATGTCTAGATTTCCCAATGGTTTCCTTGCTTGGCTACTCTCAGCCAAGTGTTAAATAATTAGCGAAACTTTTTATTTGTCTCGGACTCTTTGGGCGAGTCAGTTAATTGAAGCGTCGAGCTTTGCATAGCTGCTTGCTCAAGCAAATGTGAATTTATGCAGCAGAGCTTAAGACTTTCTAAAGTGCGCTACTGAGAATGTTGTTTGTTTAGCTGGAAGTAAGTGTTATATATATGTATACATACATATATATGCAGCTGCTCAAGCTAAAGTAGCTGTGTGGGCTTAGAGAAGCGGCAAGCACTTCTAAGTAAGGTAATCCAAACTATAAGAGGAGGGAATATAGGTGAGATGACGGTTAAGAAACATAGATATATATATTTGTATATAGATGGGCATTGATATGGAATAGATTTATTGAGTATCGTCCGTTGTTGATCTATTTCAGATTCTAAGAACTTTGTTTGAATATGTTTAAGCTGTGCTTCAGACTGCCTGCCTTCCTTCTGTTCAAGCAGGAAAACTTGATAAAATTGGAATAGTATATAACATGCGATGCTCTATGCATTATCTACAGCCAGCTACAGCTAGCAAAATGCTCAAGCCGATCAAATATAAAATGAGCCTTCAATGTGCCCTTGGTCGAAGACTGTTTGAGTTCTATAAGCCTTCTGCCTGACACTTTCTATAAGCTAATTTAATTTTAAGTAACATCCTATGTTCAAGTTATAAATAAATATATATTATAGTTAAAAAGTTAATATTTATTTAGATTTTTTTATACAAATAAAATCAGCAAATATTTCCCACTTAACAGAAACATGTTCTTAATCAGTTTGGGCAAATATTTTCTATTCTGCATAAAATTATCATTAATAAACATTTTGACTAAAAATTTATTATCATATTGTTTTCTATTTAAATAAAATCACAAAACAGATTTTTTTTTTCATTTAAATTAATGAATTTTATTTAGTTAGTTTACTTTATATTTAGTTCCACACTTATAAAAATCACTTGCAGCTGAAACTGCCTCTATGTCGAGCCAATTCAACGCTCGCTTAGCATTATTTACTCAAGCATTAATTTCAGAGCTGCGCCGTTCATCACGCCTTAGCACATTTCAATATGCTGACAATATTGACCCAAGGCTTCCATAGCGAAATGCTCAGAGTATGTGTGTTCAGCCTTTATTTATTATTATTTTGCCGACTATTTGTGCTGGCGTCTGGAGCCGATATATATAACGCATAAAAGGCAGAAATCGACAGCAGCTGGACATAAAAGGGCTCAATTTATATTTCATAAGCGAAACGCTGAGGTATTGAGTAAATAAATGAAGCTAGTATTCAATGAAGAGGTACAAAAGCTGGCAGAAGGTAGCAGAATGTAGGCGAAGCGCCTTTATAAATCTTTTCATTCTCAGCAAACAGATTTACCTATTAGTTTTTTTTTTCTGTGACAGCTATTAAAGATGCTTTTGTGACAGCTACATCTAATCAAATCAAATCAAATCAAATAGAATGCAAATCAAATCGAATGAAATCACTCAATCGGCTTGCCCTTTGACCCCAAATGCTCGAACGCCTCTCAAAATGTTCGATGCAGCATTTTCTGGCTCATCGATTGTCAAATTAAATGCCATTTAAAATCAATCAAACCAACTGTAAATTTTGACAGCGTTTTGTGGTGGGTGTGTGAAGTCCGAATTGCAATTGGAATTACGGCTAAAACCATTGCTTTGCGGTATCTATGTGGCATAGCTAACGGCGCACATCGATTTGTTTTTGGTGTTAACCCCGAGAGTGATAAAACTATATAAAGCAACAACTTTAATATGTAGTGTCTTTTTTTTTTTTTGTTTTTGATTGCCAGAAAGGGGGTATTTGAAATGTTGATGTGAATACTTTTGGCTTTTGTTAATTAGTTATAGTATTCAAAGTTATATCTACTTTACTTTAAAATGCATGAATATAAACCTTAAAATGTATTTTTTAAGTTAACAAAATATATTTTTATTTTTTATTAAACATGCATACTTAATAACAAATCAAATATAGTCTAGCTTTGTTTAGCTGCTTCTTTAAGTATTCCTTTTTGCTGTCATTTAATATTTATATAATTTTATAGAGGCTAAGCTTAATCATTTATAGGTTATTTCGAATTCCCATAGCGAGTTCCCGCATTTTCACCTAGAATATGCCGCGCCTACTTAATAAAAAGTATGTCCGAACTGCCTGGCTGTTTTTTTTGAGCTTTTTTTTGTCTCCTTCTAAGTACCATACTATATATAAATAAAAAATACTATATATAAATAATAAATATTAATTATAATTTTAATTAAGATTTACTTCCATTACTTATTTATCGTCTTTAAACTTTTTACATAAATTACTACTATTTCTATGAACATCCGATTTTTACTACAACTCTTTAAAGTTGTCAAAAAGAAATTCTGACCGAAAGTAACGAGATTTTTTCGCTATTCTTTTCTTTTAAACATATTTTTTAGCGGAAAACCTCTTGTTTCATTTGGCTTAAGTTTAGTGTAGGGCAGCACTACTATTATAATAAACACAACTGTAAGAATATACCGCAACAGTAAGTGAATTATGTTTTAAATATATTTTTTAAATGCATGCAGCGATTATTTTAATTTTTGCTTGAAATATATTGCGTTTACATAACCAAAATTATAGCTAAACTATATAAATGAATATTTTAAATATTTATTTTTTATTATGAGTCTTAGCTGCAAATTGTACTTTTTTAATAATTGTTTTTTTTTTTTTTAAAAAAACAAATTTAAAAAAGTTTTAAAATTTATTTGCTCACACGTAATACTATTTAAAATATTAATTTAAAATTTATATTAAGACTTTCTTTTTATCTAACTAATTGTCTTCCTTACCAGCTCAAATGTCTTTACTCTACAGCTGACATACTTTAACTTTAATCTAAAGTCTCAACCAACTGCAATTTACACTATAACACCTCACTCCCAATTCAACCTTGTTCTTTCTGTATGAGAAAAAAAAGATTTGCCCCGATATTAAATACAAGAGCCACAACCGCTAACAACCCAGCCAATACCACGAGCCAAAGTCAACAGACGATAGTTTTATTTACCAAACAATTAAAAACGACAAAACCGCAAACAACAAAATTAGCTACAAAATATAATCAAAAGACCCCGAGGCGCCAACAGCGACATGTAATTACATGGAGCCAACTGCGAAAACAACAACAACAACAACAACAACACTAACAACAACCAATAACAACGACTAGCGCACACACACACACACATCAGTCGAGAAGTTGACACCGAAAATCGAATTGAAAATTAATTTCAAATTAATTTTAAATGCACAAAAGCGATAAATTTTGCGCAATGCTCGCAACGAGAAAGAAGGGGGCTGTGTGTAGGAGCATTGAGCGAGAGAGGGAGACAGAGAGGGAGAGCGAGCGGGAGCAAAGGGTGAGCGGCAGCTGACCTGCAAATGTCTACAACACTTGTAATCAAATAGACTGACAGACAACGCTGTCAATTGAAAACTGTAAGCCAACGCGCACCAAAAATGAAAATAACAACGAAAAATACGAGAAACATTGGCAAACCGAAGCGGAAATACACTTAAACATATAGAAGAATTATAATAGAAAGACTAAAATTTAAATATAATAAATAAAATATAAATAATAAATAAAAAAAATCGATTGGCCGTATTTAACAAGTTGATCTGTCTATATATTTGATAAATGAACAAAGAAATTTGCATAATATTTAGATCGTTTCTGCTAAGCTGTGTTGATGCACGTTATTCTGATTCCAACTCTGTCTATAGTCTATAGACTCTTATTTATTATTATATATATTTATTTATTATTGTTAAACTTTGCAAAGGTTTACTTTTGGCTGAAAAAGCTTGAGCAGTAAAAATAATATTCATATACCGAATACTCATATAGTTTGATATAGTAAGTCGATGATGACCATATCGGCAGCGCATACTGCCTGCAATGCAAAAAAAGAACCAACGCATACTTTAGACATCGAAGCAGCCATACACAGAGCATTATGGATCCGAATTATAGTACTCACAAAAAATATATCTAAAGTCTAATTTAAGATATCGTTTCGGTTTTGGGATAGTCCTTAATACATACATGATTTATGCTATTGACGCGACTTTGTGATGCTCATTAAAAATATATATAAATTGTATATATACTTTATTATAGTGTATTATATATAAATAAAAGCCTGGCTGAGTATGAAAATGATTAGGAAAATAATAACTTTCTGTTTTTGGGGTCATATTTTATCCATTACACATTTGGGAAAAAGCTGCAATATTTTAAAATACATAAAAATTCAATTATAAATACTTTACACATTTTAAAAATGTGATTTAAATCTAGATAATGAATATTTTTATTTATTTACATTTATCTAATCTTCTATCTAATCGTCTATCTAATCTAATTATTGCTCTGAATTGAAATTATAGTTTATTTTATTATTTCATTACATTCAGTTTCAAATGCCTTAACTTTTTATTCAATTGAATAAGTTTATATCAAATAATATTATTTCCTTGCATTCAAATATTTATATATATAATGCATAAGTTCTAGTTCTAGTTCTAGCTTCTAGCCTGCATTCTATTCTTCTACAAATCATTTTTCGTGGCATACTTTCGGCAGGTGGAAAATCTACTAACTTTCTACAAGTTTGTATGGCTTTCCTAAATATTAAAAGCACTTCAAGGTATGCAATAAGAAAACAAAGTTTAATTAGACTTCTCTGCACAAAGTTAGCATTGTTTTGCAATGGAATTAACATATTCTAAAATAATTTAATTTGTGATTGTTATAATATTAAATTGTATATCAAAAATGTATTGCCTGACCAAGCTTTATATATGACATAGTGCAGAGACCCAGCAATAATTTGTTGTCAAGCACAGGGGCAAACAGGACTCGAGTGCACTTCGGTGCCCAGGCTCGGCTACCCCAAATGCATTTTCATTAGCCCAGTGGCTGGGGCCAAACGTGGCGCCTCAGTGGGCGCCATGTGCCCAAAAGCAATTATGGCGAATGGTTTCAGCTGCTTTTAGATATGGAACGGCAGGGCGATTCAGTCAGTCAGTCAGTCAGTCTGTCAGTCTGTCTGTCTTTCAGCCAGTCAGCTGGTCATTATGGCTTCAAATCCAATTTCAAAGTGTTGAGCACTGCAAACAGAAGACTGAACACAGAAGCTGGCGATGACGATGACGATGACGTTGACAGCGCACAGCTGAGCGGTGAGAGGCAGCTCGAGCTAGATTATTTCGCTCAATGCCAACTGTTAGTAGATTAGCATTATGTGCAGACCCAGTTGCTAATAACAAACACGAATAACTTTGGTAATCAATATTGATAAGAACTTATCGCCATATGGACAAAGATATTTGCTGTCAGTGATAGATAACATTTGATATGAAAAATAAAAAAAAAACGTATACGAGCCATCAATGCATTTCGACCATAAAAGCAATTATCATTAAAGAGATAAAGAGTGGGGTAGAGAGAGAGTGAGAGAAGGGAGAGCGGTAGGCACAAAGGCTCGTAATTATGAAATTCAATGTGGCATAAAAATATTTCTTTTTATCGCACGCGAGAAATGCCACAATGTAATAAATACAGGTGGAATGCAATAATTATGCGCTCATGATTAAAAATACATAATTGATTAAATACACTCGAAGATGCGCGAATTGAAGTGAATAAATAAAATAATATAAAATAAAAAAAAATTTAAATATATAAATAATATAATATAGAATAGTTATTATATATATATATATAGTTATAGTTATAAGACTTACAATATTATCCAATTTAATTTAACTCAAATTATATATATCGAAATTAGCTAACTGTCACGCAGAGCAACTTTAGCCCATAGCGCAGCTGTTGCCCACAAAAAGCTTATCCAAAAATTGATAATTTGTTGAGTTTGAACAGTCAGCCTGACGCAATCCCCAAATTTATAACACTACAAGCAATGTACCATAAATACCATCCAAAAAAAAACAGTAATAGCCAAACATAACAGTGGTTAGAGAGCCTATATCTATGTTGCAATAAACTCATTTAACAAAATTGAAAAATAAAAACAAGTTTATTGTGCTCAAATCAAACAAAATATCAATTATTGATTAGATAATAAATATATATATAGATGTATTCACATAATTTTTCTGTGCATGTTTATGCATGTTCGGCCCACTGTATAATATGCAAATGCAATTCGTTTGGCTGCAAAATTTTTGATTAATATTTCTGGGCAAAAAGGATATGGCCAAAAGCCCCTCTCGAAAAATACTGAACCGCAGCACATGAAAGCAATCTGCATTTCGTAGCGCATTTTGGTATGCAAATTCTTTCTGCTGCCGCATGCCCCGCTCGCACCTGTGCGCCATGGCGTGCAGGTGCCAATATTTGTCAGTTTTTGTTTAATTAAAACATTGCGCCAATATTTTATTTGCCCTCTGCAGCTCATTGGTTTCGATTTTGGCTGCTCCCTACATTTTCCTCTTTTTCTTTTTTTTTTTTGTTGTTTCTGTTAAACAAATGCAAATCCAATGCACATAAAATATTTAAGCCTAACAATTACGTATATTCATACATACATATATATGTCGTGTGTGTGCGTGTGTGTGGCGTATACGTAATATTTGGTTTTATACACCTGGCGTATACGCAATATGGTTATATATATATGCAATTTTTGACTATTTCGTTACCTTTTACAATTTGCATTTCGTTGCGTGCCAATTGTTTCACATTTTTATTATATTATTTGTCGTTGTTGCGCTCAGTTAAATGAAAATAATTCGCCGTATAGGGTTTTCATAAATTTTGCATTTTTTGTTTTATAATTATAATTCAAGAGAATTGTTTGTCGATTGCGTAAATGGAAAATTCATTGAACGATTTGCAATTGAGAATGCTAAAAGGGCAACGATATCATTGGCAAACAGACTGAAACAGCAAGAACAATATTTATAAATATTTTTTAAAATATTATATGATATCATATAAGGGAAAACCTTTATGAAAAAATCGAGTTTGAATATTTGCATTTCGGTATCTGGCTGCACTAAGCTGTTGTTCAGTTGCCCATTTCGGTTTCATTTGCAGCTGCAGGTCATAAGTCCGCAAAGTCCATTAGTGGCGTTTTGCATATGCCAAGGGCAAACCAAATGCACAAAACCAAGCTGAACGAGACTGGAGCAGTGAAATTTCGTACCACACATACATAGCTGGAAATTTCAGATTGTGGCTTAGTGCAGCATGGTCAAGAGAGAGATACTCTAGATACACATACAAATGTGTGCAGTGTGCGACCAATAATTGGATGCCGTCTACTGCTAACGCACTGTCGAGAGTTGTCAAAAATCAGCTGGCCTAGCAAACTGTCCGAACTGTTGGCTGATGCTGCTAGCCGCAATAAATGCTAATAGAACACTGCTAGGCAAACAGCAGAGCGCTCCAGCTGCTAACTTGCCTTGTCGAGCAATGCAATTGCTGCAGCGGATATGCCGAGGAAGTTGCTACCTGAAGTGTTTTGGGAATTGAACAATAATTGGAAAATCATAGAATGCGGTGGTAATAACAAAACCAAATAGTTAAAGATAAGAGACTGAAGAGGAAAACAGCTTGAGCTAAAAGGAAAAATAAACCGAATTTATAACTTGGGAAAAACAAAACTAAAGTAGAATGCCTCTAAATTAAGGACAATATAAGGCATTTTCTTGAAGAAAAATTATTAGGAATATAAGAAATTAAAGCAAAAAACTAGAATTAGAACTAACAGTTTTCCAGTTGAAATCTATCAACGGTTGAAGTAGTAAGTATCCTACTTAAGAAACAAGCGATGGGAGTAAAAAGTTTTGAAAGAAGTTTAAGACTTCTGACTTAGGCATAAACAGGAGCTTTTATTACTATTCTTAAGGAGAACAACTGGGAGTGGCAGGTTTCTTAAAAAGTAAATCGTTTTTAATGTAATTTGCAAGCAATGCTTCTCTTGGCTCAAACTCATGCAGCAGCCTGCAGCAGCTATATAGGCATATGTAAAGTTGCCAGGCATTAGCTTCAGCAATAAGTACTGAGGCTTGCATAGAAACAAATAGATTTAGCTCTGACAGAAACAGTTGTTGATGGTTAAGTATATATATATTATGTGGTTAGATAGACAGACATGGCTATAAAAGTCGAAAGTGAATGCTAATCAGAAATACATATATACACATATGTATATAGCTATAAACGTATCTTTCCCTCTATCACTTTTATTAAGTTAGCAAACTTGAGTTCTTATCAACAATAACACTAAATAAACAGCCAAAGAGTAAGCAGTTATATACTCAATGGAATCAAAGATGTTAACTTTTACTCTCTAAAAATTTCTTTTCATATAGCTTCGACAAAATTAGTTCAGGTCAAACTACGCAGATGAATACTCTTTCACAACATCAAAATCAAAGCCATGTGTCGAACACACTTCGCTAGATGATTTTCCTCTCCATTTGGCTAACTCCCGTCTTAATGCTTGGCAATTAACATGGACACTTACCTGTTTCGTGTTCTCTATTGAGCGTCAACGTTGTTGACACATTCTCCACATGCTGTCGATTGTCTCCATTTGGTCTATTGTCGCTGCTCTCGTTGTGCTCGTCCCTGTCGTTGGCATGCCCATTGATGACCTCGATGACACTTTTGACCGAATCTAGCGATGACGTCGCCGATACCAAAATTGGCGTTGTTATGGGCGTAACAGCCGCCGACGACGACGGCGACGACGACGACGATGACGATGCTGTTGATGTCATCGATGAGCTGGCACTCAGCACATTGCCATTGGGCTCGGTCAGGGACTCCCCACTTTGACCCACAACCTCACGCTGTTTCTCCGCATTCGGCAGCTGATGGCTCTCGAAGTGCAGATCATCGTGCAGCAGGTCAACAGCTTGGGCGACCAGATTCTCGTTGACAGCCATGGGCGCCACATTGGGCAAATCCACGCTGGCCAAGCTAATAATTGGGCTGCTCTGCTTAACCTGCTCCACGCCCACAATGATGCGCTCTAGCGGCTTGGGCGGAGTTGGCTCGAGGCTGCCGCGTCGCTGTGTCGGTTTTGGCTTAGCACTCAAACCGATTTCGCTGCGCTTGCTGGGCACTGGCGGTGGCGCCGTCTTTGGCTTGACCACAGTTGGAGTTATCTTGGGCTTGCTGCTGGGCAATGGCGGCTTAGGCTTGGGCACTGGCTTGGGCACTGGCTTGGCCGCTGGCTTAGGTGTGGACGCCTTATTGACAGCTGTTGGCTTTGGTGCATCGATGATATTCTTATGCAGCACATAGCCTAGATCATCCTCAACAGCGGGTAAAGTTACTTCAGCTTGGATGACGTTTTCAATAAGTTTGGGCTGCTCCTTTGGCAGTTCCACTGGAGACTTGAGTTGCGGCTCGACTGAAGCTTTGACTGGCTCCTCGATTGGAACCTTGAGCTGCTGTTCGAGTGGAGCCTTTACTTGCGGCTCCAATGGAGCTTTGACTTGCTGTTCGACTGGAGCCTTGTCTTGCTGCTCGATTGGAGCCTTGAGTTGCTGTTCGATTGTTGCCTTTACATGCTGCTCAATTGGAACCTTGAGCTGCTGTTCGACTGTAGCCATTACTTGCGGCTCCATTGGAGCGATGACTTGCTGCTCAACTGTAGCGTCGCTCTCTTGGTCCACTGAAGTATCAATCTGTAGCTCTGTCTGCGCATCAACCTGCTGCTCTACTAGTAGTTCAACCTGCTTTTCCACTGCAGTCTTGGTCTCCTGCTTCACTAGACTATCTATCAGCTGTTCTGCCTGTGCTTTGGCCAGCTGATCCGCCTGCAAGTCGAACTGCTGCTCTACTATATGCTCAACCTGCTGCTCCACTACGGTCTCCACCTGCTGCTCTACTAGAGCCTCTTTCAGCTGATCCGCCTGTGATTCAGCCTGTGGCTCCACCTGCTCAAAGGCGCTCAAATCGAAGCCCTGCTCATCATCAGCCAGCTCCAGATTATAGAGTTTCTCTGTCTCCTTCTTAACTTTCTGATAGCTCTCAATGATCTTCTGTGCCTCCTGCTCCAGGCGACGTTCTTCGTCCGTTTTCTTCAGCAGCTTAGCGCCCTTCTTGCAGGGCGTATCTTTGCTTTGCTCCAGCCGTTTCGTCACCTGTTTCTCGCCATCCTTGCTGACCGTCAATGTCTCGCTGAACTCGCGCTCGAGCGTTGGCTGCGCATCCGTGTCGACGGGCAGCTCGCTGAGCAGCTGCTGACCCTCCAAATAGGTTTGCTGTTCGGTCTGTTCGCATTCGGTATAGCTGCTGATGCCGCCGTTCTCGGCCAGCTGCAGCTGTTTGCCACATTCGGATAATGTCAAAATACCCGTTTCAATACTCTGTTTATCCTGTGGATTGTCGAGGCGCTCCTTCAGACACGTCTCCGCCGAGACGGTGGCAGTCAACGGCTCCAGCTGCTCGACATCGGCCAGGTCGAGCAGATTGTCGTTGCTGCTGATTTTCTTGAAGCGCGCGCTGCTCGATTTCGACTCGGCGCTGGTCAACAGCTGCTCCTCGCCAGTCAGAGCATCCTTGGTTCTCAGCTCACTCAGCGTTTGCTGTTCGCTAACAACGCGACGCTCCTCGTGTATGGTTGTCGTTATAGCCGGCTGTGTCTCCGCACGCTCCGCGTAGGGCTGCAACTTAAAGGATATATCCGCCAAGGGACTCAAAAAGGCATTGGAAGAGCTGGAGGAGCTCGAGCTGCTGCTGCTGCTGCTACTTGTGGTGCTGCTTGTCTTCTTGGTGGTCACCACTTTGGTGGTTATTGTGCGTTGGCTTTTGCTGGAGCTCTTCTGGCTGCTGCTGCTGCTGCTGCTGCTACGGCTTTCGCTGGTTTCCTCCGTGCTGCTGGTTGTGGTGCTAGCGGTGCTAGCGGTGCTGCTTTCCACAAATTGGTCAGCCTTATCGCCAGGCACAGCAATCTTATCATCGTTCTGGACTGGAGCCAGCTCCGCTTGCGTCTGCTCCACTTGGGCTTCCATTTTGGCTGTTGCCTTTTCTGGCGGCACGTAATGCGGCAACTTCTTCAGCTCCTCGACAATCGCACTCGGGTGGCTGTTTGTTTAGATGGGTGTATAACACGTTGAGTAATTAAAATGATTGCCTCTTATCAAAAAAAAAAAAAAACTATATATGTATATACATGTTAATTGAACCCGACTACCACCTGTCGGAAACAGCAAACGGAAATTTGCCCTCGTTTCGTTCACTGCGCAAAATATTTATATAAAAATTCTCGGTCGAACTGAGTGCCCCCAAAAAATCTATGCCTTTCGCCTTTCGAAATAGAACTAATTGACTCGAACGTTGTTGAGTCGCATGCCATTTGCCATTAGCTTTTTATCAGTTGCGTATACGAATTTCCAGGCCTTTATCAGTGCGCTTTACGCTCCGTGTGCTGTGCGCGCTCTGTGCACCGGCATTTGTTCTTATCAAAGCCATAAACGAGCCCTGAAGCGCTCAATGCGTGAAAGTTCCTACTATTATTATTATAATTCTAGATATATCGCAAATATTTACAAATTTCCAAAAAAAAAAAAAGCATTTTTGCAACTAATTTTGCCAACTGGAAAGTCTTATCAGGGCAAATACTATGACTATGCTCATGACGGATTGCGCAAGAAACAACGTCTACGAATAGGCATACAATAGCTTTCATTGTTTTATGCTATGACGAATATGAAATACTCTTACAAAGGCTTATCAGCTTGTGTTTTAGCATGTTTATGATAATGATAAAGCAACGAGGTCTGAGCGACGGTCCGCTTTCCCATTTGCTTCCTCCTTAATGGATCAATGAGCGCATAAATCATTATTCCAATTCTAAATATGTTATCTGATACATATTAAGATATATATATATATATATATTATATACTGTTAAAAAGACTTTTTTCTTAACTCTCATCTCTTCAGTCTCATTCGATACACTTCCCTTCCTTACACCTTCCCTAGACACCATCCCATTCCCTTCACTATCTAAACAACCCTTTCTCTGACAACTCACCCATTTGTCAGGGATTGCGGCTCCAGCGAGGAGAACTCTTCCTCAACCTCTCCAATGGTGGGCAACATATTCGAATGCCAATACATATTGAAGTAGGCCTCCGAGGGTCCCGGGCCGTTGATCAGTTCCGGCGGACCCAGCTTCTCGCCATCCTCACAGATATACTCGCGCTCCGCGGCATCCACATCCACGTCATCCTGTTCGCCCTCATCGTCGTCGCTGCTGGAGCTCGAATAGCATGTTGTCGTCTGATTGTCGTCCACAATCTTTGTGCACTTGCCCACGACTAAGGGCGGCGGCGATTCTCTGGCAAGATCAGCTGCCTCGGCAGCTGCTGCTGCCAACAGAGCTGCAATATCGCGCTGAGGCTTGGGTGATGTGTCCTGCTTGTCGGCTGCATCCTGCTTGTGCACCAGATCGAACAAGCTGGGCAGCTTGTCCTCGTCATCCTGCGCCTTGCTCTCGTACGTCTGAATCTTGAAGCGTATCTCACGCTGGCTTGTGGGCGACGGCGTATTCATGGGCGTGGCAGGAGGCGTACCATTCGCGGACTGCCTAAAGGTCTGCATGCTGAGCTTCGGCTGTTGCTGCGGCGGCGTCGTCGGTAGCGACTGCAGCTTAGGTATTTGCGTCTTCTGCAGCGACTGAACGCGCTCCGGAGGCTTCGGCTTGGGTCCCTTCGGAGAGCGACCATTGCTGCCGTTGCTGCAGATGGAGCTAAGCGACTCTGTGGAATTAGAGCTGCTCCTCGACCCACTGCTGAGCAGTACAGGTATGAAGGTGCGCTCAGGTGTTGTGCGTGCTGGCGCCTCTGCGGAGTTGGCGCGCTGCAACGGCGCACGCAGATGCCCCGGACTCGGACTGAAGTCCTTCGACTTGCTGCGATAGAATCCGAGCTTCAGATCTGTTTCCGACTTTTGCTTCTGCAGCAGGCGAGGAATGTTGGAGTTCGCGGACAGCGGCGACATCGGCGACAAGGCTATCATGGATGTTGCCATCGATTTGCTAGCTGGCGGCGATTTCTGCACTGGCGTCGTGACAACGGGTATGCGTGACTTGAGCTGCGGTGACTGTTGCTTAACGGGCTGCAGATGCAGCCTTATTTCGCCTTCGGTCTTGGCGCGCGAAAAGCCCGGACTGACTATAGAGCTCACGAGCTTAGCCTTCGGTATCTTCGTGCTGAACTCTTTGATCTCCTTGAGCTCATTGGTGGGCGTTGTGGGCGAGTCCGTGGGTATGCGCGGCGGCGCCACTTCGATGGGCAGCTTGCTGGGCGTCGCGATCTTACGCGGCATGGGTATAATGGAGCGCTTCTTGGGCTCCACAGTGGCCAGCAGCACGCGCGGCTTAGGCGTTGGCGTGCTCAGCGGACTCTTCAGCTCCACATTCTCATAGACATTGACTTTTTCCGTCTTGAACTCAACGTTCTCGTAATTATTGCCCGGTATGATTAGCTTCGGCTGGCTCAAAGTTTGCTCCAGCTGAAACTCTTCCTCGAGTAGCGTGAACGGCTGCACCAGTTTGGCCAGCTCAGGGCCATTCAGGCTGCTGGTCAGTTCCGTGTCCGATGAGTAATTCGAGCCCATCGACAGCTTATCGATGACAGTGGATATGGTGCTGGCTGTGTCATCGGACTCAGAGCCCGCCTTCAAGGATTCGGCAAACAGATTGATATAGTATTCGGCATCTGGCGGCGGTGTCAGCGGCTTCTCCACCACCAGCTGCACTGTGGGTGGGCTCTCCTTGGAGTTTTGTCGCTTCACCAGCTTGCGCGGCGGCACTGGCGGCGGCGGTGGTGGCTGAGCATTGAGCGAAATGGACACCTCCGACTGCTGTTCGTCCTCGCTGGGCGGCTTTTGTCCATGGCCGTTGCGTACGATCAGATGTATGGCCACACTGTCCTTGAGGCAGCGCACGCAATCGATGCGTGTCATTTGCGCGACCTGATGGTCATCGATGCTCTGGATTTCGTCGCCTTCGCGCAAATGGCCCCAGCTGGTGGCCACCTTGGAGGCGGGACTGTCGGCGGCGCACGATTGTATGTACAGCTTTTGCACCAGTTCCGTGTTGCGTGTGCCGCCTTGAAATTTAAGTCCAAAGCCCAGGCGTTCGCCTGGCAAACGATAGACGGTCACATGTTCCGCCTCATCCGTCTCTGCTGATTGAATCTGCTGCTGTTGCTGTTGTTGTTGTTGTTGTTGTTGCTGCTGCAGCAGCTGTTGCTGCTCGTTTATGGTCAGCACGGTAATAAATGAGGAGTCTTCGGCGACGGAACTTTGCCGTTTGACTAGCTTCTTCAAATGGTTTGTGTCTTTGGTGGACGATGTGGGATCGTCGACTTCAACAACGGTTATGTAATCATCGTCCGTTGCTGCTGGTGCTGTTGCTGCTGGGTTTGTGTCTTTGCTTTGCGACATTGTCGTTGTTGTTGTGGTGGCCATGCTGAGCTGCTAAAGCTTTAAGCATGCGGCGCTGTTGATCTTTTAGGTTTGTGCATGCGCTAGATTTCGTATTGTGATAGATGGTTCTAGCATGCGCTGATGGCGCGTTGGTGAACTTCGTGGTTGGTTGTTGCCTGAGCTAAGCTTTTGTGATCTTGGGTTGTGCGGTTGATGTCCCAGCTGAGTTCGATTGTTTAACGTTAGATTTGTGCTGAAAAAAAAAAGATTTTTAAATTTAAAAAATTAAAAAAAAATATTAAGTAACAAAAGGTATTCTATAAAAATTATAATAAATAAATTTAAATATGGAAATATAATAAAAAAAATTAATTAATATATAAAGAACTAAAAATAATATATATTTGAATTAAATTGAGAAATACTTAAATAATCAAAAAAAAATATTACTAGTTATAAAACATAAAAATATTAAAAAAGAAAATAACAAATTAAAAAATTAAAAATTAATTAATAATCAAAAAAAAATATTACTAGTTATAAAACATAAAAATATTAAAAAAGAAAATAACAAATTAAAAAATTAACGGAACAAGTTAAAAACATTAAATATATAATTTAATTGAAAACAATATAAAATAAAAATAAAATATATATAAAAACATTAAATAAAGTTTAAAAATGAGAAAAAAAATTTAAAAAAAATACATATATATAGTGAACATAATAACTGAATAATTGGGAGTGGAATATGACTAAAATAATACTATTAAATTTCCATTAAAAGGAATATTTTAACCAAGTTGCGAAAGTCTTCAAAATATATATTTTTTTTTAAATTTTTTATATATGTAATATATCAAATATTCAATTTAAATTTACTCTTAACCATGCAGAATATTCCATTTATATTTAAATCATTTTGACTCGAATGGAGGTGCTTGGCAGGCGTCTTTTCTGTGTCCATTTACTTATAATGCTTTTCACAATCAAAATAAAAATTCAATCATCAAATTGCTTTTGATTTCAACTATGCATGAGGTTAGCCATAAGCAGACAGACTCACAGACGATTAACTTGCTACACAAAAACTTTCAAATGCATTTCATTTCGACACCGAAATCCCACAATAACTTGCCAAAAAAAAAAACTATTCCCAGTTAACAACTCTTTTGCCATCTCTCTCTCTGTTCGTCTCTGGCCGCAGCAGCCTTCAGCCAAAACTATTTCCTTCCTGCGCACGACACAAGACAACAACAACAATAACAACAACAACAGCAAACAGACAGCAACTGGCAACTTTTGTTGCTACCGCAACTTCAACTGGGCGAGCGCAAAAAAAAAAAAAAACAACACAAAAAAAGCACACTTCGGGCTTACAATTTATGTCAACTTTCTTTTTTATCAAACAAAAAGAAAGAATTAAGGAAAAAATACAACAAAATAAATTCCAAAGATTTTTCAAAGTAACCGCAAAATGTGGCAAGCGACTCCCACACGAAAACTTGCCCAGTCAGGTGGGTTGGGCCGAAGATGCGCGATTCAACAGATGTTTTTTTTTTTTTTTTTTTGGTTTTTGAGCAACGGGTTTTTCTAACCCCCTGCAACTTGCAGCACGTTGCTGTGGCTGCATGCTGCAAGAAAGTTGCCAAGTTGCCAAATCATGTTGCGGTTCTTCTTCTTCTTCTTCGTCTTCTTTATCTGCTGCCAATGGCACAAATACATTTCGGCGTTGCCATCGAAATAACGCATCCCAACGAGCCGGCCAAACAGGTGACCAGCACCAGCAAACACCACCAGTCGGTGCAGTTCTTAAACTTGTTTCGATCACTGCTCAATTGCAAATACCCTAACGAGGGCATACCAAATCAAACTTAAAGTAAAAAGAATATCCATAGCTGAGGAAAACATGCTATCATATATTATAAAGTATAAGCAATACAAGTTTACAAATAAAATAGTTTTTTAATAATTAAATTAACTATTCTCAAGTCTTACTGGAATCACAGAGCTTTACAGTTATTCTCAAAAATAATTAATATTCATAATTACTACAAATACGAAGAAGAAAATATATTAACACATTTGTATATAGTCGGAGTTTTTAAAGGCTTAAAAAATTCAGTTTGTATAAAATATTCTTGTAATTTTTTGTAATAACTAAAATAATTGAAAATAAAATGTTTCAAAAAATTATAAAATTTTTAAAACATTTTAAATATATTATTTAAAATAATAATAATTTTATATTAATATTGAATGCAAAAAATACTACAATTTAATAAATGAGAGAAATTAAAATTGTTAAGGAAAATATATGGATCTCTATAATATATCTCTAACATCAAAAATATATTTATTTAATGGCTTTCTAAAAATAAAATACAAAAATAAAATGAAAAACATTCTAAGAATGTTTAAAAAAATATGAATCATATTAAATATTTTATATTAAATTTAATTAAATTACGAAGAAGCTTCAAAATAATATTTATAAATGCATCTAAATAATCTTTATATATATATTTTTTGCCAAAGATATAAAACAAATTTGTAATAGTTGCAAAACAATTATTTATACAAGTGAAATGAATCGACAAATATTTTTAAATTTTATGCAAAAATATTAAAAAATAGATGAAAATATTAAACGAAAATCAAAATGTGCCAACGATTTACTTTTTTAAGCAGCATAAAGCTAATAAAGTTGATAATTCAGGATTGTATATAATATTGCCAAATATAACATATAAAAAACATTAATCAAAAAATTACATTAATTAAATTAAAAGAGTGAATAAATACACATATTTTAAGAAATTTTGGTACAAAAAAAAATTATTTGATTAGTTAAATAACATATTTACAAAAAAAATATAAACACTAAATACTTCCTATCACTGAAACTCATAAAACAATTTTAGCTATATATTTTCTAAGACTTCACAGTTGATATTTGTAAGTGTATTATGAGAAGTGTATCTAAGCTTCGTCATGCTGCAGGCTCCATCATTCAGGCATGTTGTCTTTTATATTTCTTTTTTTGACTTTTCTGGACGCCTCTTTTATAACTGTTGTTTTGGCCAGGTTTGGGGCTGGAGCTGACGCTGTGGCTGTGGCTGTAGCTGTAGCCGGTAATTACGAAGCTCAGTTCGCGCTTGCGGCCCGTACATCACAAATTTGAAATCAGTTTCATTATATAAATTGTTACCTTTAGACGATGTGGCAGACACGCTTGAAACGTGGGGATTAACGAGAGAAAGATGCGAGAGAGCGCACAAAAACGGATCTGATTCGCTTCATTGGACTCACATTTCTAGAGCTGTGAAATATTTGCCGTTTGCAGCGACTTAAATTGGGCTTAAATTGCCACAATTTGTGGCGCATAATGTCAAAGTTAGTTGCAGCATAAAGTAACACGAGAAAGAAAAAAAAAAAAGAAGCATACAAAAAAAAAATAACATAAAAAAATAGCTGCAAGCTATGCAATCGACTTCAATTAGAGTTGGCAAGCAAAAGGCTTCCGATACACGCTCGTCAGCCAACAGTTGGCCAATGGATCTTTCTCCGCTCGCCTCGCGCTTTAGGCGCACAAAGTGTGTCAGCCAGGAAGCCGCGACTTTGAGTGGCGTTCCCCAGTTTACAGTTTGTTTGCTTTCCAACGCAGGCAGCAACAGCCTCCGCCATATTGCCAGCTAGCTGGCTGGCTGGCTGGCTGACTGTCTGTCTCTATGTCTGCTCCGTCTCCAACAACTGTCCACATGCCCAGCTCGTCGTCTATCTGCCTCTTCGCCAGTCTGCCTGGCAATCTAACCGTGTTGACTGACGGCTGCCGTCAAGAATTTTGGCGCTACAAAAGCGCATAAATAAAAATTGTTCAGCTCTGTTGACAGTGAGACAGACAACAACAACAACAACAACAACAAAAGAAAGAAAAAATGAAAACACTACAAAAACCAAAACAGAAAACCCATAAAAAAAATTGTTGCAGCCATGGAACGCCATTAGCTAGATGAGCTACGCAAAAGAACCAAAAAGGGAAACGTGTAAATTTCGCCAGACTTGCAACGACACTCAGTATGCAACACAATTCAATTACAACAATGTTGTAACTTTATTTCTCAAAAGGAATTTTGAATGTATAGAGAAATGATAAGTTTAAAGGTGGGATAATATAAGAGATAAATGATATATAAGATACTTATGATCTAACAGCTGGGAGTGCACATCTTGGTAATCTGTACTTCGCTATGTCAAACGAATAGAGTCTATGATACTATATGATACATAGAGAATATCACAGTTAAGATATATGATATGTAAGATATATTTCATATAATATTTGCTATAATTAATATGAACTAATTACGATATACGAATAGAGTTCATAATACTCTACCTTTGAACCTTTACTTTTTATTTATCAATATGAATAACTTATGATATAGTAAAGGTTTTGTATTGTTGGTACTGTGTTATTGCTATTGTTGTAGTTAGATAAGCATAATCTATGGCTAACCATCTGCTAACATCTACCAAATCATATGAGAAAAAAGTAAACATTGCTGGCACTTTGTATATCGATGCATTTATCCTTATATTATCTATTTGATGGAGGTACAGAGCTCGTAGTATTTTGTAGATGAACAAATTATGGTATAGAATCAAACTTCTTGGCACTAATTACTTATATTATACAGAGTGTCTCTCTATAATTATTCATCTATCAATATTTAATTATGATAATTGAAATGTAGTAATAAAAAATTAAACTATGTATGTATATAATATACATTGTTTGATGGATTTTCTAATTTACTTTTATTGAGCAACATTAGGGCCAAAACTCAACCATTCAAGCATGTTGGCTTTCATATTTTATTTTACTATAAGACTACTTTACTTAAGACGTAAAATGGTATATTAAACTGAAAGAACAATAACTTTAATCAGACCAAAATAACGGGCTTAAAGATGTGTCCAGACGTAATCTTCTATGCGTGTTATTTTGCTCGGATTAAAGATATTGTTCGTTTAGTTCAATATATCGTTTTTTGAAGCCTTTTCTTGTACAGTTCCATATCTAAATAAAATTTCTTCTTATAAGAAAATACTTCTTGCAAACATTAAATTAAATTTTGTTTATACTTTGCTATTGTTAATCACAAATAATCAATAAATACATGACCTTGAGCCAGAAAATTTAAAAGAAGCTTAAAATATAAAGTTGGAAAGTAAAACTTTATTTAATTTTATTTTTAATTTAAAATTAGTTGAAGATTATATTTTATAAAAATTAATATTTTCTATTTTTATTTTAATAAAATCATATTTTTAAAGTTCTTGAATTAATATATATTTTGAGTTTAAGAATTTATAAAAAATGTATTTATTAAAAAATTCCTTTACCCATAAACAATATTCAATCTAAGTTCGCTTCATGACCCAAGAAAATTATAAAACAGTTATAACTTCATTATAATAATATAACTAGGGGAAAAACAATTGACCTTAAATTTATTCTAAATTTAAGGCTAAATACGTGAAAACTATTACCAAGCCTATTTATATAATAGGCTAATTTCCATAACAGTTTTAACTATTAAGCCAACAAAATAGACATAAAATGCACAAAGCTTTCAATAACCGAAGTAAAGTTAACAAGTCAATAAAATTTAAACTTCAATTAGAAATTCTCTCCATGCATTTAAATACGAAATGAACTGCTTTGCTAATACACACACACACACACACACACACACATACATAACACATATATGTATGTATTTGTGCATATCACTTCCTTTTTAATTTCGTTAGCAAGTTGAATGCTTGCCCAGCTAAAAAGCCACTTAGCCAAATATGCTTTAAATGCCTTAATTAAAAACATTTATGCAAATTTCTACAACAGCAATAATAACAAAAACTAAGTGCGGTTGCAAACAATGCAACAGCAGCAGCAGCAGCAGCAGCACTATCTACCCCTCTCGCTCACACCCTTCTAAGCGCCTTAAAGCAACAGCTGCTGCACTGCTTACCACTGCTTTGTCGATGCTGTGCGCAAAAATTTCACACCATTTGCTATGCAAGTGACCAACAACAACAGCAACAACTCTCCACACCTGACTTCCTCCTCTCCACTCGACGCTCTCTACACATCCAATTCGCACTCTCCCCCTTTCTAGTTGCGCTCTCCTTTGGTGCTCATTATGTGCGCAGCTTTACGCAAATTATGGGAAACTAAATCGCTAAGTTTTTGCTCTGCTTTTGGCCCGCAACGCTTTGTCTCTTTTGCACCAAGTCAATGTTAATGCTAATTTGTTTTGCCTCAAACTTCCGTTGCCCCCTCGCACCGTTCGCATGCATTTTAATTGCACTTTTTCCTGCTGCCGCCGTCAACTCATAACTGGCAATTTATTAAAATGTTTGCGGTTTTGCCAACAGCAATAGAGATTGAGAGAGGAGACAGAGAGAGAGTGAGAGAGAGAGTGAGAGAGAGAGAGAGAGAGAGAGAGTGGGAGAGAGGGCGCTGCATTAAGCACTATTTGGCATAAGTTTGAACACAATTTTGTTTAAAGAGCAGGTCTTCGCCTTAGCGTCTTGGCCAATGGTCAGCAAGGCGTGAAAATTTCTCTACCCAAGTCGCCAGCGATTTATGTGAGAAATATGCTAAAATGCCAAACGAAGCGTGGCCCAAAGACGCCTTCCAAAAAAAAAACAAAAACGAAAAACTAATAAAAAACTGCACAGGCAACAAATCTGCCAGAGCTGAGGGTCAGACAAACAAAAGAACCAGTTTAACAAAAAGTGCTTTGAATTTTTAGCCTTGCAGGTGAACTATAGGTGTGGATATATATATATAAGATTCAGGTATTCATGATAAGCCAATAACTGTTTTATAATATTGAAAAACTATATGTTCTAGGTTGAAAGAATGAAAGAAAAACTAAAAGGAAACAGTTAAGCAATTGACAAGATATATATAAAGAAGACAGATAGTATTCTCAATATCGGTTATTATCGATGATGAGGAAATGAGTTATCAAGGGTATACAAGAAAATACATTTAAAATCTCAAGCTGATATAGTCTTTGCATACAAACGGACGGACAGACAGTCGCACATGAACAGCTCGTCGACCTGATCAAGAAAATATACAAAGCTTATCGGATCTGCTAAGCGTTTGTCTGCCTGTAGCATAAATTTTAAAACCGAGAGAGAAATAGAGAGAGAGACTAACTGATAATGTTTAAGGTATTGAGAAAATAATATATATGCTTTCTAAAGCTCATAAAAGTCAGTATATTAAACATTTAGCTAGAGCTAGAGCTAGAGCTATATGATGTCAGCGGTTCTAAATTGTCTAGCCTAGAAGTGCATAAACGAGGCTTACAGGACACATTTTGATCTACAATTTTTTTCCATCACTTTTCCATCAAATTCAAGTTTTACTCCAATTCTACAAATCCGTCTTCATATTAAATTAAATTAAATTAAATATTTTAGTATGTTTTTCTAGCTAAAGGTTTAATTTCAGCCTGCTAAAACTCTGACAAAAGCTAGTCTAATTCTTCTTTATAAAATTTATTCAAAACATATTTTTTTAAGAAATTCAATTCAACAAGCTTTAGTCAAGAACAGTCTAAGTATTTTTACACTTGGAGTGATGTATACGCAATCACATATGAATATCTATTGCAGATTGTATTGAGAAAGTTTTATGTTTTGCTTATGTATTTTTTTCTAATTTTTTCCTAATTTTTCTATGTTTATTATATTGCTGCTGTTAATGTCAATTGAGCTATTCTGTTTCTCTACAAGCTAAGCGCTCTGTCCATATAGTATTACTACATCATAGATTATTTTTATATAAACAAACTTATTTGTCAATAAAAAAATCTCTAGATTTTCAAGATATTACAAATTGAAAAGTAAAAACCTCACTAATTATCAAAATATTATTAGCAAATATTAAACTCATAGACATTTTACATATATTTTCTAGCTTCGAGATTTTACTCAAAATTTCAATAAAAAACTGAACTGTTTTAATTTCAAATTTAGAACGAATTAAAAAGAGTTTAAGCAGTTGCTAGGATGAGTATAGAGAACAGTCAAGTGTAAAAAAAGTGCAGTAGAGTGAACACAACTACAACGATTCAGAGCAAGGAGAGTAACACCTCAGCTCGGCTCAATCAATCAAAACGAATTAACGGCATGAGCAAAAGGCAGAGGAAAATAAAAAAACAAACCAAGCAGAGAACAGTGAACAATGAGAGGACAACGACGGCGCGAACGATGGACGAGGAGACTGGCTGCCTAATGGATATCCTGCACCTGCACATGCTGCAACTAATCGAGGATCGGATTGGTCAGCAGCTACAGCTGCAGACGCAAACGTCGAGAGCACGACTGATGCTGGCCAAAACTCGAATGCAGCAGGGACGGCCGCACTTTGCAGCCGCCACGCGTTTCTGCAACTCCACGCCCTGCCGGGCGCTTTATCGCCTGCTCGAGCAAAGCATCGAATGGTGCAGCTCCTGGAAGCTACTGCGACACGATGTGAACCAAGAGCTGGGCTTTCTGCGACCAATCAATCGCATCTTTGGCGCCCTGGTGCCATACAGCTTGCGGCTGGCGAGTGCGAAATGGGAACGTTGTGTGGAACAGATCGTGGAGAGTGCGAACATTCAGCGGGAACTGCAAACTGTAGTCAAATCCATTGAACGATTGAATTGGGCGCTGCGCAGAAGGGGCTGCGGCTGAGCATCTTGGGGTATTAAGTTCAAAGTTGAGAATAAAAACACTTGCTGTGAGTGAATTCATATAAGACGTGCCTACCCTTTTGCTAGATGGACAGAGGGCTATTCAGAGTCCTCTTATATACATACATATATGTTGCATCCTATATCGCTTGTGGGGTCTGTAATTCGCTTCTTTTTTTTAATAATTTATTTACGTGAGCTGAAACGTGAGAATTACTGAGCCTTGAGCAGCCAAAGCATTATTTAGAAATATAAAATAATACTTCCTTGACAACAGACATCTGTAAGCCTTTGCTTAAAGAGTGTTAAACTTATGTTACGTTTAACACTAAAGCAATAACATAGGCTAGGCATGTAAAGTGTAATAACTAATGAGAGTGCTTCGGCTGAGAGGAATAAACATCAGCAAAAGCAAGGTTTGAGAAATTAATTACTTATTAACTTAATTTTTAGACATTCATAGATGTAAGATAAATAAATAAATAAATAATAATAAGTAATAAATAGTTTTTTCGGAAGGAAAACGAAGAGAAATCTAATACTATAAAATATTCTAGATTTCTTTATTCTTTTTTGATGCCAAAATATAGCTTGAAGATCAAATTATGGCACAAATGAATAAAGAAATATCGAATGGATTTCTGGTTTTAAATATCTCTCTACATTGTACCCTAAAGTCAATCATAAAACATTAATGTTTTGTGCTTTGATGCATTTTGCAGTTCTAAAGATTTTAACAAAATGGCATAATATATAAAAAATAAAGGGAAAAACTAATATTATAACTATAAACTAATATAAAATATTATATTATACTATAAAAATAATACCAAGAATATATATTTAAAACATAAAGTCTGCAGCTTTTGAAGCCTATTAAGTCATTCAGTTTAGAGAGCAGCAGCAGACATTGAGAGATACAGACAGATAAAGCGACATGATTAGAGGCGCTCAGTGTTGAGCTCATCATCCTCAGCTGATTGAATTAACATTTTCAGTGAGTTTGGAATATATTAAAACGATAAGCATATCAGCTAACATAAGCTAAAACCCATTTAGTATCGATATATTTTATAGCCGCTATATGATCGGTGTATCGCCGTTGAAAGCAACTATATTAAATAATAAAATTAAATTTTATTTAAAAGTTTTGTTTTTCTGTCATTTTGCAATACATAAAATTCCCTATGCTCTTCTCTCTCTCTCTTCTATATAAATATTTATGTATTCTTCTTGGCTATATACAGATTATATTATATTAAGAATATATGTCATATGCAGTTGATTGTAATATCACGTGGCTGTAATTGAATGGCTAACAGCGTACAGTGGGCCAGAAAACTAAATTGCTTAGCAAAAATATAACATTTCAATACTCAAATCCTTAGCTATTTGATATTCTGCAAACATATACTTTAATTATTGAGTTTTACTCCATTTGCAAAACATTAAAATTATTATTTAGTCAAAGATAAGCTAAGACCAGAAAACATTAAAATAAATATATTCAACATGCATATCTTAAATAAGAAAACTTTGCTAATGCTTTCATAATTCCTTCTTTTTTTCTTTGCGCAGCTTAACAAAGTTCCAGATAAAACTGTTAATTGCAGTGCTAAATCTGTAGTGCGCCTTTTCCCACTCAACGCCCCAACGGCCGCCCCACCCTGCGCAACTGCTTACAATGCATTGGCTCATTTGCAGTCTAGTTAAAAATAAAATCAAATGCCAAAGCGGCAGCATTGACAACATTGTCGATTTGGTCAACAATCCCCTTTAAAGTCCCCTACACTCCCTCACCTCTCTCTCTCTCTCTCTCTCTCTCTCTTCCTGCTCTCTGCTCTTTGCTTACTTCCCCTTGCGACTTGCGTCGCGACGTCGGCAATTATGCGGCATTTTCTTTGGCCGCAGGCAAGAAACGAGTTTGCGAGATATCTTTGTTTGCGCGCTGCAGTTGCAGTAGTTGCTGCTGCCGCTGTCACTGCCGCTGCTGTCGTTGTTGCTGCAGTTGCGGCGAACTACAACAAAATACCAGAAATAACTTGAAAATCCATTAAATCGCTGCAACGCGACATTGCCTGCCTGCCATGGCATGGCATGGCAAGGCAAGGCAAGGCACGGCACGGCACGGCATAGGGATAAAGATAAACTTTTGTCAACTGGCCCCGATCGAGAAAACCTGCGCCGACAACTGATAACAATGTGTCAGCGACTCGCAGTCGAGTCGAGTCGAGGCGTTGTCCTTGGCTTCCATTTTGCCCAGCGATGACAATGCCAAAAATGGACCGTCACGGCCTAACTGCATATTTTTTCGCAAAAGTTTTTCTGCCTCATTGATTTTTCAGCATATGTACGAAAAAGTGAAAGGCCAGCTATACCTCATTGACTTGTCGAAATCCAGCGATAACCTGTTTCCACAGTCAAAAAAAAAAAAAAAAAAGAAAATAAAAATAAAAATATTTGCACAGAAATTACTTTATGAAAGTATTTTCTGCTAACCCAGTTGGGGGTGTTGTTGGCCAAAAAGAAAATTTGCATTGGCAAACTTTGGCAGAAGAGCGAACAAGTGCCGAGGGTTAAGGTTAAGGATGAACGTGAACAATTTACATAATATATATATATATATATATATAGAAAGAGAAAGGATTGAATAAAAAGTCTTGGCTAAAACACGAAAAATAATTGAATATTAAAAGAGTTTGCAAGGCTTGGAAAAGACTTTATAGCTCGTCTATATTAACGCAAAAAGAATCATTGAGAGTATGGCTAAGACAAGACGCTTTATCTAACATAATCAAATATTTACCACGCAAGCGGAAGCACAAGGAAAAATTTGATTAATTTCAATAAGAGCAGATTCAATGGCAATAGGAGCCAGCATGATAGAGGATAAGAGGATAAAAATGAGAATGAAAATAGAGTCAGCATAAGAATGAGAAGAGTCTATGAAACAACGTAAAAAAATACGTGAAAACTTTACATATATTATTTTAACTTAAAAAACTACTCAAAATGAATTTATTTATTACAATAGCAGGAATCTCTGGTATTCGCGGCAATCCAGTCCAAATATCTGCTGACTCTTGTATAAACGCCCGGAGCATTTGCCTTGGCACAGCCGTAGCCAAAGGAAACGACGCCAGCCAAACGGAAGATGCGATCCGGCACAATGAGTGGACCGCCACTGTCGCCCTGCAAGGCACGAGATGGAACAAAAGATGGAAACAAAGATAAAACCAAGTCAAATCAGAAGCGAAGCTTTGCAGCCCACCTGGCAGGCATCCTGACCACCTGTCTGCACGTAGCCCGCACACAGCATTGTGTCCACGATCATGGTCTTGTAGGAGGTGGCCCGGCACTGAGCGTTGGTGATGATGGGCACCGTGGTCTCCTGCAGCACGCTCGACGTATTGCCGCCCTCGTGGCTCAGTCCCCAGCCGGCGACAATTGCCTTTTGGTAGTCAAACGACTGAAATCGACTGCTGGGCAGGCACACGGGTCGCATGCGTTTCACCAGTGGCACGGGCTCGTCGAGACGCAGCAGCGCAATGTCATGCACCAGACCAACCGGATCATAGCCGGCATGGGCATGCGCAAATGCCACGGCACGCGTTATGCCCAGATGCGTCGAGCTGCGATCCAGCTGGAGCAGACGCACCGACACGGTCGACATGTCCATCTCATGAACACAATGCGCAGCGGTCAGCACATAGCGATCATTGATCAAAGTGCCGCCGCAAAAGAGCAGTGCGCCGCGTATCATCTGAGCTATCCATGGATATTTGTTGGTGCGCACCTGAGTGCCGCCCACAATGCGATCGGCATTGGGCACGCCGCAGGCTGCAAGCAAGAGAACCCCTTGAATAGACCACGCGCACTGGGCGAGTAGAATCTCTCGGATACTCACAGCAATTGGCACAACGATTGACACGAAAGGCCTTTGCATCGCTGTCAAATGGCGAGAGGCTGGCTGGCTCGCTGGGCGGTGCAGCAGCCGCTGAGCCCAGCACATTTGACAAGATTTGTTGCTTTTGCTGCTCGATTAGATCATCGATGTAATCCGCTTGTGCGCCAGGCGGCGCACTGCTGTTCGCCTGCAAAGCCGGCTGCCGTGCTGGCTTGTTATAGATATAACCACGAAATGGTGGCTCATAGGCATAGCCAGAAGCTAAACCACAAAGGCAGCAGCAGTAGCTGAGCAGACAGAGTAAGAATTTCGGTTTGGATTTCATCTCGAGCACCGCACGAACCGCAAGCTTAAAGTCAACTGTTCGCAAACGTAGCTACCTTAACGGTTCTTATAGGCCATGGCCAGGCAGCACATATATACATATATATGTCCCATTCATATTGATTCTTAATGATGCTGTTAAAGTGCCAATCACAAAGTTTTTATCCCCTCTATTTTAGCATAATTTGCAAATAATCATTTAGATCCACTTAAGAGCCCTCGGACATTACCTGACCCAATTGGCAATGGCATCAAATCTTAGACCCATTTGTCAATAAAGCTGTTTACGATCGCAACAAAAGTCCATTGTTGACAGCTCCAAGTGGTTCGCTTTCGGCTTTTATCAAAAATTTATGTTAATCGACTTTTTTCTGCTTTCTATTTTCAAAACAATTTTTTGGTTTTTTTTTAAATTTTTTTGCATCGGTTTTTATCGATGAGATATGTTTGTTTCGCAAGATTTATAAGTTTATTGAGAATTCGATTGAAATTCGTCTGACCCACTAAATAAACCTCATAATGATCGTAAATCATTTCGATTACATTGACCCAAAAAAAGAAACAAAATTCTGGAAGCTAGGAAACAAAAAAGTTTACAAAAAAGTTTACAAAAAAAAAGGTTTGCACATATAAAACTTTAATAATTTGAGCCAAAATCATCTCAGAGTTAGCCACAAAAGCAAAATGGTTTCGTTTTGATAAGCAATTGAATGAGGGCAGCAGCAAGAGGTGAGCTCAGGTTGAGTATTTAGATCAATCAATAGCGGATCATATGAAGATGATTTATTAAAACGTTTCGATGCTTTCCTAACACTAATAAGTTTTTGGTTAATACTCAGCCACGACATATTGTAATTATAAAATAAGGTCTAATGGTCTATTATATAAGCATAATTTTTGATGCTTTGGTAATAAATCGATCTTGTCAGAAAACATAGGCAATGCGCATTAAATACTCAATTTCAATTAGTTTAATTTAAGTTAAGTTTCATTTTTTAAAGTAAATTTATTTAAATTATATAAATTATTAAAAAAAATAAATTAATACCGAAGAGTAATTATTTAGATAGATTATTCTGGAGAAATATTCATAATTCATATGAATAAGTTTTCTTCTAGCTTAAAAATTCTCTTTTGCACAGCTTTAAGGTTTTAGTATCTAGATTGGCTGTAGTTCGAATATCAATTCAAAATTCTTGCAACTTTTGCTTTACAAATTCAATTCCTGCATTTGCTCAAAGTCAAGCCAACACATTATTTGACTTAATTTATATAAATAGTTCTTATAAATTCCCTTTTTATACCATATAACAATATGAAATTTCTCATATTATAGACATTGCACAAAGTTTTCATACTATAAATATTACAAAATACACTTACATAAATGAATATTTAGTATAAGCGCAGATAAGACCATTTAAGAAGCTCACCTGCAAAATAAAAAAGAATTATTATAAATAATACAAGACAATATGTTTAACTAAGAAATCTATTGTTTTATGTTTAGTATGAAATATATCACAGCGAAATTATTCTATATAATAGATATCTTTTCTATATAATATATATAAATTCATAAATTATATAAAAATTATGATGTATATTCCATATAAGCATTTATATTTTTTGTACAGATAGTCCCGAGTTGAAGTAAGCTTTAACTTCTAATGTTTTCCTCAAAAGATCAACTCGCATATCATCCCACAGCAATAGCTTTTTCTTAAAGAATATCAATAGCTCTGTTTGCCTAGCAAGAGAGATATATATAATTGTATTTGTTTGTGTGCGCGATGCTGATGATCCAAAATAAATGAAAGTTTTCTCGACGTAGGCAAAACATAGCAAAATAGGTATACATGAAATGGTACTTCTATGATAGGATAGCAGGCAAATACCAAAGCCCAAACAAATCTTAATTTCGTGCATTAGCAACAAAATAGTAAAAAGAAATGAGAGTTTGAGATGTTCATTAGAAATAATAAGTATACTAAAAAACACTATTAATAATAATAACTAACCAATTATAATTATTGTTATTAGCCCATTACTTTTAAGCCATGCATCAATCAGGAATTCGAGCACGTAATCATGTTAGTTCTCTGCAATGGCACAGTATCAACTTAATACTACTTAAGTCTAGTCTCTTCTCAAATTTGAAGCATGGAATAGCAATTCGGGCATAAATCTTTAAAAATTGAATATTGAATGTATTGAATATTATATATTGAAACCTTAAAATAGATCGAAGTAGCTCCCAAAGTAAAAGTAAAGTAAATGCAAAACGTAACTACAACTCTCGCTATGCTTTGATTTCCATGAGTCACATTTTTTGCTCTCTACAACCAAGTATATTTAAATCTCTGATTAGTCTACTTAAGCATTTTTTTCGTTATTTCCACTTCCCTAAGCTAGTTTCATACAACACACGCTCACAGCTCTAAAGTTAAAGAGAGAGAGAGAGGGCAAAACGGAAGCGCCAAAGCCAACGCCCCAGCAAATCAAAGAAACTCAAACTAAATTCCCATACGGAAACAATAAAAGACGAAGTTAAAGGTTTATATTTTCCCTCCAATGAAAGTAAATTAACAGCAAACGCCTTCTCCTGAAATTAAAAAATAATCAAAATGCTAACAAGACAGCTATAAAAAAAAAATAAATAAAAAAAATTCTAGAGATCGTTAAGAGAAAATAGAAAGTAAAAAGAACGCAGCACAAATCGAAAATTGGGTCAAACTAATGAAGCCACAGATAAAGACGCATAATCGAAAAAGAGAAGAAAACGAGATATATATGTATATATGTTTATACAAGATGCCCGCCCAAAAAGCTAAGTGCGGGGAAGCCCTGCACGACACGCATGTAAATTGTTAAGCCAAGAGCAGCTGCTGCTGCTGCTGCTGCTGCTGCTGCTGCTGCTGCTGCTGCTGCTGCTGCTGCTGCTGCTGCTGCTGCTGCTGCTGCTGCTGATAATCTCTTGTCTTGTTTAGCCAACAAGAAGGGCTCAAGCTACAACCGAAACCAAAGCGAACAACAGCAAATGACACAAGGTGCACACACACACAGCGGCCAGGTAGTCCAGGTGAAAGAGCGTATTATTTGGGTTAGGAGCGAGCCAGTCGGCCAGCCAGTCAGTCAGCCGGCCAGCCAGTCAGTCAGTCAGCCAGCCAGCCAGCTAGCTCTCGCTTCTAAATAAATAAGAAACAATTCAGTGGATGATGAGACAAAACCATGAACGGACAGCATCTATAGAGTCTAGAAGGGGGTCTAGCTTTTGCAGAAAGAAAGTCTTAATTTGTTATTTATATGCGTTCCGCTAGAATCAATGGAAGAAAGTTCTGCAGCATCCCAAAAAGCAAAGCAACAACAACAACAACAACAACAACAACAGCAGCAGCAAATGAACAGACAGAAAAACTTGTTTGCTGCGAGAGTCAAGCTGCTCTTGAAGTCGCAGCGCTGGCTGGCGTTTCTCTTTCAGAACGAAAGACTTAGGCAACAAACTTGAGTCGCCCATTGAGAAAGACTTGAGCAAGAAACCTGTAACTTGAGTGGAAGAGTCTCTTTGGTCTCTAGAAATCATCGCCCGGCTATTTATGGCCACCTTGCCATGGTGAGCGCTGTGTGCTGTGTGCTGTGTGCTATGCGCTGTGTGTTCCACTTGCCACAAACTGGGTCAGCGCACAGAGATGCAGCCAAAGAACAAGTGGACGCTGCGCGCTTATGTCTGCAAATAAACAATCAACGCGACAGACGGACATGCATTAAGGCCGTCGCCGTAGACATGTTATTCTTGTTGCATTTGTTGCATGTTTGCCATGCGTTGTGTCCGACAAATTTGTTAGCAATTATCGCATTTTTGTTGCTGCTTGCAATTTATTTGCTACTTTGCTGCAATTTTCCCCGTTTTTTTTTCCAGATATTTCTTTCTTTAATGTTTTAAGTCAAATTTTGATTGTCACTTGAGCTGCGCTCAGCTGGGCTCAGGCAAACACTTGTTGCAACTTTCTCAGGCTTCATTAAGTTTCACTTCAACATTTTTTTTTCGTTTTATTTATTTTTTTTTTTCAGCAACTATTTTGAGTATGGCACGATTTGGTTTATGACACGAAATTGTTTATGGCGCTGTTTGCCATTTGTTAATGAGTTTTGCGCATCGTGCATTGCATTTTAATTAAATTGAATCGTATAGCCGGCATTCGCGACGAGCCATGCGTGCGCTTAACATATTAGACTAAAATAATTAAAGATCTATGTTTAAACTATTAAAAGAGTATTAACCACGCTGTAGATATGCAGCGCAGTAATTTCGATTGCTATTGTGAAAGACGAACAAAATGAAAATAAATAAAACAACTTAAATGTATTTAATTTTATAATTCTTCAAAGTTTTGTATTGTTAATTCAAGTGAATTATTGTACAATTTTGTGTTTAGTAGCTAAAATATTTTGTTGTACAATTTTCTGACTTCTTTTGTAGTTCTAGTGATATATATAGGATACACCAAAACTATATTTAATAGCAATTTAATTAAAAGTTTTGATCATTTTTAGCTAACAAAAATAAGATTAAACATAGTTTTGCAGCATAAAGAAATTATTAAAAATGCAGTTTTTAATATTATTAAATAATTGATCAGTTTCAATTAACAAAAATAAGATTATATATAGTATACAAAATTATAATAAATGCAATTTTAAATAGTTTGCAATTTTTAACAAAATGTTCAATTTGATATCAATAATTCCTTTAAAGTGTTATGAAAATATATGATCTAATAGGATATTTATTAATTGCTGCAAAGGCCATTTTCATTTTACATAAAATATTATATAAATAAAGAATAATATATATATTTATTTAAAAGAAAAATAAATATTAAAAGCTGTTTAATAAAAAAAAAATCTTTATTGGAATCAACTGTTTTTTATTTATTATTATAAAACAAAATCTTTTGATTTTAAATATTAAAAAAACAATTCTTATTTTACAAAAATATTATTTTCTGAAATATCTTTTCAGCTTATTTTTTTTGCGTAAGATAATTATAAAATAAAAATGTATTTATTATAAGCAATATTTTATTATATCATTTATAACAAGAATTTAATTTAAAATTATTACAAAAAGGTATTAATTATATATAAATATTTTTGTATATTTCAAATGGCTTTACAATAAGAAAATATGCTAGGCAAAAATATTTATTAGTTTTTTTAACTGTACAACCAATGAAAATAAATATAATATTCTAATTTTTTTTTAAATTCTCTTTTTTCTTTGATTAAATTCATAAAGACTCGTATATTTAGATTATTTTGAAATCATTTTAAATATACGAAATATTAATTATCATTTAATTCAGCTAATTTTAGCCTCAATTTAAAGTGAATTTAGGTTTTTGCTTTTTAACAAATCTATTAAAATTTGTATATAGTATACATCAACTGGTTTAACATAATTAATTCCCACACAAAGTTAAAAGTGAATAGCTAAAGTGCGGCTCAAAAGCTGTGCGAGTCAAGTTCGCTGTCCAACTCATTCGTTTGGCAGCATCAAAAACATGACTCAATATAAATCATACGAATATAAAAATATCTGCGTCTATATATGCAGACCGGGCCACCTTCAACTTCGTTTGACATTTGAAAGTAAGCAACAGCAGCAGCAACAGCAACAACGAATGACACTTGAAGAAAAATATGCAAAATAACAAAAGCAACAACAACAATAGCAACAACGTCGAAAAATGTATTAAGACGAAAACTAGTTTGCCAATTGAGAAATAACAAAACCAACAACAGCAAAAATCACTCTCATTTTTTTCAATCTCTTCATTTGTTTATGCTCGCAAAAGCTGCACAGAAAGCAAAAACTGTAAACAACATGAAAAAGCAACAAAAAATGAAAAAAGAAATAATTTGAAAGAAAAAAAATGTAACTGTTTAGGTTTGTTGCTTTGGTCAGAGACTTGCGAAGCGCATTGACATCTATGCCGCTCCATTTACGGTTCTCGTATTACCCGACGCAGCGCGACGCGTCGCGTCCAAAGCCTTTTGTGGGTTCTATTTGGCCCGGTTCGGGTCTGGTCAGCTCTTTTGTCAGTTGTTGTTGTTGTTGTTGTTGTTGTTGTTGTGTGCTGGGCGCCTTTTGTATGCACCACACGCAACCGTGCGGTGAGGTAATTAATAAGCCACCAAACCAATTGAAAATTGAGCGTCGACTCTCGCAGCGGGCATACCAAGTAGCTGTAACGCTCCCCCAACCCCCCTTTTTTTGTCATTTACGATCCAAACAATATACGATTACGTACAGTGCGAATGCGAGCGAGTTACTGACCATACGCAAGACGAGTTTCGGTTAGGCTTTTGTAGGGCTTCGCGTCTCTTATTTTGCGCAAATGCGCTGTGATTCAGCAACGTTCAAGGGAAGTGGAACATTTTTTTGGCAAGATTTTTGATGAATTTTTGCGAAAGTTAAGAAGTCGATTTATAAATTTAAAAAAAAATGAAAAGAATACTAAGCCCTGGGGTCAAAATTCATCTTGAATTCTAAACAATTATCCAAGTATAAATTATATATTTATAGTTTTAGTTAACGCTGTTCCGGGTTCACGTAGCAGCTTTAGATTTTGCTGAAGGCTACAAAATACTTATCATAATAATTTAATTTTAATTTTCGTTTATTTCTTTAAAGTGAACATTAAGAACACTTCGATATTTTGATTATTTGATTATATTATAATTTTTTTAAGTCATGAAAAGCACATAGAAGGACATTCTGCAATAAATATGGCAACGATTTGAACATCATTTGTCATAAAAATTATAAAAAATAAAGTTCCATATTTCAGATTTAAAGAAAAGACACAAACACATATACATATCAACATACTAGCTGTCATGAGAATCGCAGAGAAGGTAGGTAGGAAGATAGAAGGTAGGTGATAGTCCCTAAAGTATCATAGAGTAAGGTATGCTACAACTAATGAGTTGAAATTCGTACTCATAATTCTGAGAATCACAGAGAAGAGAGTTCCCTGCTTATAACGACAAGATATGCTACATTAGTTGTACACATTAAAATACTTTTAATTATGAGAATTTCTGTGTTAACGATGGCAAGGAAATAAACATCAATTGCATTTTTAATCGTGAGAAGCTCATAGCGCGGCATTACACGTTTCAAATGGAGACGAAATGTACATCTATTGCACTAATAGCATAGCAATGAAATGCGCATCATATAAATATACAAATACTTATAATTATGGGAGTTACAGAGAAGAGTATTCCCCATTAATAATACAAATTAAAAGCAACAATCATAAATAGGGACATTCTGCATTTAAGACTTGAACAAAATGCACATTAGCCTAGACATTTTCATTAATCTTGTTATTATGAGAATTACAGAGAAGAGTATGCCGCTATTAGATGGCAAAAAAAAAAAAACGTACATAATTTTCCGCAGAGAAAGGTATTCCTATAGAAATGACACGCACATCAGCTATGCTTATGGCCACGAGAATCACATAGTAAGGGTATTCCACAAGGAAATGCACATCAATGGTCCGTATCCAAATACAGTTAAGCGTCGCATTCTTCTCGTCATCGTGCTCAGTGGTCAGTTTAGAACGTACTGCTCTCTAAGTTGGACGCGCCAAATTAGCTGCAAGCGAACACAATGGATTCACTGGCCAGCTGATGATTGCCATAACTGTTTGCCAGCTTTGGACTGTAACTCATTGTTGTTCCCATTCGCATTTGCCATACCCATTGTTTGTCGCCGCCATCGCCGCCTGACCCACTCAAAGTGTCCATTAATGCCACACATCTCCAGTGGGGCAGGCGGGGCGCAACTAATCGGTTGGCGCTCTCATTAACTGGCACCACATTTCCGTAGATACTTAGCGCACCGAACGAACGGTCGCACACCTAACCGTAAATCCCTATTGACCCGCATTTAAGTGCAATAAATGAACGCGCTTATACCTGTTGAAGTTGGCAAAAAGGGCCGACAATAGGCTTAACCAAGACAGGCTGATGTACGTATGTAGCTTTACTCAGTGAAAATTGTTGTCGGGTATAATGTGTGTTAATATGCATTTGTGACGGGCAGCAGAAAGTAGTTGCAAGGGAAAAGGCTATGGCGTTAAGTTAATTTATTCGAAGACTTAGGCTGGCTTAGACTTGAGCTGTTGTATGTAAGCTTTACACATTGAAAAATGCTGAAAAAAAAACATCAAATCATAGAATGTTGGGGCTAGTTGGGGATTTCAGTAGCCTAATTCTAAGCCTTAGGCTGATGCACGCATGTACTGATTGAAAATCGTAAAAGAGAGATTACAAATTCATAACTGTGTCGGGTAGAAGAGCATAAAATTGGAAAATATATACACTCATGTTGTTCGTCATGTTAGTGTCTATATATAAAGTTGACCTGAAACTCAATAAAAAAATCTATGAAATCTTATTTAGAACGAGTACAATTGATTTGTTTCTAATTTCTCATCTGAATATGTGGTATTACCGTGTATTTCTTGGCCTAAAACTGCTGTGTAAACCTAAGTTATACCTTTTTCATATATTATGTGTTTAAGTCTTTTAAAAGTCTAAGCCTTGCACTTGCATCTAGTGCACTCGTATGTTATAAATGTTGTGGCTTATGTGCTATAAAGCAATATTATCTACTTTCTTCCTTAACTTTATGTCATATGTTTCATGTACAGGGTATCCGTTAGTCTTCTACTGTAGTTATGAATACTCTTATAAAATATATCCATAAAAGCCAAATGGTCATATTTTATTCAAGTCTATCATTTATACTATGCGTACGTATAACGTCTACCTATAAAAACCAAATAATGTGTATATATTGTGTCTAGTTTTTCCAAACCCCTCTTATGTTATATGTATAAAGTACAGAATATATTTTATAAAAAGAGATTTATATTGTATCTCAAAACTCATATTCATATATTCTATGTATAGGGTATTTTTCAGTCGTTCACACCCTTCTAAAGCGCTTTGAAGTGATAAGTTTTCTGCTGCACATACTACAATACATTTATATCTTGTTTGCCCCACATATACGCTATTCATGCCTGATGTTTGCAGGGTATCTGCTACTCCTACACTTCCGTCTGAAGCACTCTTACTTATCTATCTACTTTGTTTTTGGGCTTTTCTGCTTGTTGCGCACTTGCAATTGGCCTTTTCTTTAGCTGCAATTTCAATTTGCACACATTTTGTTTGCTGATGTTGTTGTTGTTGGCAGCAGTAAGTTATTTCTTGTTGTTGTTGTTGTTGCTGTTGTTGTTATTGTTTTTGCTTGACTGAAACTTGTTTATGGTTTGCGCTCCTACAAGAATGTGGCCATAGCGCAAAACTGGGTTAAAATAGTTAGACAAGCGGCTAACAGGCGGTCGCCTTGTGTTGTTGCTGCTGTTGTTGTTACTGTTGCTGTTGCTTTTGCCGGTTGCCGACTGAAGTTGCAGTTTGCCGTTTAAAGCTGATTGCACAGCCCGCTGCCGCTGCATGGTCTCTATGCCACAGCAACAGCAACAGCAACAGCAAGAACAGCCAAACGGCATATGCTTTAAACGCAACTGTTTTTGCGTTATTAACACCGTTTTTAGCCAATTGCAACGAGTTTGCCTAAAGGCACCAAATCGAAACCCAAAAAAAAACACATTTTTTGCATACGCTCTCAGAGTTTTTCAAAAGTTTTTTCCTTTTGCATTCGTCGGTCTAAGTAGTGCTTAAATTGATTACAACATATGTTGGCTAAATACTGCAAAGCAGCTATTAGCAAACTGGCAAAACGAAACCGAAGATATTTGCCAATTATTGAAGATTCGCATGTATGCAGCAGAGCTGAATGTTTAGTGGAAGAGCTACCTACCCATAGATACATGGTATGTGAAGGCAATGTGAACATAAATCTATACAAACATAATATATATATATATATATATATATATGTTCGTTTAGTATACGTATAAATTAGATTCACAATACACCTAAATACAAATTTATATATAATAATAATAATGTAAAACTGCAATCTAATTTCTAATATTTAAATCTATATTTTTAGCATGAGCCAAACTTTAACTGTATGAACCAGCTACATGAAAGCCAAACCTAATCACAATTTTCATCGAAAATGTTTTGTGCTAACTTACACAAAGAAAGATCGTGCTACAAAGCATACAACAGCCCACATAATTCACATGCAATTTAACTAACTAAGACACACATTATGAGGTAAAATAAATATATAGCGCACCTTTTATATGAAAATACCTCTAACACACAGTATTTTCAGTGGGTTAGGTACGCCGGTATAAAATTACTATTTATACATTTATATATTAATAGATAAAAATATAATTATAAAATTCTTAATATATATAAATAAGGTAAATGATAACTGTACAATTTTTAATATATATATATATATATATATATATATATATATATATATATATATATATATATATATATATATATATATATATATATATATATATATATATATATATATATATATATATATATATATATATATAAACAATGAACAAAATATCTAAATCATCAATATTTCTATTAACATTAAAGAAAAAAATCAAAGCAGAAAGAGATCAGTTTATGCCCGAAAAACAAAAAAATACTGAGCAAGTTAGACAATTTCAGCCTAAAGCAACCAATTTTGTAGTTTGTGATTCTGTCTGTAGAAGCTCAACAAGCGCCAACAGCGATTCAACTACAAAACTGTGTGATCTTAGCCTTACACATTTACATTTATACATCATAAAGTATCACGACTTCACTAGCTTTGGATATACATATATTTCGTCGTTCTATAGATAAGTTCTTGAGTAAGAAAACTAACAAAATAACAAATCAGTGTTTCTAGTAGTAGCTATATCTTTTTATCTGAGCACGACTGTGGTTAAGTTCTTAATTTATAGTTTCAATCATTTATAGCTTCATATCTTTTAATTTATATTATAAGTTACAATATAAATTATAATACAAATATTTTATATTTTATATTATAAAAGATTGTAATTTCAAGTTAGCCAAAAAGATTTTTACACTTTACTTGACAAGGCTTATTACCAACGTGAACGAGTATAAAGAGTTGCTTTTTGGATTAGCAACTAAGATATTTACAATTATATATGTATAGATATATATATATAAAGAACTTTATGCAACATTTTTTAAACTTAGCTATAGCAAAATAGTAATTAAAATTAAACAATTATTACAATTGTATTTATTTATATTTAATTTTAAACATAAGCTTACTAGAAGTAGTTGTTCTGTCGCTTCTTTTTCCTAATCTTACTTTCTTATTCTTGTTAATTAAATAGTAAAGTTAACGTGACTTTTTAGAGAAAAATTATTTTGCAAGGCAATTATGTTTAACTGTTTACAAAAAATAACAACAAACAAAAACTGTGAATTATTATTAAAAAAAATAACACTTATATATACAAGTTCTAAATATACATCTTTTCTTAAGCCGCTAACGTTTAAGGTCTATAAAACTGTTGTCTCAACTGACAATTCGCATAAATAATTTTTATAGCAAAGCTAAACAACTAAATTAGTTAAACAAACTGTGTGTGTTTTTTTTTCTTCTTTTAATAATTAAGTTGTGCCAATCTCTGACAATATTTGTGCCACTCTCAAGACATATGACACATTTCGAGAACATCATCAATCTATGGCTTTGTGTTGTGCTGTGGCGCCCAGTTCAGTGACCCCGCCGCACAGTAGTCCAGTACGGCTTTTCTTTTGTGGCCTGCTGATGGGTTCTACACTTGTTGTTCAACAGTAGTAGTTCGCTTGGCTTTTGGTTTTGGTTTTAGTTTCTTCAAACACCCCTTTGGCTATTATTTACACGCTGTCATCCGCGCATTTCTCTGTGTCATGATCCGAGAGACTAACTCGTACAACGCGTACACTAGCTAACTACTTGTGCCAGAGACCTAACCACTGAACGGCAGTCAGTCAGTCAGTACGTAGCCCGCAGCCGTTTATAATTACGTATTATATTAACTTTATACCTTTACACATTTATACCAGCTACTTTCCTCCTGCTCATTTACACTTTGCTGTCTAACTGCATCTAATGTCTTCTTTTTTTTGTATACTCTACCCAAAGGGTATTCAGATTATTTCGTGGTATGTCAGAAGTATTATATTAGAACAAAATTCGGCACATTTTCTGAAAATATTTTTAGACTATTTGTAGAGAATATATAAATTCGTAGCCTGAAAAAATTTTTAAAATATCTATAGATAGTTAGTTAGTTAGCAGTTTATATAGTTAGTATATATATATATTTAAATTATGCATTTTATATTATTATATAATCTTTATTTCAGATTTTTATATCAGCCATCTTTGTGTGTAGAAATTAATCGAAATATTTTGATATATACAAACTATTATTTATATTTTATTTAAATAAAATTCTATTCTACAAGTTTGGGCAAGCCTATGTCATTTCCATGAATGAGGCCTATTGTTTTAATAAAATATCTTTATTCTAGTTTTGGAATTTGTTTTTGTATATGTATAATAGTTGATATTACATATTACATTTATGTATACCATTTTGTATACTGATATTTATATATTAGAAATATCAGTTATCAGTTTAGAAAGTAGATCTCTGGGCCCTAAGTGTTAATGCAAGCTTTATTTATAAATTAAATTTGGCGCCCCTATATATTTTTCACAACTATGTAAGCAACCTTTTTAGTTATTTTTCAACTCAAATAATATTTTCGTATTTGATTTTAAAATATATTCTGTTTATAGTTTAGTCAAGGATAAAGATAATCTATGCAAATAGATTTATATATTTATTTTAATATTTCAGTTTTAAATATTAAATATTTGTAATCAACAATTTGAGACGGTACTGATTATATATAATAACATAATATAAAAATATATAAGTCCATACAAAATATATTAATATATTTAAAAATATATATTATAAAATATAATATCTTTTTTATATATTAAAAATATATAAATATGTAAGTTAAGACTATCCTCATGTTCATATATTAATATATATTTTACAACTATTTAAAATATTGTATTATCTATTTTTTAAATATGAATCATTTTAGCGCTCAAATTTATTTACATTTTAATATGTATGCAGTTTTAAATATGAAAGTATAGAAAAATGTTTTTTTTTTAAAATTTATGTTTTTTTTTTTTAATTTTTTCGGAATCTTACATTCAGAAATATTTATATTTATTTTTTGTATGACAAGTTTTTGGCTGATTTTTAAATATAAATAATATATATTTGAATATACTTTCTTTAAAGAAACTTTCTATGCTTAAGCTTCAGCTGAGACTTTCAAAAAAGCTAGATTAGTTGTAAGTCAAATAAACGACAATTAAAGTAGCTTTTTTTAGAGTCAACTAAGTGAATTCATTTCATTTGCCCTACACATAGTTTTCTAGTACGTTCACACGACTTCACTTAAGTCGTCTATCGTCTATAGAAAAGAGTATTCCATTGTCGGCACTCTCTTTGGGGCATTGTTTCTAGCAATTCCTTGCCCTTTTGACTGTTTGCTTTAGCTGCGCGCTCTCTTTTGTGCTTTCTGCTTCATTTTCACACATAAAAAACGCGTTAAAAATGTTTCTTTGTCATTAAAAAGTCAAATTTATTATAGTTTCCAGAACGAAAGACGGGTTTGGCTCGCTTTTGCGCTCTAGGTGAAATTTTTAACGGTTCACAAGAACATCTCGAAACGGTATTACAACAAGACAAACAAAGAAACATGCGTGCCCTACGGCTCAGAAAAAAAAAATGAATTTGAGATGCTTTTTCGCCCTAATGAGTTAATAATTAATATTTATTCAATAATGCGTTAAAAGCTGCCGAAGTGATGAATGAGTTTTTCATCAACAGACGACACAATTATCAATGCCTGATAATAGCCCTGAAAAAAGCGCGTTAATTTTTAATGATAATTGAGATTTTTAGGCATAGCTCAAGGGCATATGCGATAGACAGACGATGCAGTAGTATTTGATCATAGATGAAAGCAGCGGAAAGTTGAGGAATGTGAACTTGATTCTGAATATGAACTTTAATGAATCTAAGGGCAGTGATGCAAGTAGATATAATATATATAGACTGTATGATACTATTAGCTTAAGCCATATATATATCTATTGATTTAACAGCTTCAATATAAGTATATTGATAGCCATCTATCCATCTTTATACATCAGCTATGATAGATATCCATATACTCTTTTCTCTTTGAAGCATACATATCTCTCTGTATTCATATCGATACATCCATCTATATGTGTTCTCCTAGAGATTGATTTTACAGCAGCAAACTAAGATTTATGTCTTTATATCTCTATATCTATATATCAATCTTTATACATCCACTATGATATATAAGCATATATATTCCATCCATATATACTATTTTCTCTTTGAATATGCCATATATGTATATAAAGAACAAGTGTTTTATCTTACAGCTAGTACATACGATATATGTCTCCATAACTATCTATCAATCTTTACACGTCAGCTATGATAGATAGATCTCTGTATACTCTATTCTTATGTACTCATTTTAAATATATGTACTCTATCCATATGAGCTTGGATAGACCACATGTATTTTATCCGTATATACTCAAGATCTATGGCTATGTTTATATCTATCTAATTAGCTTTTATCGAACAATATATTCTGTTTTAATTTAAGCTCATTTAATATACACTTTTTCCATATATAGTCTCTGCATATATAGCCTATCTATATGCAAGTCTGATATGATATGATCATATATATGATATACATATATGATATGTACAATATATACTATATATTCATAAAAGTATACTCTAATTATATACTCGATAGACACTATCCGTTTAAAATCTGTCTGTCTCTATCTTTCTCCACACTCTAAGCTCTCCAGATCGCCAAGGGCTTTAGCTAATAGCTACATATTCTATATATATGTAAGTATACTCCACCGCTATATCTGCACTTTACATATCCCTATCTATCAGCTAAAGCTGTCTAACCTAGCCACACATATATGCTACCCACTCTGGCAAACTTCTCATAATTATTAAAAAATTTACATTCATATGTTGTCCGGCTAATGCCCTATGGGAATGCGCATCTCCTCCGCTCGTTATCTGGATCTGGCTAAATTTTTGCCATTAAGGCGTGAGCGTCAATTAATTGGCCGCAACACTTAACCAAAATGAAGCAATTACAAAATGCCAAAACAGCGTTCGGGGCGTTCCACTCGAGAAGTGTTGAGCCGCAATTAGCGGCCGCAACAATAAGCCAGTTAGGCAGTCTGACGGGCCTACTCACCACTACACGGTACAAGCCAAAAGCCGGGACAGCACATATATAAATAAAAATTTATATACATACATATACGTGCATGTGTTTGTGTTTGTGTATAAACAAATATTAAAAATGCGACTACAACCTTGACATTGAGCGCGCTGACAAGTTGCGTAAAAGATGTGCAGCCAAGTGGAAAGTAAAGCAAATATGTGTGAAGAGTGCTGCACGAAGAGTTACCCTGTAGGAGCTTATAAAATACTTCTAAATAGACTTATGGTAAGACTTGACCAAGAACTACTACTAGGGAGAGAAGAGTGATAGGCGAAGAATTGCCTTGTAAAAGATGAAGACGAAGAGATGAAATATAAGCAGTTAACCAAAAAATGGAATTTCATAGTATTTAATGAATTTATAAAATGTCAAGCTCCAAAACTACTTTTACAGGGTATGTGGAATGCGCAAAACTAGTTTGAAACTATGTGTATGCGCTTTGGAACAAAATATTTCAAAATGAGTTACGTAAGGAAGCAAAGCTTGTAATGTTCTAGAGCAAGTTTTATAGGGTATTTAGAATACATACAAATAAACAAAAGTAAGAGTAAGAGAGGTTATTCTATAACTAATGCAAGAAAAAGCTATTAGAATATAAATGGCATATAAAAAGGTATTAAGCTTGCCAGACCTAAAAATTGCAATTACAGGGTATTTAGAGTACACGGAATCCAAAAGAAAACATATTAATAGACTTGCACTGTTCGCACAGCCTGTCTTACAGGGTATGTAGCATAAACAAAGTCTGAATTTAATGTATTGAGAGTGTTAGACTAAGAGTTACCCAGTAAGCGGTGCAGAAATTGGCTATAAACGAACTAGGTTAACAAAAATAGTTTGATGTATGATATATGTATATAGAGACTATTTATTATACAAATAATTCTGCCCAACAGCAATTCTAGATATATAGAGAGATCTAAACACAAAGTTAACCTGTAGCTGTAGGACGAGCTATGTGAATCCGTTAAGATATGCTGCATACAGAAAGTAATGGGTCATAAAGCTAATAGCTTTACAGGGTATGTAGAACACACTTAAGCACAAAATAAAAACATTTAGCTGACAAATTAATTCATTAAGATGAGTCAAACTGAGACTTTAACAACAGCAAATCGTGATCTTAAGTAATCTTTTGACTTATCGTGCCTATTACCTACTCTTACAGGGTATACATATCGGAAACAACCCACATAAATAGCAGCTCTCATATCATGGAACGTGTCTTTTGTTCAAAACTCGCGGCTGACCAAAACTGCAAAACGAAATTATGCAAAAAAATAAAACAGAGAATTTAAAAACGAAAATGGTAAACAAAATATAAAAATGTTAAGAACGTTAGAAACAGTTAACGCAAAATGGTCAAAATGAGTCATTTGCCCATTTGAGAGCGACTCGAACAAGTTTCGCGCTGATCATGGAAGACAAGATGAGCTCAGTGTCTATAGCGCCCGATGCTGTCAGTGTATATATGTTTAAAGATATAGGTATGTATATAGGCATAAATATTTGAGATCAGAATCTGAACAGTTGAAGCTTTCGTTTGACTTACAAATTATATATACAATGCTATTATTTATATATCTATTTTTTGTGCTTTTGCCTTACCTTTATCTTTCGCGCTCGCTTGCTGTTTGCCTTGTGTTGTGCTTTGTGCTGCCTCTTCTTCTTCTGATGGAAAATATAGCCGTGATTTTTCACCACTTTCACATTCACAATGAAAATCAAATGGCTGCGAATGCAACATTTGATTATTTATAAACAAAAATTTTGTTGTTTATTGTTTTTATTTTTTAACTTTTTTTTTTTTATTTCTTTAAATTTTATCATATGCCAAAATCTGCTTGAAGTTTGTACACAAACACACTGAATGAAATTTGATATTTAGGATTTAGATTGTTGGAAAGATAGACGAAGCTTGAAATCTTGGAATTGGCCAGCATTTATAACTATAAATATATATATATATATATAATTTATTGGCTGCATATTAAATTTCACTTTAATTTGCAGCACACGTACTTTACATGCAACTAGCTATGCTGGAAAACTCATTTTCCACACTCACACACACTCACACAGTTAAAGCTCGAGTCATAAGTCAAGACTTTCAATTAAGCGGCTTTAACACGACAAACTGCGTTGGTAATAGTGAAAAGATGCTTACGCCAGCCAGTCAGCCAGCCAGATAGCCAGCCAGCCAATGTATCTTTGTATCTATGTCTCAGTGTGTATCTTATGCTGTTATGTATCTGTAGGCATGTGAGCTGCGGTAAAAGTGTAAAAATTACAACAACTTGCGCTTTCACAAGCACAAAAATATATATGTATATAATAAAAATAAAATAAATAAACAACGATCCATGATTTGCCTGATGATTTTTCCTTGGTTTTTCTACTTCTTTTCATCTTTTTTTCTAGCGACAATTGAAGTTGAAACTTTAGCATTAAGCATCAAAGTTCCGGGTTGAATGAAACACAGATAAATTAGCTGATATATATAGTGCATACATATATATACATATGTATCTATATATATTCATTGATTTGTATTGCCGATCGATTTAAAATAAATTAAAATACACGCACAGCTGCCCAAATACAATGGATATTGCGCATCGTGTGTGTGTGTGTGTGTGTGTGTGTGTGTGTGCGTGTGTGTGTGTGTGTGTGTGTGTGTGTGCGTGTGAAAGTACGCAATGAAAAAAAAAGCAAGCAAAATAAAAACAAATCAAAGTGAAAAACCGTTGCCAGCCCATTTACAAATGGAAAATTGTCAACGCACATTGAACTTGACGACAAAAGAAATGCAGTAAGCGAGGTGAAGGGAGACGAAGAGAGAGAGAGAGAGAGAGAGAGCGGCAGCGCTGGGAGTGCGGGCAGCGACGGGGGCTAGAGCGGGCACACTAGCATGCCTCAATTTACAGTTAAGCGACGCAGACGCAGACGCAGACGCCGAGATGCAAAACTCCGCAGCAGACTTTCGGCCAGAGGAATGCGAAATACGAAATGCGAAATGCGAATTGCACTTGCTGCGCCAACTTTTTCGCTAAAACAGAAAAACAAAAAGTGAAGGGGCCACAGCAGCCGGGATCTGCAAGACCTGTGCCCAGTCTAGCCTCAGCCATGCCAGCCCCACCCCAACCCGCTGCCCACTTCGCTTCGCTCTATGTGTCTAAAGATACATACATACATACATACATATGTATATAGCGATACATCGACTAGCCGCGCTAGCCTAGCGGTACTTTGAGTGGGCATGACGAGGAGCTAATGACTCGGCGCCTCACTCGACATTCGACAGACACACGATTTAACAGGAAGTTGGCAATTTTGGTTAGCCAGAGCTGAAGCCAACTAATGTTGATTGAAGCTGCTGTACATACATACATACATACATACACATATGTAGCGATGTCCATAAAACCGTGCATGAATATATATCTTCAAATATGTATGTATGTATGTATGTGGTTTGGCTCTGCGTTGAGCATGTGTGCAAAGGGGCGTGGCCGAATGATTATGCCACGCAGTTTTCAAATGTCTGTTAAATAACTGCAACATATTTCATGCATACATTCATCAGCTCTTAAATTTGTTGCTATTTATTTCATTTGATTGATTGATAATTTAAAAAAAAATTACTTGTAAATATATGGAAAAAAAGAAGAAATAGATAAATAATATCTTTTTTTTTTATTAACAAGTAATTTTATTTTTAATAGGTTTTCTTTTGTGACATACATATGTACATATATTTATTTTATTCTTATTTTTTATTTTATTTTATATTTTTTACTTTTTATTTTAATTTAAATTTAATATTTTTATATTTTGGTTTGTTTTTTATTTTTATTTATTTTTTTATTTAATTAAATAGTTTTTAATATTTGATTTGATTTATATTTTTACTATTTTTACTTTTTATTTTTTTTTATTATTGTTTTTAATTTTCTTTATAGTTTCAATTTTTTTTTTAATTTTTTAAAATAATAACAAATCAAAACATTTGATAATAACAAAATAATTACAGAAAATTTGTTTTTGTTATAATTTAAATTTTCTTATTTTATTTTCTATATTTTTTTTTATTATTATAATAATTATTGTCATTATTATTGTTAATTAATTAATAAACAAAAAAAATCAATTAAATGATCAAAAAAAATTTCTTTTTAATTATATTTTGTATGATATATTATTCCTATTATAATTTTATTTTTATTTCTTTTCTATTATTTTTTATTTAAAAAAATATATAAAACTGAAAATTTGTAAACTTTAATTTATTTTTTTGTTAATTTATAATTATAAGAAATTCTTGAAAACTAAGTTTTTTATTAGTTGATTAGTTGGATATAAGATTTTATTATTGTATTTTTTTTTAATTTTTGTTATTGTTTTTTTTTCAATTATAAACCTGTTGTTTTTTTTTTTAGAATTTTAAGTTGATCATAAATTAATATTTGAATATTTGATTATGGATTTGAGATCTTAACCTCAATTGATACACGCCAACTTATTACAGTTATATTTCATAGTTGAGTTTATTCGTTTTAAAGTTTATCTAATGCTTAGCTAATTCCGAGTACCACAATCTTCATATAAATATGTAATCGCTCTTCGCTCTCTTTCCAGCATTCAATCGAAATTCCAAAACTCCAATTTTAAGCATATTATTTATGCCAATTGAAAGAACCGTTATCACATTGCTTACATATATGCTAAATATGTATATTATCAATTTATTCCGCTTGATTTTTAGTTTTGCTCATTATTTTCATTTTTCACTTGGTTTAATTTGTTAATTAGCCGCAAAGTGCGCAGCAACCGTCGCGTCGTCGCCGAAACTCTTCGAACTAAACTATGAACACAAAACGCAGACGGCAATCGAGACCGAAGAAGAAAAAACGCGCGCGTTACGAACGCGCTACGTACCAAACTCAGACTGTGAGGCAGAACAGCAGGCGGCTAAAGCGAGCGGCCAAGCAAGCGCGCTAGCAGCGAGCAACAAGCACAAAAACAAAAACAAAAACCTGACTCAGTGCAAAAGCAGCGCAGCTGCTGCTTAAGCAGCTTAGAAAAAAGGCCAAAAGCGCAGAGCGACACGCACAGCAAAAGAGTGAGAGAGTGCGAGAGAGCAAGAGAGCAGCTTTAGCGCTCAGCTGTTGCTGGCTGGCCAAATATAGTGGAAAATATACAGGGTGTTGTTTTGGCAACCGGTGATCTACAAGAAAATACACTATTTTACGAATATTTGTTAAATAACGCAAAGTTAAATGAACACTACATAAGACTTTTATAATTACAGCAAAACATTTCATTTACAGTTAGTTTACTTTTTGCTTTTCCTTTTGCTTCGCATTCGCATGCGCAATTCCAATTTGACAATTCAGCAGGCATTAGACAATTCATTTTTTAACTTTTTCACACTAAACTCACACACAATAAACAATTTTCACTCTCAACAACACGTTACATTTATTTTATATGCATATTTTATGCGTTTTCTAAGTTAGCTTCACCTGATGTTCGCGCGCGTAAGCTGAGAGCACAGAGTAGGCTAGCTATCGATAAATAAAACAAACTCTATAAGCAACAGCTAAATATCGCTAAAGAAATTTGAAACTACAATGTCATCGATAACTATACCGATAGTGTTACAGCTGTTTGCAGCTTTTTTATTTACATATTTTACTTGGGCAGCCGAAATGAACTCTGCAGGTTGCGTATTCTGCGACATTGTAAATGGCAAAACTGAAACAGTTTTGGAAATGGAAACTGATGACTTTGTCATATTCAAAGACATAAAACCAGCTGCGCAATTTCATTACCTAATTGTGCCAAAGGAACATTACGATAGTCTAAAGGTGCTCAACCAAACGCACACAAAAATGGGTACGTAGATAAGGCATAGCTATAAATTATACTTATATATATTATATATATATATTCATTCAAGTGAGCCTCATGGAGGAAGAGTTGAAGAACTTTTTCGTATCAAAAGGCGTTTGCACAGCAGACGCACTCTACGGCTTCCATTTTCCGCCCTTCATCTCTGTGAAGCACTTGCACATGCACGGAATCGCTCCACGTTCCCGGATGGGCTACCTGTCGCGAATGGTGTTTAGCCCATCGACGGCTTGGTTCAAAACCGTGTGTATTATTTAAATAATCAGTTAGTTCTTTAACCATCTAATTTTTGGATAATTTTAGACACAGGACGCACTTGCTTACTTGAGGACAAAGGAAATTTAGTTTTCCACTTGGATTTTCGTTTAAGTACAAATAAAAAATAAATATATTTTGTATATAATTGCTTATATGTAGATATTTTATTTTCGGTTGTTATGATATGCATTAATACTAAACTAGTTCTTAGATCAACTAAATTGTTGTGTATAAACAAATAGCCAACACCTATATGCGAGGGTAGTTCGAAGAATATGTACTTTTAACATAAAGTTAAAGGAAGACAGCAGATTAGTAATATAATACATTTACAAGAATATAATATAAATATATATATTCATGTTAGTTCACAAACTTTTCGAACAACCCTTGTTTTATATCTGTTTAATTAATAATTAAACTAATAAAAATTTTCATAAATTATTGTGTGATTAAGCTACTTAGCGTATCTAAAAATTAAATCAATCTTGGGCTTTCAAAATTTTTGGAGATTCCAGATTTTTCAAATCTTTGATTACATATTTTTTAGTAGTTAAATTTCTTATATATTTTTTTATGTGAATCAGTCAAACGTAGTCAGAAATTTCTTGGCCTACAAATCTTAGAGCATCTGAACTCTCAATTCTTTTTAGGGTATAAACTTCATATTGAAGATATATTTATAATATTTATGGTAACTCAAATTTCTTCTCTAAATTTCTTACATTGGAAATTTTTTGGAATTTTAACGGTCAGCTCTTCACACACTCGACTGATATTCAAAATGTTTACAAATCTATTTAATACTTAAGACAATTGTAAAAGAAATTTTATAAAATGCCAACTCTCAAAATTTTTCATTAATTTTACATACTTCACAAATATTTATAATTTCTAAAATTATAAAAATCTTATTGAAATATTTTTAAAATAATAAAAATAGTAGTTTTTATGTATCAAAACTTTTAAAAATATTTCTTAAATATTAAAAATATATAAATATCCTTTTTGAAATATAAAAATATCGTTTTTAAAATATATAAATATCGTTTGAATATATTTAAAAAATAATTGGATGCTTTAAAATATTTTCTTTTGTTTTATAAATTAGTTAATTGTGCTCAGATCTTTTCCACATCTTCGTCTAAAACATTTTTTTTAAAATGGCAAAATTCAAAAATGATTTTTTTAGAGAGGCAATAAATGTTTTTGCATGAACAATTAACTGCAAATATTTCTAAAAAATATTTTTTTGCTTATATAATATAATATCATTTTTGTTTTGTTGTTTTGAAAACAGATCCTTATACGTTTTTAAAACTTTTTCAAATATTACAGTTTTGAAATCTGTCAGCTATAGGCTAGTCGTTCTTAAAATTGTCTTTTCTTCAGCCAAAATTTTACGAAATTATTCCTAGTTCTGTGATAAGATTTCGCACATTTCATAAATATTTAAAAAATATTTTCAATAGTTAAAATCTAAAAATTATAGAAATTATTTAAAATACCTAAAATTATTTCAATAAATTAACTTCTATAATTTCAGCTGTGCATAGAAACTTTATGCACTGCGCATACTCAGCTGATAAAAGATTTTGTTTTGGAAATATTTCAGATTTTTAAATATCTTTTTTTATAAATGATTTATAATTAAAGTCCGATCTGACCTTGATCTATATGCCTTGATTTGTTTTTGTGTCAACTTTCATTGCTTTTCCATAAACAAAAACAAATCGCACACTTAGCAAATATTTTAAAATTTTTGGAAATTTTTTTTAAATTTTTAAAATCTTTTTATAAATTATAGAAGTTTTTTCTTCGTGTAATACCAATTCTCAGCTAATTCATAAAAAAGCTTGAGCAATTTATGGAAACATAAAAGATTTTTCAAAATTGTTGTAAGTATTTCAGATTATTAAATATCTTTTGTGAAAATGGTTTACAAATATGCTCTGATCTGACATTAGTTTTCAGTTGATTCGTTTTTGCGCCAACTCTCAAAGCATTTCCATAAAAATTCCATTGAAATTAAACAAATATTTGTTCGATTGAAGATCTCTTCTGATTCAACAAAGATTCAAACCCATATCTTTTAGGAAATTCGGTTCATCCATATGGCTGTTCATGTGTCGCTTGAGATAGGAGCTCTTGGGGAATGGCATCAGGCAGACGATGCACTTGAAGGGACGCTCGTCGGTCAGATGAACCCGCCGATGCCTTTGCAGCGCGCCCGGCTGGACATAGGCCGCCTGGCAGAGATTGCATTTGTACGGACGGATTCCCGTATGAATGCGCTTATGTACCGTTAGATTGCCAGCATTGGCAAATGTCTTGGGGCACTCCAGGCACTTGAACGGTCGCTCGCCTGTATGGGTACGTATGTGCTCGTTGAGCCGGCCGCGCTGGGTGAAGGCCTTCACGCAATGCGGACACTTGTACGGCCGCTCACCTGTATGGGCCCGGATGTGATCGGCCAGATTGCCCGGATTGACGAACTCCTTGGGGCACATCTGGCACTTGTGTTCGCGCTTGCGCGCATGAAAGCGTTCGTGCAGAATGAGTTTCTTTCTGCTGAGAAACTCCTTGCCACAGGTCGAGCAGCAATTGTCGCTGTTCTTGTTAGGCAAAGTTTCGTCCAGGGCAAAGGCTTCGCTTTTTGTTTCACAGATCACGTCGCACTCGATTTTGAACTGACAAGCTGAATAGATATCCGAGTTCCAAGTGTCCTCCGCATTGATTTGCGAATCTGTATATTCACATTTAACCATTTCGTCAGTCAAATCCCCCTCACTTTGCTGTTCCTCTTCCATTTTCACCGATATCATATCGTCGGCCCATTCGGCTAGTTGCAAATTGTTTGCTTCGAGCATTTGCCAGAAATACTGTTGACTCTCCTCGCATTTACGCTTGAACTCATAGAAATGGCGTGCATCCGCAATGCAAGATTCGCAAATCTGTTGAGGCAGTGCATCATCTTTATTTACTTCACAGTTGGTGCAATCAATTAGCATTTCCGCTAGGCTGGGTTCGTTTGGCTGCGGTTCGTGCTCATCAAAGATGTCCACTAGATTATTTGCGTTATCTCTGCAAACGCGGCAGCACTTTTCCATTGTTGCTTCAATTGATGCTTTGCAAATATTATATACAAATAAAATTGTTTGAAAGGCAAATCAATCCTATGCAACTGACAGTATTTTTGTATATTTTGACGATATTTAACTTTGGTCGCACTCAAGTATACCACACGAGTATATATACCAGAAAAATACTTAAAAACAATGAAAGCGCCAAGATACCAACAGCTGTTTGTGCCTGCATTAATTTGAATATAATGAAATAAACTATATCTTATTTAATTATATTTATACATTTTTTAAATATTTTATTAAATATGCAAATTTGTGTCGATGATTTGCACACACTATCTATCGGTATTGAAAAACATCGCCGCAAGTAGTTTGCGAAAAAAAAAACAAGCAAGCATCGTTTGGTATCGATATTATATCAACAATCCAAGAGTCGACTTCAGCTGTGTGCGCTGTTCTCTGCTCGCTGCTCGTTTTTTTCGTATGTTTGTGTCCGCTATCCATGCATGTGTGCTTGTGCGTGTGTGCTTGTGCGTGTGTGTGTGTGCGCTGTGGCATTTGTGTGTGTGTGTGCGTGTGTGCAAAATCAGTGTCTTTGAAAAAAGCAGAAAACTGATCAAAAGGCCATTAAAATACAAAGTTCCTATTTTTCACAATTCGTGCCCCGTGTTCAGCATAAAAGTGGCCAAAATTCGACGAAAACAGCGCAAGTGTGATAAAACCAACGTGCCACAGCCGTCTGCAAAACGAACGAAAACAAAAGAGAACAGTGTTGATAGTACGACAAGCATTTTAAGCAGTGGCAGCGGCAGCGGCAGCAGCAGCGGCGCCGGCAGTCGAGCCAGCAGTGCCAATAACAACAACAACAACAGCAGCAGCAGCAACAACAGCAAGCGCGCATACGCGTCGTTGGGCCGGGGAGCGGCCGACGTTGTACCTGAAGTTCGTTTACTTCCAACAACAGCAGCAGCAAAAACAACAACCACACGAGCGGCGGCAGCAGCAGCGGCGGCGGCAGCGGCAGCGGCCGCAGCAGCGACAACAACAACAGCAGCAAGCACAGCAGCGGCTGCCGGCCGGTGTCCGGCTGACGAAACTGTTGTTAGTGGTGAGCGGGGCGGTGGGGGCGTCGAAGCCACACAGCTAACAAAGGGGCCGCTGAATGCGACGCATTTGTCGCTACCCGTTTGTTTGCGCACTGTGCAAAAGCTTGCCGCTGGGCTCGACGCGAAAACCGACGTCAGCGTCGGCGTCAGCAGCGACAACGACAACGACGAAAGCAACGTTAACGTTAACGTCATGTCGGAAACGGGCTGCCGGCACTATCAGAGCTACGTAAAGGAGCACAGCTACGATACCTTTCGTGTTATCGATGCCTACTTCGCTGCCTGCGTCAACAAGGATGCGCGTGAGAAAAAGGTGAGCAGCAGCAGCACGAAAAATCAAACCTCATTAACCCTCCACTCCTTCTCCATAGGCCATACACTGCAATTGCTTCGAGTGCGGCAGCTATGGCATCCAGTTGTACGCCTGCCTGCATTGCATCTACTTTGGCTGCCGTGGAGCTCACATCACCAGCCATCTGAGAGCCAAGAAACACAATATTGCGTTGGAGCTGTCGCATGGCACGCTTTACTGTTACGCGTGTCGTGACTTTATATACGATGCACGCAGTCGTGAGTATGCGATAATTAATCGGAAGCTGGAGGCAAAGGATCTGCAGAAGAGCCTCGGCTGGCAGCCATGGATACCGACGCCCAAGGAGACGAATCTGCTGCTGGCCAATGCACGACGGCGCCTGGTGCGACCCAATCAGACAATTGGGCTGCGAGGCTTGCTCAATCTGGGCGCCACCTGCTTTATGAACTGCATTGTTCAGGTGAGGCGGCAAATAAAAAGAAACGATAAAGTTGAAGAAATTGCTGCATATCGTATACGAATAAGTTTATGCATTCAAAGTCTAATCTCAGGCGTCAGCTGTTTAAAATCGATAAATGAGATAACAAAGAACAAAGCTGGCTATCGATTGCTATCGTAAAGAATAATGCGCGGTTTTAGCATGCTAAAGTTATTGCACTTAAAAATAATTAATTAAATTTAATATGGTTATAAAGCAAAGTTAATCAATTAGATATATGCAGCATATGTATTATATATCTATTATTATTTATTATTACAGTCGCTGTAAGGGTATTTAAAGTTCGTCATGTCTTATATAATTTTGTATCTTAACGGAATGCTTCTTCTTAGGCTCTGGTGCACACGCCGCTGCTGAGCGACTATTTCATGTCGGATCGCCACGACTGCGGCAGCAAATCCACCCACAAGTGTTTGGTATGCGAGGTGTCGCGTCTCTTCCAGGTAAGCGCATGCGCCATAGACAATTCCACAAAATTGTTGATTTTTGACTTTTTTTTGCAGGAGTTCTATTCGGGCTCACGTTCGCCATTGTCGCTGCATCGTTTGCTGCATTTAATTTGGAATCATGCGAAGCACTTGGCCGGCTACGAGCAGCAGGACGCGCATGAGTTCTTCATAGCCACACTGGATGTGCTGCATCGGCATTGTGTGAAGGCCAAGTCGGAGCATGAGAGCAAGAGCAACAGTTCGAGCGCCACCGGCGGTAATTCCAGCTCAAGTGCCAATGCAACGGCCACGCATTGCTACGGCCAGTGCAATTGCATCATCGATCAAATCTTTACGGGCATGCTGCAGAGCGATGTGGTGTGCCAGGCGTGCAATGGCGTTTCGACCACATTCGATCCCTTCTGGGACATCTCACTGGATCTCGGCGAGACGACAACGCATGGCGGCGTCACACCGAAAACCCTGATCGATTGCCTCGAGCGCTATACACGCGCCGAGCATCTCGGCTCGGCTGCCAAAATCAAATGCTCCACCTGCAAATCGTATCAGGAGTCGACCAAACAGTTCAGCCTGCGCACTCTGCCCAGCGTTGTGTCGTTCCATTTGAAGCGTTTCGAGCACTCGGCGCTGATCGATCGCAAAATCTCTTCGTTCATTCAGTTTCCCGTCGAGTTCGATATGACGCCCTTCATGTCCGAGAAGAACAATGCGTACGGCGACTTTCGCTTCTCGCTGTATGCCGTTGTCAATCATGTGGGCACCATCGATACGGGGCATTATACGGCCTATGTGCGGCATCAGAAGGACACGTGGGTCAAGTGCGATGATCATGTGATAACAATGGCATCGCTCAAGCAGGTGCTCGACAGCGAGGGGTAAGTGAGACCCATACAAGCATACATTTTAATAAGTTATTAACGCTCTCTCTCTCTAACTCTCTTTTACAGTTATTTATTATTCTATCATAAGAATGTGTTGGAGTATGAGTGAGGCAAGGACAAGAACACAAACACAGCGCATCCATAGAGACTGTTTTCTCCCTCACACACCCACACTCACGCAGGGGCACTCTCGTTGCCTGTGCATGTAGCATACACACACATACAACTACAACTACGACTACAACTACAAATATATACAAAATGCAGACAAGAACGCGGCAGCGCTTACAACAACAACAAATCTTAATCTTAATTATTGAAAAAAAAATGATTGTTCTAAGTATTTCCAGCACATAATGCTAAAAAAAACTAAACGAATGCTAAACTACAAATTGCTTATGTATGTAAAACAAAAGGAAACAAAACAGAAAAACAAACAAAAAAAAAAACAACAAAAAAATTAATGCAAAGCAACCAAAATGCGACGCAAGAAAAGAAACAAAACGAAATAACACAATTTTTGCTCTTACTCAAGAAATTTCAAATAATTTAAAAAAGAAAAACAAAAATGAAAGTAACTGTTACAATCTGCGCAGTTAAGAGCAGCTACTTGTTTTGTTTTTAGAGCGGAAATTTTTTTATTTATTTTTATTTAATTAATATTCAGCGAAAAAAAAATGGAAAAAATTTAATTTTCAACACTTGGGCTCGTCCGGGAATTGAACCCGGGACCTCTCGCACCCGAAGCGAGAATCATACCCCTAGACCAACGAGCCGGTTGAAGGTGGTGCGCCACATTGTATATTTCACATTGCAGCAGCGGCGCTGAGTATTACAAATTCTGTATACATTGAGCGGCGCATGCAACACGTGTTAGAAAGAGATGACCATAGTATGCCACGGTCGTTCGTGTCCATGCTAAAGTCAATTGCTATTTTAGCAAAGACACACACCACTCTACTAGACATTTGTGTTAGTTTTGGGAATATTTGGATGGGATATAATACTCTGTTAATGTGTTAAAAGGTATATTGTTTATAAAAAAACAAATATAATTTTTTTCATATCGAAATTACTATCTAGAAGAATTAGAAAATTAAAGAGCTAAATTGTAGTATTTACCATGATAACATTTTTGGAATAACATTAGCTATAACCTAATTTGAATATTATTTACTAATTTACTAAAGCTTTAACTAAGGACAGAAATAAATATTGTTTTTCTCAACTCAAACAGCATTTATATGGTTTTTTTAATAAATTAAAATTTTGTAGGCTCTTGAATAAAAATTATATTAAAATGAAGGAATGCCATCAATATAGCTATCGATCTTAGCGTATTTTACAGCACTGACTCGATATAGAAACGGAGCAATGATAATGAGCTTGATTCAAAAAATTACTGCAAGCTCCGAGTCATCAACAGAGTGCAGGTGACGACAGCTGTATAATGGGAATTGAACAAGGCAATAAATCAAGGAAAAACTCTTGGACTGTGTTCAAGAAGCCGGAGAAGATTTGTCTGGAAAGCTGCATTTGTGATCGAAGGCGCGGCTCGATTTACTGCACCACTTGCAGGAAAACGTTTTTGGGCCGTATTGCAGAACGCTGTCAGATACATCCAGAAGTAAACAGTTTGATTGTTTTTTTTTTTTTATATGTATATTTGTGTATATATTCATATCAATTCAATTGTTCTATTTTAAGACTTCATATCTTATGGATGCGCGCAATTGCGCTTTCTGTGGAGCCACTGCTCAAGCTTTACGAATGGCGGATCAAAATTAATGCAATGTCGTTGACGACAGACAATAAACACGTACAGAAGACTTACATACGTAAATATGTATGTATGTATATATGTAAACAATAGGAAGAAGATAAATCTATAAATAAACAAAAAACAATGGTTTTAATGACAGTCCGATATGCTTGTATGTATGTGTTCATGTGTGTGCGCGTGGGTATATGCACACAGTTCTTTTAGCGTTTTACAGCACCAGTAAACACCGTTACTTGAGTATTCTGCGATTGTGCTGTCCATTCAGCTGCTAAACTATTAAAAAAAAGACTAGCTGCTAAATACTTTAGCCGCTTACCTAGAGGCAACTATAGAAAAAGGCTATAGCTGCTTAATATTTGAATTTCATTCAGCTATTTATTTAGCTGTCTTTATGGCTAGACGATGCAGCGCAGCACTAACTGTTTAGTTGTATATTTTCGCGTCGCAGTTGTGCACAATTAAATAATAATTTTGTTTTTTTTTTTGTGTTTTTTTTTTTATTCTGCGTACGCATTCGTTTTCTTTGAAAGGTAATTGATATTGAGCGCTAATTGTGTTGGATATGTGCGCAGACATGAGTAATGAGCAACTGAATTTTATTTTTAATGTAACTTTTTTTAAAAGTGGAATTCATAAGCATGTGTTTACAGTTATGCAGATGCATGCATGTGTGTATGTGAGCTTAGCTTAGCTGTTTCTTTTTGAAATCTTAAAGACTTTGATTTAAAAGTCATTATTTAAATGTGATCTCATAAGCATTGTAATTGTTGTTTGTTTTCTAGTCGACTGCTGGCAGCAGCTTAAGATTTCAGTCAGAATGAACTCCAAATTGCGAATTATCGACTACAAGGAAAATGCCAAAAACTGCATCAATTGCAACAATAATAACGCCAAGATTAACATCATCAACAACAACAACAACAATAGCCACAACAACAAGAATATCAACAACAACGACAACAACAACAACTACAGCAGCAACTACAGCAGCGAGAGCAGCAAGGTAAACGCTACTGATCAGAAATTGAAATATGATTTGCCAGCGGATTACAAGTATGAGGTGCATCCATGCATCTGCGAGCGGCCTCAGCAGGCGTTCGAGTGCGGCCGCTGCCATCATTATTTTCATGGACGCATTAGCCAGCTGTGCAGGCAGCATCCAACGGTAAGTTCGCAACGGCATTTGATTGACTTTGAATTAATATTAATTAATAATTAAATAAAAACGATATTCTGTGCAGGATTCCTTTCTGATGGACTTTCGCCAGTGCCCCTACTGCACGGCACCCACGTCAGAGGTTCAGGTATCGCGATTGACCTGGGCGCAAATACGCAAAATCGAAGATGCCAATTTACCAAATGACGGCGACGAGCTGTAGCTGGAGCTTGAGACTCGGCGCAATTAACTAGTGTTAGATATACGAAACGTACATACATTTCATATGTATTCAGCAGTCAGTCACAAGCTATGCTTGGACACGTTCTTGTAATACCTGAGATTAATATTAAATATACGTCATAATTCTAGTGTACATCCAAAAAGTGTGCTATCAATCCATTGACTTAATACAGTCGAGCACAGCGACGCCGCCAGGGCTTAAGTCAACCAACGCCAGACACCTGCACACCTAGTCTATAGTCTGTGGGCTGAGCGTTTCAAGCGTGACATTTATGAAGTACTCAATGTCGTCGACAGCTTGACTCGAAGTAAGTTGCCGCATAAGCTGGAAGCAAGCAAGCAGCAGCTGGGCGCGCGTAAGTAGTAGCTTGACATGATTGCATGCTGCATGTGGCATATGCCACATGGCATGTGTGGCAAAGAGCGCAGCTAAAGCAGCTGGCAACCATGACTTGGCATCAAGTAAGTAAAGTGTTTTTGCCTAATGCCTGCACCGTTTTAATGCCGCCTGCTACCACACTCTGTTGCAGGTGATAGACGCAGTAAGCACACTCAAATGTTGCACTAGCAGCTCCGCCCACTAACAAAAGGAATCCAATACTTGGTTGTCACGCCTTAAACATCTCGTTGACAATTTGTAAAGAGTTCGCGCATAACTTATTCGTGCTGCACCATTAGCACGGCGCTTGGCTTCAATGCCATTCCATGCCATGAGGCGCCAATCATTCAAATTGCCAAACAAATTCATGTCGCCGATAACAATTCAATCACTTAAAAGTTCAAATCGTCTTACAATGCCTCCCCAGCGTCCAACTGGCCAACTGCAACCGCAATCTAGCTGCTGCTGCTGCTGCTGCTGCTGCTGCTGCTATCTGTCTGTCTGCGTGTCTGTCTGCGGAAAAGTCTTGTGCATCTGCATCGGTTTGTTTGCAACTGAAGTTCGTACTTATCTCAACAGCTTGCTGCAAAGCCATTCAATGGATTCCCTTGATTTGGTCTCAACTCTGCAACTGAGGCCTTCAAGTGTCTCTGCACTTGTCTGCTAGACAAGTTTTAAAGCAATACTTTTTCAAGAGCAAACTACTACTCAACAGGTCAAGTCTAGTCAAGTTGTATATATTGTAGAAGAGTATTTCGTCTAATTAGGAAATGTGGAGAAAGCTCCTTTCATATACTTACTTTAATTTAGATTATTTGAATCATGAATTTCCCATTGTACAATTCGGCTCTCATAAGCTATAAGTAGTGCTGTCTTACTCGCTTGCCCAAGTTTTAGTTAGTTAATCCAAGTAACTTTATACGTTGCCTTGCACTCAGCTCTCATAACTCTGTATACATTCACCACTAGAATAATACTTCTACAACTAAATTGAGCTGCCAGGCCACAGTGCGCTTTCAGTGTTGCATTTGCAGTTGATTCCCAAACCCCTGGCATTGGCTTCGTGTCTAATTTCCGTTGTCCTGTTTGTCTGTCTGTTCTCTTGTTCTCTACTATTTTTTTTTTGTAGCCTCGGGGGCTCTTTCGAGTGAGCTGCACAATTGCTTTCATGCTGATTTTATTTGCCGCAACACTCACAGCCGACAGCCTGACTGTCTGACTGTCTGCCTGTCTCTCCGTGCTCTCCGTCCGTCCGCCCGTCCGTCCGTCCGTCCGTCTGTCTGTCTGCCATCCGACCCATTGTAAGTTTTTGGCAGCGCGACGGCGGCGGGCAAACAACTTAACCAAGTATTAGCACTATTTAAGAGCTGCAACGCGCCGGCAAATGCAGTTGAAAATTTTCCAATTAGTGCTGCTATTTGAGTTGCCTGCTGATCATCCCACTACCCGCCTCTCCGCCGTGCTGTCCACCCTTCGACCATTGCATTCAGCTTGCCGTAATCTTGGCAATTAGTTTTGCCGACTCGAGGAGTTGCAGTTGGCGCTGTTGCGCTTGACACTCGCTGCTGCTGCTGCTGCTGCTGCTGCAATTGTAAATTATGCAATTCCTTAAAATATTCATGAAAAGTTTCATGGCCAGTCAACAGTTGCCCTCAAACTCAACAGCAACGCATATAAAATCAGTTGAGCGCATCCTTTATGTGAGTCTGTTTGGCTGTTTGGCTGTTTGTGCCGGGTGAAAAATGAACGTTGTTTCTCTTGAAGCATCTCGCGTGCGCGCCATTGTCAATGCGCCGCTTTACCATTGTCCTCTTGTCCTCTCCTGTCCTCTTGCCTGCCACTTTGCGTCGCCCGTTCCATTACTGAAGTGTGTACTTCCGCTAAATGGTATTTGGGGCAAGCACATAAGCTTACGATAGAGCAGCCGACTCGACTTGCCTCCCCCCCTGCCCATGCAACCCGTGCCTTGTCCCAAATCCAGTGACGCTTGCAATTTTTATGGCAAACATGACGGCGAAAAAGAAAGATGGAGACAGAGAGACAGAGCGACAGAGCGAGCGAGCGAGCGAACGAAGGCAGACGGCATTGTTCCACTTTTGTAAGCATTGAGCTGTTTATTAGCATTACCCTTATCTTTAAGAGGAATCTATATATCTATTCAGGCCAGGCACAGCGTCTGGGGCAGCCGTCGCTGTTCATGCTCCATGCACTTCGTAATGGCTGTAATTGAATATTAAGCATGGTTAATCTAATTTCATATATATACATATTTGCAGTGGCATTCAACTAACCCCATCTGGTGCCAAGGACCACGGGACAAACAGCATGTTTTGCCAAAGGATCGGGTGCACCAGCTGCATTCAAATTGTACCACAGCAGCGCTGCGCCGCGCCTTGGCTGCACCACAAGCTGCAGTTTTGGAAATATGGTTGCGCCGCCAATGGCTACGTCATTCGCCTGAATTGGTAGATAATCGAGTGTGCTATAATAATTGTATTGTAATCCTTTATCTTTGTACCTACATAGAAGACAACTGTAGCGATGCGCTTGCCGCGCGCTTTGCAGGATTTCGTGTCTGCCCCTTGGCCCAGCGCAAAGTTGAGCACGTGCAGCTTGCTATGCGCTGCCATATCGATGCCTGTCATATCAGCAGCTCTACGATTTATGTTCAGCTTTACCCTGTTGGCTACAGCTTCGGCCACTGTCCTATTCTGAATAGCTGCAATTTCACCATCGTATAGCACATCGTGATAGAGCTGTATCAGGGGCTCCACGCTCAGCTGCTCCAACTTCAAAGGCGCCAGCTTAAGATAAGCTGAGTTTGCGTGGACGTAGCCACAGCTCAAGTGATGTGTCTGCCGCTCCGGCCAGAGTCCGCGACAAGCCCTCTCTATAGCTTTGGGCCTTGGCTTATACTTGGCTCGCAGATCAATGTAGATCTTCTCACTTACAGCCAGATACTTCTTAACCATGGATGCGATTTTCTCGCTGCTGCTTTCGCGAACAATATTCTTCGACATTTTATTAGCCATTTCTTGCCAGGCGGGCTCTATGCCGGCCTTTGGCGGCGCCTTTGAGGTATCCGCTGTAAAGGAAGAGTTGTATTAAGTATATGTTATAATTATTTACCAATTGTTTGCATACGCTCGTCAACGATTGCCTGTGCATATTTTCTGTATAGTTTTTTGCGCTTCAAGCCCAGCACGCGACCGAACAGCTTGTCATACGGCTGCTTGTAGAGTCGTAGCGCCGTGCGATACCAATGCGTAGATCTGGCAATCTCTGTGCTGTTGTAGAGAGTGTCCGCCAGGACTATGCAATCCGGTGTCGTTAGATATGAGCTGAAAAAAAAACTTCCTTCCATCTCTATTCTTCAAACTAGCTCTTTCTGTACATCACCCACTCGTATTGTTTGTCGAGCAGCAGGCCCTTGGCCATGTGAGATGTCTCCAGATTGTAGATGCTCTCAATGCGCAATAAGCCTTCAATTGCTGTCTGCAAATCTTTCTCGCTTGGCGCCAGCTCCAGCTGCTGTTGCATCTGTTTCATTTTGGCCTGACTTCCAAGGTATGCCAGCCATTTGGGCCAGTCCTGTTGTAGCCTTCTAAGTAATGCAAATGCGTTAAGAGGATTCGCTACATATTTCTCTTGCTTTTCGGGTCTAATCAGAGAGGTGCGCTCCAACATCAGCTGGTAGCTGTGAATAACTGCATTTTATAACTATTTTTAAAAGTGACTTTTGCTCTTGCACTTACAGCTTTATCATATTTAGCTTCTCCTGCATGTCCTTGGCAATGATTTCCAAGCTACTCGTCAGCTTATTTTCCAGCTGCAACAACTTAGTCATGCTCCCATCGGCTCTGCTGTACTGAAGTATTTCGTCTTCCATTTCTGCCTTGCAAAAAGCTGCCTGTAATACTAGGAAACATATGAAAAACCACGTCATTTTCAGCTGCAAACTGTATTCCTAATGTATTCTCTATGTAGCTGGCCGAAATACCACTTTCAAATTATTTCAACTAAAAGTTTGCTATACAAATATGCTTTCATTTTCATGGTTTATTTACAGGTTTCATGCATTAGGCTTAGCGTGACCAGAAAGCAAAAAGTCAATAAGAATGTTTTAGTACGAAAGGGCGTGTCTTCGACTAAAACATACCCTAGCCAACAGTGCTAATCTGTTTTTATCACATATTATTGAGTATCTGTACATTTTCTGCTCTTATTTTAACGTTTTTTCAGTAACATTAACGCTTTTTGCTTAATAATTGTGATATATAGGAGAAATACATATAATTATCATTAAGAATTCGAATGATCGTTAGAAGGTTATCACAATGTAATAAAGATTCTCATCATTTCGAAGTTTCTTATATGTATTTACAAAGATGATTAACATTGTGAATAATATTTTAAGCGTATGCAGTTAACAATATTTAACGTAACCACTAAACATTTAACATTCAGAAGTTAATACTTAAAGCTTAACATTTAACATTTGTATTTAACACTAGCATATAGCACTAGCATATAGCACTAGCATATAGCACTAGCATATAGCACTAGCATATAGCACTAGCATATAGCACTAGTATATAGCACTAGTATATAGCACTAGCATATAGCACTAGCATATAGCACTAACCACTAGCTAATTTTAATGTTATTATTTAACGTTAGCAATTAACATAAACATTTTACATTAACATTAAACATTTGTATTTATCTTATAAAATTTGAATCAGAAATTTATAGTTAGCATTAGCATTTATCATAAGTATTCAACAGTAATATTTAACCTTAACATTCATTATTAGAATTAGTTGCTAATACTTAACATAACCTTTTACAAGTAACATTTAATATGCATATTGAACATTTCATAATAACATTTAACATTCATTTAAAGCTTCACAATAACATCTAATACTTAACGTTCCACATTTAAATTGTAACATTTAACAAATTAACAATATTAACAATATTAACAATATTAACAATATTAACAATATTAACAATATTAACACTTAATATTTCAACACAATTTGTACACGAAACGAATTCGCAACATAAACATTAAAGATGGGTATTTAACATAAATTTAACCTGGACATTTATTATTAGAAATTAGTATTAATATTTAACCTAACCTTTTAAAAGAAACATTTAACATTGAAAATTAACATTGAATAATAAAGAACATTTAAAGGGGAACAACAAACAGCTTTTTATATTGAATGTTTAACAGTACATTAACATAACCATTAGTTATTTAACATTAGCATTTAATATTATTGTTTAGCGCTAATATTTAATACGAACATTTAATAATAACATTTAAAAGTAAAATATAATATTACCATTATTTTTATTTTAACATGGACAATTTTATTATTTAAGATTTACAGTAATTAACATTTATTTTAACATAAACATTAGCAATATTTAACATTAAACATTACAAAAATTATTAATATGACTAAAAATAAAATATTTACCAAGCACTGCACAGCGACTGATCGACACGACTCTAGAAATGGGACTGAACGAGCTGTGCAGCAGCCTCGCCTTTATATAGCCCTCAAACTGAGCTCAAGCCAAATTTCGTCTTGCGACTATGTTCGATCTCGAACACAAACTCATTCTTGCATTGAGTAATGTTAATATGAAACTGATCAAGGGGGACCAGCAAACATGCAAAGGGACATAGCAGCACCACTCAACATACATACAGCGCAGCTCTTGAGTCATTATTAATAAAGTTTTAAGCTGAAATTGATACACATATTTCCAATTATATTTGTATATGTATACTCATATAATATATAAACAAATATAATATATCTTGCAAACATATTTAAAGGGAAATATATTTAATTGTTTAGTTTATTTCATTAGCTGAACTGGTCTGGCCAGACAGGGCTTCTTAAAGACCTGGGGCTTGGTATGGATAAATTTGGAAAGTGCTGTATTAATAGCAAAAAAGATTATTAAGATTATTATGAAAGGCAATTAATAAAAGTTGGAGAAACTTACTCCATCTCGAACCGGCTATGACAGGACAAACAGAATGCAGAGATTGCGGATTCGGAGTGTCGTCATCGAATAGATTATACCAAAGCAAGCTGCTGCCCTTCTGCGGTGGTACGGCAACTTGAATTTCGGGAAAGACGATTTCGCCACCCTGCACATTGCTCGCCTGCAAAGCGTAAAATATTATATGAGTTGAACTTAATGAAATTCGATGGTGAATACAGACGTAGAATATGAGAGAAGCCGTACGATCGCCCAGACCGAAAGTATCCTTGGGGCGCACACGTTCCGGCGTCATGTAGTCGTAGTGGGGATCAAAGAAGCCGCCGATGCCATAGTTGGCTATCTGTAGCTCTGTGAATTCCCGCATATCGAAGCCCGTCATATCCATCATGCGCTGATTGATGCGATCTACGAATGGATCCCGTTCATTAAGCCATTGCATGCGCGCCACAATTTTTGGCGGTACAGTTTGATTCGGTGCTATGTAGCTCGAAAGACCGTTTCCAAAATCATTGGCATGTTGCTTCAATTCCTCGATCTCGCTGTCAGAAAGCACATTGTGATACATGACGATATACGGATCAAGATTGATTTCCTCCATTTTAAATGGCGCCAGTCTCAGAAAAGGTGTTGTCGTTGTATTGTAGCGACAGCGCAGATTCGTGCGCTTGGGAAAGCCTCCGCGACAACCCACATAATGCGGCTTTTGAAATTTCTTGTCATGCCATATGACGTTGTCATCCTGCTCGAGTATCTCATTCACAAATTGGTCCAGAAGAGTCGAGTTAGTTTTCTTCAGAATCTTATCGACATGTTCGCGCGCTTGTTTATCACTCAATAAGGGCTCATCCACTGTCGTGACTAGTTCAAAGTCGTATATGAGGTGCATGAGAGTGTAGATCTAACATTTATTGATTGCGCTCACCTTTCAGTAGACGCATCCTGACCAACTGTTCACGCGCGCCATCTAATGCTCCGCCCAGTACCTTGTCATAGGTAAAGGACTTTGGCTCTCTCTCCCGCTTGAGCGCAATGCTGTACCAGGCAAAAGCGCCTCCATAGTCCTTCTTCTCGTATTTGTGTTTGGCCAAAGCCAGACAGTCGCGTATGGAAAGCGTTCCACTGCAACATATATTCGTTTTGGATTATAAGCTTGTCCGGCAGCTGGGCAACAACTTACTCGAATTGCTTGCCTTGCAGGCGGCCTTGCGACATGTCAATGGGATTGAGGTCATAGATGTGCTCGATGCGATCAATACCCATCAGCATTTCCTCCATATCGTCGTCATTAGGCGCCTTGTCCAAGAGCTCTGTCATGTCTTGCAGTTGCTCTGCATTGAAATTATAATTGAAAGCCTATACAAATGCTCAAATCGAATTATGATTTCGATTTTGATTTTGATTTACCTGCGCCTTTGTCCTCCTTTGTAAACACCTGCAGTCTGGGCCAATCCTCCCGTAAACGTCGTATGAGCGAAAATCCATGCAGCGGATTGGCGACATATTCTCTTTGTTCTTTTTCGGTTTTAAGTGCCACACGTTCCATTGTCTTCAAGTAACTGCAAAAGAATTCTGTTAATTATATTTGCCAATTTGATTAATTCAATTCTCACGCACATTTGAAGCGTTGCCAGCTTCTGCTCCTGCGCCTCAGCATATTCCTTCATTTTAAGCACAAACTTGTTCTCAATATCCAAGAGTTTTACCAGACCCACAACGGAGCTGCTATACAACTCTGCAGTGTAATTGAGGGCACAGGAGCCATAGAGCCAGATGAGCAAATTCAAAATTGTAACTTGAAACTTCATTGCTAGGCGTTTGTAAACTGAAACTGTGAAGTTAGGCTAAGCTGCGATTTCTTTTTTTATTTAATTAACCATGGAACATTGGAAACACCTTCAACTATGACTAAGTATTTGATATGCATTTCTAATTGTAGACAGGTGGTCGGGATTTTGCAGAGAAACTCATGAATATTGAGACAAGTAGCCATCAATCAACTGTTGTTGAGTCAACTCCTTGGGATCATCTGTATATTCGCTTAGTGAGAGCTACAAATTTAAGAATTTATATAAAGTTCTTTTTCATATAATATATATATATATATATATATATATATATATATATATATATATATATAAATATATAAAAACCTACTCCATTTGCAGCCCACTAAGACGGGACATGAGACGTAGTTCAAGCAAAGCTGATTATTTGGCTGCTCATCGAAGACATGTGAAATCAGCGCGGCGCCCTTTTGTGGTTTTATATAAAGCTGAAGATTAGGCATTAAAGTGGCGCCACCTTGCGGCACTTCGTTTAACTATAGAGCAGAATTAGGCTTAATTCCTATTTAATTTATAAAAATATGCTTAAAGTACTTACGAACAGTGTAATGGTTGCTAATAGACTGCACGCTTGTGGCTAAAAGATAAAGATTTTATTTAGCAATTATACATATTTTAAATATTATATTTAATTTACCTCTTCTTTCTCGAAATTTCCAGTTAAGCCATAATGCTGCAGCACAAAATCGTGATCAAAACCCATATTCATGCCTGTCATTTCCCTAAGGCGATCATTGAGTGCTTGATTCAGCTCTGCGCTTACAGTTTTGCTAGCATACTGCTCAGATCGATTATATTTCAAGCTGTCAGGCTCTACGCTCAGCAGTTTCTCAATTTGTTTGTCGCATATAACATCGTAATACAGCGCCACATGGGGCTTGGTGCTCAGTAACTCCACCTTGTAGCGTGCCAGCACAAGGAAGGGTTCGGCTGACTTTTGATAGTAACAAAACATTTGCCTTACAGCTGGGAACTGACCGCGGCAGCCGCGCTGTGCCGCAGTCAAAGGTGCTTCAATGCGCTGCAATAATAGAGTTTGTTAGGCAATTAATATAAATATTATTATCATAACTCAACTTGAGTGCCTGCCTTAAGCTGCTGACCAGAGTTCTGCAGAGCTCGTCGCTGTAGCCAGAGTGAACTATGTAAATCGGCGACGTTGTTGAGCACATTTAGAGCCTCCTTGATGTTACCTATAAAACATTTGTCATAAATGAGTTCAATATTAACCGATTCTGCACCAACCTCCGTTTGCCAACACCTTAGCATATTTGCCATATAAATCAGTGACAGTTAGCTTATAAACTTTATCATACAGTTCGCTCTGTTGCGCATAGTTAAACTGCTCCAGAGCTGCCTTATGCCAGGCCGTTGCTAATTTTTGTAGAGATTTCTGCTGACAAAACGCAGCCAGGGCAAAGCAATCGAGAGTATTGAGCTGAAAACTATAAACTAAATCAATTATAGTTGAAATTCATTTGATGAGCCTTACTCTCACCTGTACTGCTTGCCATCGATCAGTCCTTGAGCCAGCTGCTCCGCATCCAAATCATAGTAGTTCTGTAGGCGCAGAAGTGTCTCCATTACCTTCTCCAACTGCTTAGCCTGAGGCGCTTCTTTTTCAATAAGCTTATTTACATTTGCAACTTGAGCTGCGCCCACTGAGTCGCTCATGTAAGCCTCAAAATAACTCCAATCCTCATGCAGGCGTCGTATGAGCGCATAACTGTTTAACGGATTTGCTAAATAAGCCTCGGGATTTGGGCTCCACTGTTGTCTCTTCGCACGCACTTCAGCCAAAAAGCTGCCAACAAAAATCAGTTATTATTCAGGCTTTTATTGCCACATTTTATTTACCCCTCGATTGTATTAATTTTGCTTTCCAATTCTTTCGTATACTGGCTCAGCTCGTTTATGAACAGACTTTGAGCTGCTTCAAGTGTTAACTTTGCATGAATTCCAGAAATCCATAGAAAGATTACGTAGTTCGAACAGTCTAAACTTGGCCACATATTGATAGCTTGCAGTAAATATTTTGTTGTGCTACACATCATGAAGCTATGGAATGCGTTTTAATGCAGTTAGTCAAGCTCTTTAAGTGTGGAGCTAAGGTTATTTATTTTAGAATGGAAATGAATATGTTTAAAATTCATTTTAAATTTATAATTTTGAGGAAAATTAAGACTTTTCTATTTGCATTAATGTTTTAAGAAGAAGAATTTTTAAAGACTTACAAAGAATTGGAATTTTTTGATTCATGACGTTAAATGAAAGCATTCAGAGTTCTGGCTGTCTTTGAGTCTGTTCGTTCTTTTGAAAAATGTATTTCTGTTGAATAAAATAAATGAATAATTAATGAATGAAATTTTGACAAATTTTGTGAAACATTCTCATATTTAATATTTACATATATATATCAATTTTGTATAATTTGAAAACATAAATAATTTTTAAAAATAAAATAATAAATATAAAATAAAAGTTTTAAAATTTAAAATAGTTTCTTTTTTCATACGCAGGCAAATTCCGATCATCTATAAGCAGTCCATAATATTTGATAAAATTTTAACTTTTGAAAAGCTTCTTCGTGCGAAGCCTCTAGAACTGAGAGAAATGTAATCAAAATTCTGTTCATGAGCAGCATCAAACGGTACAGCAAAACTTAATGAGCAAACTGTAAGCAAAGCTATGGAAATCAATATGAAAACAAACGATTTGCTTCCTGCACAGCCTTTCGACTGAAGTGCGCATCTAAAATGTTTACGAGTTTAAGCAAAAAATTGTAATGTGAACAACTCTTGCTCGGGTATTATGAATAAAAACCTGTCACATGAGCGACCCTGAACGTGTATTTATGCAGCAGGAATGCATTCGAATGCAAAGCTTCTTGTATCTTGTTTTTACACTCGCTCATGTAGTACACGAAAAGGGCATATTGATTTATGTTGAAATGTATATTGATTTTTGAAATGTCGGCATTATATTCCTGTTGAATCGTTGTAAAGCCCACTTGAGGCGTGGCAAAGTTAAGAAATACAATAATATATAATAATAATACAAAATATACTAGAATAAAAAAAACTTTTATTTGAGGCGCTTTTAAGCCTAGTGACTTGGAGTGTAGCAAATGCCTGACTTTAAATATATAACACATATATCTATGAGCATTATAGGCATGGTAAATCGGATCCAACAGTACTTTCCACAATTTTAGAGCTAGAAAAGAGAGCAGCAACAAACGCTTTGCTTATGTGGCAAATCGGAAATGACTAAAGAGTATTTTGAAATAATTCTAATATATTTTGAGAGCTTTTGGCGCTGGGTGAGATTTGAAGTATACACTTATGCTCCAGTAGACAAACCTCGCTCAAGAATATATATAATGCATTTTCCAGAGTCTCGCAGAAAATACTTTTAAATAAGTTTAAATTAAATAATTATAAATAAAAAACTTTGTTACTATTGACTTCTATTGAATTAAAAAAAAAGAAGATATATGCGGTATTTAGGGGCGTCAAAGTCGGAAATAGTTCTTACTTCTATAGGTTTGGAGTCCTTTGTACCACGCACGAGTATTAAGCAGTCAGCCGCGCTCGTCTGCAACATTCTTACATGTTATTCGATTGTGTGTGCATATGTGAGCTGCTCAGGTACATAAAACCCAAACGCATTGCTATTTGTCAGATACTTTGCCACCTTGATATATGGAGAAAAATGAAAAATATTCGGTTTATCATTTGCACAGCTGGGACAAACGTTTCTCGCCGCCTTCGAGCAATCATTCATGTTTATGAACCTATTTAGATAGCACTTAAACAATTTATTTAGGCCATTGTTTGCCGTCCGAAGTTTAGTGTCTGAGCATTGGGCATTGTATTGATTTATTTTGGCGCGACATTAAACCATTCAAATTGCAAATTTCCATTTCCATTTCCATTTCCAGTTCTCTGTGTGTGGCCAATGGATATTTATGCGCCTGGTTTGCTGGCACAGCTGGTTAGAGCCATTGTCTTCTTCTTGATTTGATACAAATAAATTCCTGTTGATTAAACATGTGTCATTAGGTAGTTGTCTGCTCCGTTTCTCGGAGCAACTCGCCAACTTGATTGTGCATATAGCGCAATCATGTAGGATCAACAGCCAGTGACCTTTGCCCTGTAACATATCATAAATGGAAGCAGAAGGATGCAGACATTTTGAAGTTTTCATGTATATATATTTATTAAGTAATATAAAAAAATTTGGTGGGTGGAATATGTTTGACTTATTTTGTTATTTTTTATCTCCTGTCATTTGCTCTTTGTGTTTAAGCATACATCAGAGACTTGCAGAGGAGAGAGATATTGATTTGAGTGCGACTGACATGTGATTTCTCATAAGGTAACAAAAAAGAGTGACCAGGTCGGGAGGGCCCGACTATATTATACCGTGACTCCTACGAAGAGCTGATGTTGCAGTTCTACTCTACTTTTATCCACACATAACAAATAGCGTAGGTACACACAGACACACGCACACAGAAGCACTCTCTCTCTCTGCTTACTGCTTAAAGTTTTGCGCTTGAATAGCTTCATTAACTGATAAGCTACTGGCATACAGGAATATTTACATTGAAAATATTCCTAGTACCTACTTTTTGTTGCTTACGAGATCTTTGCGTTTATACGGACGGACAGATACTCAGATGGACAGACGGACATGGTTAGATCGGCTTAGCTCATCGTCCTCGGGCTCTGTCACGCCTCCTTCTACCTGTTACTTACATTTTCGCCAAGCTACAATACACACAATTCCCATTTTCAATTAGAAATGAAACATTTTGTACTATATATAGTAATATATCGTAGGTAAAACAAGTTTAACATATTTTCTTCTCGATCTTCTGCTATGCCTACCATAGCCTACCATTGTAGAGACTATAAGAACTAGAGAGATATTAACTTGTGACTTGTATGAATAGACTATGAACATTCTAATCAGTTTCTACATACGTTTTATAGAAGCCTGCCTTACTGCTTAGCAGCTTGCCTGCATATGCAGGATATCTTCTAGTCAGCCAGGGCCTGCTCTCGAGCAGTCTAGCTTGCTTTTGAACTTTGAGTTTGTATAGCTATCACAAATATAACAGATTTGTCTAAATATTATGCAGAACTTGGCTTAACTAACAGAACAGTGAAACATGACTAGATTGTTGTGAACACACAGCTACTTCTTATGCACTCAATTGCTGCTCAGTTGCACTTCAGCTCACAGCGTAATACGTATACAGCATTTTCATAGCATGTTAGACATTTGTGCCATGGTGCATTATAAGCCAATTAAATGTTGTTGCTGATTGGACTCGGGCTGGGTGACACAGTTTTTGTTGCCATGACAATCGGGCTGTGCTAGGAATTGAGTTCTACACGATTTCTTTGATATGTCAACATATCTCTTTAATATATATATATATATATATATCAAATCCAAGCGAACAAGTTGCAATTGAATGTTGCAGATTTGTTGTGGTTCCATTTGCTCTGCCCGACGAGTGCGCTTCATGTGCGACTCCCAACATACCATATATGATTATCTTTCTATTAAACCAAGAACTGACATGGCATGAGTCGCTCGCTCTCTGTGTGTGCGAGTGTGTGTGTGTGTGTGTGCTTGTAACAATTGATTTTGATTTCGAGTTGGCTTTAAATAGCATTGAGTTACGACAATGGCAAATGGCAAATGGAAATGGAAATGGAATAGAAATACTTGTCTATTATTTTTTCCTTTTGTATTAGGTGCGGCGCTTCATTTACTTTATGTCTTTTGTCTGCTCTTTATGTATATATATATATAGAATATATATATATATATATATATATATATATATATATATATATATATATATATATATGTTGTGTCTGTGTGTGGTGCCAGAATTTGAATGAGTTTCGGTCTTTGACTGGGGCGTTGCATTTTTATGATCTCGCACAGTTGGGAAGCTCTGTCGGGCCATCACGAATTGTTTTGCGAATGTTCTTTTATTTATTGTATGGCTACTTGATGAGCTTCTGCTGAAAATGTTTTATGGCCCATGTGTCAAGTTCTCTTTAGTCATACGCACGCCGACGTTCATCAATCATCGATGGCAGTCGCAGCATTTCAAATGAAATGCGCATTTAATACATCTCATGGCTCTTCTCTCACTCTCTCCTTCCCTCTCTCTCTCTCTCTCTCTCTGTATATATATATATATATAATCGTATATATTTATTTTTTTTGGCACACAAGATTTTATGAACTGCTTAGAAATTGTCCAGCATGAAATCTACTTTAACTGCTGCGCCCAGTCGGCCATCAACCTGTTGAACCTTCATTTATCACAGACGCCCGGCGAGTGCTCAAAACGGCGGAACTAATGTGTCCAGCGTCACATTTGAATTATGTATTATTACGCTGAATTTTTTCCGTTCCGGCGTCGTCTTGGGGGCCGCTGTGTATAAGTGACGGGGCGTGAATTCCACACGATTTACTAACGCAGCTTTTGGCCAGCAGCTTTGACAAAGGACTTCATGTCATTCAGCTTTGCAATTTATAACCTTCGACAAAAAAAGAGAACCCACAAAATCAATAGGAATTTGGAAAGCTATACCATGAAATACCCATTAGTCTAGTCTAATAAAAATTTCATTTAAATTAAATATTTAATATTATATTTATAAAAATAATTGATGTTAAAAAATTAATTTGCAGAGTTGATTGAAGAATTTCAAGAGGTAGTTTACATAAAATATTAATTTTGGGGATTAACATAAATTAAATGAAAAATATATAAAATAAATTAACTATTTAATATGTAAATTGAATTAAATATTTATTATATAAAATAAATAAAACAATTTGTATAGTAAATAAATGGTTTATATATTTATTGTATTTATTTCACTTCAAATATATTTTTTGTTATATTTATTTAAATCCCATGAGTTAGAAATTGGGTATTTAATTATATATATATTATATTAATAATAATAATAGAGCATAGTATATACTTTTGAACTACTTTGATGTCGAGCCTCATGTACAATTAAATTTAAAATTAAGAATAATCTTATTTATTAAAAAAACTACATAGATATATACTGCAGCTTGTTGATAATAGCAAGCATAAAATACTTACAAAAAGAATTTTAGTAGTGAAGAATAAGACTAGACTTTGCGGAAGACCAGTAACGCGCAAAACTTTTTTTTTATAATTTTCAAAAAATTTTATTTTGTTACCACCGCAAAAGACAAGGGCAGTGGAGTAGAGCTCCTCTTCAGTAGACTTACTTATTATATATATAAATTTATACATAAATGTGAAATATTGTTTTGAAGTAAATACTTACAGAATATTAAATATATAGATAGATAATGTAGTTTAAAATATCTTGAAAATTAAACTAATCGAGCCACTTGGAACTCCAAGCGCTGTGTGCCATTGTGAAACATCCAGCGCAGCAGCTCTGGCACCCTTGAGCTGCATGTCTCGGCCAGAAAGTCATCCAGCTTCTGCTGTGCGCTCTCATCGCAAAAGAAAAAGGTTTCCAACTGCCGCGCCTCAATGATGTCCAGCACGGCTTGCTGCTGCTGCTTCGTGAGCTGCGGTTGCAGTTGCTCGCCGCATATTAAATATATATAGATAATGTAGCCTAAAATATTTTGAAACTGGTTACTTAAAAAAAAAAAAAAACTAAACTACTAAAATAGATAAAACAAATAAATATTAAAAATAAATTTAAATACAAACTTTGGCTGAATTAAACTCACTTGTACAGGGTATCTATAACCAAAACCAAATCGATTTATCAATTGTTTGAACAGGTCCAACTTGGTGTGGAATGTTTATTTTTGGGTTATTTCTTTTTTGTTTGTTTTATTGCTTTTGCTCATTTTGGGCTTGAATTGATGGAATCTCATATTTTGCACTCGTTGTCCTGGTCGTCCCTTGGTATGGCTGTTAAAACAATGGCCAGACTGGCTAGCCAGGTCTACTAAAATGTCGAGCCGTCGTTATTGGTTCGCATTTATGTTTACGTGCACTGCCATGTATACCCTGTAAGCCTTAAGAAAATAGCATTTATTTAAATGTAGTTATTTAAGGTATAAAAGAAAACCTCAACCAAAAACTTTAACAATGTTAAGAAGTTTTTCTTTCATATAAGGTTTGCACCTTGATAAAAAATTTCATTTTGTTTTCAGTTTTTTTTTTTTCAAATTCGGTTTTGTATGACACTCGAGGCTGAGCAATTGCTTTGAGCCTGTTTGATTGAGTTCCAACAGGTTGCTTATGCAAAGGCTTTGCTCTAATAATTCAATTTCTCGTGTTGATTGACATTTAAGTTGGTTGTGGGTTACGACTGCAAAGCGCTCAGCGTTCAATGCTATCAATTCGCATGGAGCATTTCTGCTGACCTTGACCTGGCGCCTATGCGGTCTAAGGTGAATAGCTGCAAAACCCTATCAGCTAGTTCGGTTACGTTTTTCTGCTTCTTGAATTGCGAGTTGTGTAAATAATTTCTTCGAATATTCTATTGGCTTCCCATGATGAATATGACATTGGCTTTACCCCAATTAGCAAAGTGAACACCAGAAAAAGAGCCGAAAATCATATTTTTATTTTTGGCTTTGACGCGCAGCAGAAAATAGTGCCGCAATAAAAGATAATAATTAGCTGTTTCGCAGGTATTGGCAGGTGTGTGGCAGAGAAAGAGAGAGAGAGAGAGAGAGAGAGAGAGAGAGAGTAGCCAGAGAGCTGAATACTAAGAACGTGGTCGATTGTTCTGGCTGCAGTTGATGTGTCATATTTAGAGTATTATATATATATTTTATACCCTGTAATGCGAAACTTCTTTAGTATTTTATTCTTTTATTAATTACTTTACTTTAATACTTTAATTTATTTTACTCTCAAGCAAACATTTTGGACAGCTAAAAGATTGGTTAAAAAGTTTTCATCAAATTATAATTTTAATAAAATATGGATTTACTTTCTCTGTTTGACTGAGGCATTCACAGAGTAACGAACTGCCCAATTGATGGATGGACCGACTATATGTTTGACTTGCTAACAGAAGATTTGACTGACTGGCTGACTGATGACTTGCATGCCTAACTAATTGACTAATTGACAAATTGAATGAACTGAAAGTTGTTGAACTGAATCTAGCCCACTGAATATGACTAAATAAATAAAAGATCTAATAACTGAACAATTGACTACTTGAACAGATGACTGACTGACTCGAAGAACCCTAACTCGAGCTAAAAGCCAACATCAGCAAAACAAAAAATGCGCAAAATAATTTTAAAGGCTTTGCGCCGCTTTTGTAGAAAAACTTAGTATATTTTACCAGCCAGCTAGTCGAGTTAGAATGGCTGTCAAAATGCAGTGTAGATATTAAAAATATATTTTTACTTAGTAATTCAGTTTAGTAATTCAGTTTAGAAATTTAGTTTAGTAATTTAGTTTAGTAATTTAGCGAACAAACATATTTAGTGACTCAACAATTGATTTAGTCTGACTGATAATAATAAAAAATATAATTTACTAATGGTTTAACGACGTGGCCAGCTGATTAATTGACAAATTGACTAACTGACTAGCGCAATTGACGCGAAATCCTAATAGAAAGGTAAGCGTAAGCTAGAGCTAAGCGCCAACAGCAACGTTTGCAGAGACGGCAAAAAGTGAAAGTGAAAAGTAAGAATCTAAAAATAATTTTAAGGATTTACGCAGCTTTTAGCGGACAACTTTATATTTATTGCTTGATACTTGGAAAAGCTGGAACGGCAGTCATAAAAAGGCAGCGTTGATATTAAAGAGAGATATTCGATTGACTGAGTGAGTAAATGATTAACTGACTAATTGACAAGCATATTTAGTGACTCAGTAATGGACTGAGTGACTGATAATAATAACAAAATATAATTTACTAATGGCCTAACGAACTAGCCAATTGATTGACAGAGTGACTGACTGATAAAGTCAACTGACAGTCTAAAGAGCTAGGAAACAACATTATTTGTTGTATATAGTTTGTGTTGCCTGTGGACTTTCCTTTGTTTAGTAGATGTTTAACATATGTATGTCATACTAATTACCTTTACTTGGACATTGATTGCTCTCTTATTTCTTTCAGCCAGCTGGCGAAGTAGTCCTTCTATAAAAGCTGCAACGACTGGAAAAGCTGTTAGCTCGCTAAGTCGCTTCAGCTACTATAACTTTCTTTTCTACTATCTTTTCTGTCTATTACGATTTCGAGTTTAATTTGAATATATTTGGTATTTTGCATTCGCATAGGTAAACTACCAGCAACTGTTTTGCTTAGAATTGTATTGATTTATTGAACAAAGTCTTAAGTCTATAGATATTTACAGGGACTGCTGAGCTGAGCATTGCTGATGACCACACAGGGACCGTGCTGCACCTGAACGGAGCTCTTGCGCCGCCAGTCGCACTCGATGGGCACGAATTGACCCTTCCTGATGACCGTCTTGGGCTTGGTGGCGCCGTAGCAGGTGTATTGGGAGGCGCTGCGTGAGACGGGCAGGCACTGCTCGTAGACCTCCACGATGTCGGGATGAATGCTGTCCAAGCTGAAATCCTGGCCACAGCGCAATTGCTGATGGATGTGCAGGCGGCTGCGTTTCTTGAACTGAGCGCGACAGCGACGACACTTGTAGGGACGCGAACGGCAGCGACTTGGATCGATGGGTGTGTGCAGCTCATGCAGTCGCTGGAATTGGCCCATAATATCGTTCAGTATGAGGAAATTCTTGTTCGGTTGCTGCTGCAGTGTCTCGCTGATGTGATACGGCACCACATACAGCTCCTTGGTGGTCTGACACTGCTGCAGGCCGTACAGATTGACGCGCATGTTGGGCGGAAAGTAGCCATTGCATTCGCGCTGATGCTTCACATAGGCCGCCCGCAGGCTGGCCAACTCCGACTCGCTGGTGCTGCTGCTGTGGCCAGACGTCGCCTGGCTGAGCTGCAGCGGCAGTGGCAGTGGCAGTGGCAGTGTGGCGATGGCCGAGCTATTCGAACTCAACGTGTCGCCCTCTTCACGTTTGCGTTTCAGCTGAACGCGTATGCGAGTAATGCTGCACTCGTCCAGGCTAACGTCGTGACTGCTGCACAGATAGTTCTGTATGCGCTGTGTGAGCAGCTCGTAGACAACGCTCACGCATTCCTCAATGTCATAGTGATGCTGTACGACCACGGTGCCGCTCTGGCAGATGTGCACCTGATTCTGCACCAGCACATAGCAAGCCACATGGAACTCCAAGCGCTGTGTGCCATTGTGAAACATCCAGCGCAGCAGCTCTGGCACCCTTGAGCTGCATGTCTCGGCCAGAAAGTCATCCAGCTTCTGCTGTGCGCTCTCATCGCAAAAGAAAAAGGTTTCTAATTGCCGCGCCTCAATGATGTCCAGCACGGCTTGCTGCTGCTTCGTGAGTTGCGGTTGTAGTAGCTCGCCACGGCGCAGCCAATGCTGGCTGGGCGGCTCGTCGGCATCGATGCTGCTGCGACAGGTGCTGCACTCATGCAGCTGCCCCTCCACGTACCACTGATGATGGAACGTTTGCTGATCGCCTTCGTTGCTAAACACAAAGCTTGAAATTGGCTCCATGTTGACTGTACGGCTAAGAATCGATGCGTTTTGCTGTGGCTGTGACAAAGCTGTTCAGATGACTGATATGCTTTGAGTGCAGGCCGTACGCTTATATATGTATATGGGCCAACAGGTAGGCAACACCACCCAACCACCTGTCACAGGTAGCCCAGCTGTGCAACAGCTGCACTGCCAGTGAACCTTTTGGCTGTGTTTTATGGCCGGTAATCCTTGCATCAGGCCTCAACAGTTGTTCGCTGCCATAAAAAGAAGTTAAAGCTCTCTCTAAGAGATTTATGTGCGCAGCGTAACTCTGGAGTGTAAACTAGTTGAGACTCTCTAAAATTGGTTGGCTCAACTTGTTTGCCTGCTGCTTGCCTCAATTTGCATCTGTCGACCGCGAAACATGGTGCCATGCTCTCAGCCATTGCCAAGCAGTCAGCAAGTGCATTGTTGTTTTGCTGTTGATGGTGGCGGTGGTGCTGCCAGCTGTCTGAACGCAAACAAAATGGACAATGGCCCCCGCCGTGTGGCAAGTGACGTGACAATGGCGTGCCACAGTGGCCAGCCAAGAGCCTTGTTGGGCGACATCGCAAACAGCGCGCGCTGCAGTCACTTAATTTCCTTTTCCACCATTTTCTTTTCTTTTTTTTTTTTTCTTTTTTAACGCTTCATTGTCTGGCTGCGGCTTTGGTTTGACTGTTTGTTGCCTGGCGGCTTTTAAAGCCAGCGCCACCATTAAATAAGTGGTCGAGAAATAAACACTGGCAATTAGAGCGCTACTTAAAGCTGATATATAATAGAGTATTTGTAGTGCACTCGCTGCAGTTTGCTTTCTCTCTCTCTCTCTCTCTCTCTGTCTCTCTTTGTCTCTGTCTCTCTGTGAGTCCACTTAACTATATTTTTTTAAAGCATTGTTTGAGCTACAACGTTTTTTGCTGTGCTGATCAACGCACAGAAGAGCAATTTAAATTTCTTAATAACTAGAAACTTTCTTCCTACAATTAGGCATCTCTTTGCCTCTACAATTGAGATATCTCTATTGCTATAGTCACTCAAGGCATGCAATGCTTGAAGCATAAAGCCCAAGCGTGCTGTCTCATGTTGTCATACTCGATCGTCTTGTATGTTGAGGATGGTCGTCAGTTATTCAATGCTCTCTAGCAGTCGACTGGATCATAGAAGGCAGATTGAACGTAGATAAAGATCAGCTAGGAAAAGTTATCGTTTGAACAGCTTATATAGGACTGTCATATAAAAGTATATGCATATTATATAAAAGTATAAAAGGTATTCATGTTGTAATCATAATAAGAGAATGTTTATCCTTCTATGTTCGCTTACTCTGCGCCTATTCACTGATATGTATGAATCCCTATATCAGTGGAAGCAAGTTGCATGTTGCTTTCGTATCCAAGCAAAGTTGCTTGAACAGTTGCAAATCAGAAAATTCTGGAAATCCCTCACAATTTTATAGCTAGAGTAGAAAATTTTGATAAATACACTTCTACCCTCTCTGTGGATTACCGTATAGCTAGGGCGTATAGAGAGGTTTAGCTTAGCCCTAAACAGTTTTAGAGCTGCAGCTGCCTGACTATTGAGCACGTAATGTGAAAGATATGAAAGCATAAAGTATCATGCAGTCGGTAATGCTAGACAGTTAAGTTCTTATTATTGTTTTCATTTATGCATTTGACTTGGCTCATTGCTGACTTCAGTTAGTTTGCTATATCGTAATACTTTTTAGTAAGGCTTTAATCGATATGACACAAAAAGTTGGCATTTGGCCAGGCAATCTTTTTTTTCAAATCTTTATTTTAAATATTTAGTATACATTTTTTTATTTTTATCTCATTTAAGTCTGTTTTATTGCGCTCTAAATATCTTTTGTTTTACAACTCAACAGCAGCATTTTAGCATTCAGCATTGAATGAGTATTCAAAGTTTCGCGTTGCCCGTTTTTTGCTCGGTTTAATTTATGGTATTATTTTTGGCAAAGGATGCTCGAGTAAACAATGCCATAGAGCAGAGGGCGCAAAACTTAATTAAGGCACTGTTGGCAGGTTGAAAAAGAGAAACAGAGAGAGAGAGAGAGAGAGAGAGGTAGAGACGGCATCGCCTAGTAGCTGCCAAATGCAGCGAGCTGAAAAGCAGCCGTCAACTATGCCAACAGCAGTTGACTGGCTGACTGGCTGACTGAGTGTGGCACAGAAATCTTTTAAATAAATACGATACAAGAGGCGAGCATGAAGAGCTGGGTCAAAGTGACAGCTTGAGGGTAAATGGCAAACTTTCAAAGGGCGTCGCAGCCCTTTTGCCAGCCTGCAACTGCCGCAGGCATTGAATCATTCAGCATCAAATCAGAGCTAAGTGCGAAAGCGTTATTTGCCGTTTACTAGTTGCAATCGAATGCCAAACAAGCAACCGAGCCAACACCTCAGCAATCAAATGGAATATAAATCACGCCAAACACAAATAACAAAACTGAAACGAATGTGTGCGGCAGCTTGATAGAGATTTTGTGGCAGCAACACAGCGCCACAGTGCTCCATCATAGAATGTTTAATCGCTGCACCTCCATGACAGACTATATTCTATATTTATCTTGTGCTACGAAGCTGTCCTGAGTGCCAAGCTGCTTAAGGGCTCAGTGCTGGTTCATATAATCGACAGGTTATATGTCGCAGGTGGCATGCAGCCAGGTGTGCAACTGACTCATAAAAAGAAAAGCTGCAAGCAAAGCGGAGCCAGCGACAGCACGGCCCAGCTTTTTGCTCAGTTTTTTTCTTATCGTCCGCTCAATGTGTTGACATTTTTTACTCTTACTCTTAGGTTTTTCCCTGTGCTCTTTGTGGTAGGGCTCTGGCTGTTAGGAGTAGCACATTGACCCTGTAGACAGATGGATCGGAATTGATGGTGAAAGCTAGAAACATGAAGAGGGCATAAAATAGCTGTTCTCTTTATTAGGAGTAGAGTTTAAGTTCTGATGTGTGGTTGAGTTTCAAATCTTTGCACTGCAAATGAAAGGCGCAGCAGCTTAGGATTTGTGCAACAAAAATGGATTTGGATATCAGCCAGTTGCTGAACTGAGCTAAGCTGTAACTCAATTAAATTTCGCTTGATTTTGCTTTTATCTTTTTGGGAAGCGCAAAAATTTCTGGTTTCCATTTACATGCATTAGTCTATATAAAAATTGTTAACAAGGAGCTATCTAGATCGCATCTCAATAGTTTTGAACTTCTAATGAGCTCTTGGTTTTTGTTATTGTTTGACATTGATTGGCAATCTTTCATTATTGATTGACATTCCATAATCTAAATTCTTAAGTTAGACTAATTTTAAATAACGCTAAGTAGCATTAATGATCTTGAAATTCTATACAGTCCAAGCAAACCCATTGCTTCTAGTTGAATTCGCTGCTGGCGGCTGCTTCTCTTTGGCAGCACAACTCAAACATGACCGATCGCCTCTGGTTTCAATTCCAAACTGACCTGATTGGAGCGCAAGATGAGAGGCGAGAGTTTGCTGACATGCCCTTGTCTCTTACAAATTCAGGACTCACTCAAATACAATTTAACCTCTTATTGCTCTTTTTGATAATGCACTCAAGTGCCTTAGCACAAACCTTTTTCGAACTCGCAAAGATTCTTGCTTTTGATTTACATTTAAGTATATAGAAACCACAACGACAAAAGGTGTTAAAGCGCAACAGCCGCATCTGCCATGGGTTAGCGAACGTAGCCTCAAAGCAATATCGCTACTCGAAGTCTAATTCTTATTAAAAAAGCGTAGGTCATGGAATCATTAGATTTGCTCTATTGCTGAGTATATCGCCTTGCGCAGACTTTGCTGCTTGGGCCGCGCTTCAAACTGATTTTCAAATACTTTAAGCTAAAATTTTTCTGATATAGGACTCTAAAGAATTTCCTAAAACTCATTCTTTTCTCTTGAAGCTCTTAATATTTTACAATTAACACATCCTTTTTAGCCAGGCCAGCCTTAGCTTTATTTTTACCTTTTGTTAACAATCTTAAAGTCTTTCTTAAATTTATTGCTAGCAAAAAAAAATTGTTGATAGTTCTTAAATATTTTTCTGCAGTAAATTTTAATTATGAATTGAAATTTCAATCAGCTTATTAACTACGTTTTCTACTCCTTATAAATGCTTGATGTGCTTGGTGCACTCAACTGCTTCCTCACATTCAACTCAAAATGTAATTTGGTTGAACAGCGTCAATTTTCATACCATTTGCATGCTATTTTGTAAGCCGCTTTAATTTAATGCTGCGCAAACTTTTCCACTTTGCCACTTTTCCACTTTTATAGTGCAGTTGGGCTCAAGCCTACATGGCGGGCGCAAGTTGTAACTGGCTGCTGTTGCAGCAGAAACAGCAACAGCAATCGCAACAGCAACAGCAACAGCAACAGCAACTGCAGCTGCCAAAGTGAAGAAAGGGGGGAAAAAAAAGAAAATACAATACACGAGCAAGTCACAGTTTAGCTGCCATTCTGGGCGTCTGCTGGCAGATATTGTCGTAAAAGAAAACTTTGTCTGGCTCAATGGCGAAAGTCGTCAATGGCAACGCCTTTGTCTCAGTCGTTTGCATGCGTAATTTAAGCAATCTACAGACGTGCCACAGACTGAGGTAAGCACGAGCCACTGGGTGGCTGGCAGGCACTATATGCGAGGTGTTGACAGCTCGCTTGCTCCCACAATTTGTCAGCGGGTTGTGTGCGAGAAAACTATATTCTCCTGCTCTCCAGCCATTGCATTCGCTTGCACTTTGCATGTTGCTGGCGAATTATGCAAATTTGGCTTTCACTTTTCAGCAAGGTCAACATATTTGCGCCCTTTTCTGTATGCAACTGGGTGCATAGACAAAACAAGTGAGAGTGCAGCAGACGTGCGGGCGTGACTGACTGTCCAATACTCGTTCACAGCTTGAAATTCACTCAGAATATTCATTAGCAGATATCGATTTTATTGATTTGCCTTTCATATCAAATAGTTCTAGCTGCCTCGAGCATACTAAGTCAACATAGAGTGTAGCCGACTGTCAAATACCCTTTCACTGTTAACTAACAGTTCCAATTATTTAACTATATGTTTATCTGATGTAAAATTTTGGTTTTTCATTTATTACGCTATTTACGTTTAAGAAATGTAGCTGCATATATCCTTTCTTTGCTTTCAATGCAGGGTATAATGTAGCTTAAGCAACTGTAACTGCATATACTCCACTTGTGCTTGGGTTGTAGGGTATGCTGCAGGTCAGGCAAGCTCAAGAATTGTATAACCGTTCAGCTAAGGCTCGTTCATAGTTGTATTTTATATAACGATTTAGCTAGAATTTCATTCACTATTATAGAGTAGCACCGACTGCCTCATACTCGCTAAAAATCTAATAAGACCTCTTACTATTCCAAGTATTAAGTTTATAAAGATAAATTCGATTTGCAGACTTGATAACTGCCACACTGCATATGTATATACCCCACTTCTAGCTGGCTGGCAGGGCATAGCTCAGGCAAGCTGACACAGCAATTAAAAGATTCGAGCAAATGGCTTCGCTGTCACTCAAAGATTGAGTCACTCATCAGGCTCGTTTGACAGCTGTTGCCAGTTGATGATGATGTCATTAGGTTGCGCGTTGAGAGCGAGCGATAGAGAAAGAGAGAGAGAGAGAGAGAGAGAGAGAGAGAGAGAGAGAGAGAGAGAGAGAGAGAGAGAGAGAGAGGGAGAGTTCGCCCTGTATTAAAGAAAACAGCTTTGCCTGACAAGTGCGAGTGCATAAACTGAGTTGATAAACACACAATAGACTCAGCTTTAAGGGCAATTTTGATTTAACTGCATTCGGCTCGTTTTCATTATTTCATTATGGAAATCTTATTTCTATCTTAGCCACTAGCTTATTCTTGTTAATTTATTGCATAATTTGTTAGTATCGGAATTGGCAAAGGAAGCTGCTCTTGACTCTCGGCCTGGCCCGGCATCCATTATTCATGCAGACCATGAAGGTCAAAGCGAACACTGAGCCTGAGACTGAGGAACGTAAAGCGTATTTAATTTATAACCTTTAATTGAAATGCATTTTATATGAACATGAGCACTGGACAAACTACTGCTGCTGCTGCTGCTGCTGCTGCTGCTGCTGTGGCTGCCTGTTTATCTTTTGGTCAAGTTATATAGAGTATATATGCTGTGTTTTTATCTTGTTTGCCAGTCTGTTGAACTCTTGCTCAACTTTAATGTGTAATTTAATGTTGTAAATATGGCATAGGCTGTGTGCATTGCTTTACTCTTTGCATGCACTATGTTATTTAAATCTATGTATTATATATATTAAACCTTTTTCTTATTCGTTTAGTTGACTAGAACTGGTCATTTTACTTATTAGATCTCATTTTTTAATTGCATTTAAAAGTTTGAAATTTCGAACTCTCAAGCTGTAAAACTTTAAGCTTTTCTCAAAACATTCGTTTAGGATCACCATTTTCTATTTTAAATGGCTTCGGGGTAGACAAACCGAAGCTTTTCATTTTACTTTTAAGTTATTGTTTCTTACTTTTTTTTTTTTTAACTTTCCAGCCGTTTATGCTGAGAACTCGGTAAAAACATGAGTTAAAGATAGCAATATATTTTGCAAGTATAAATAACCCTCAGAAGGAGGCGTCCCTTCAAATTATTGGATGATGATTTGTGAATGTTTGCCCATTCGTTGGTCCGTTCATCTATCTGCCTGTCAGAGATTGAAATTTTCATTACAATTATAATTTTGAGAATAACTTTGACGGCCAGTAAAAAATATTGTGAAAGTGTTGATCTTCATAGTCATTTTTGAAGCATATTGCCAACTGTTTACCATATGTACCTAGCACCAAAGTTATTAAATAGCTATTGCTCCATAATGTGGGTGTGTGGGAAGAGTTAAGTGTGCAGAGCATGGTACACCAAGTTATATATTTGTGTATATCTCTGTGAATGTATCCCTCTGTATAACACAAGCGCTGTGTAGCATTCGTGGTATATGCCAGTCGGGCACTCCCAGCTGAAGCATTCTCCCCCTCCCCCTCACTAATTTTTGAGAAATTTAAGCATTTAATTCTGTGCTTTCGTTACGCCCATTTCTTAGACTTTGCTACCTTTTCTTTCTTGCTCATTAATCAGCTTAGCTTTTGCTTACGTTGTAAACTGTGCTTTGAGTACTTTCTCTGCACTTGCTGCTCATTTGCCTAGCATTTACGGCGCACCTTCAGCTCGGCATTGCCTTTGCGAATTTCATTCATTTCTTTTATCTGCAAACGATAATCCTTTAGTCCTGTAGGGCTTTGCCTTGATTTTCATTAATGCAGCGAATTCATTTCTCCTACTCCTTTTTTTCTGGCTCTCATTAAATTTAAATTGCGATCAATCGCAAAATTGAATTACGCCTGTCACGTTTCGTCAGCGCGAGAAATGGAATTAAAATTTGTTTGCATTTCATTTCAATTGTATTCGAATTTCTCTTTTATCATCATTACCAGATGCCAAATCCTTTAAAGCATATTTTAGCGGTATTTATATCTGATTAAGCGGCCGGCCAGCGCTTAATATGATTGTCATTCTTAACGGCAGATACTTGCATGTGAGTGATGCTGAATCAGTTCGCCAAATTAAAATTGCATTGATTATATTACAGTAGCAGAGAGTGGCAGAGGCAGAGCCCATTTCCACTGATTGTTGCATTTTGTGGCAGCAATCATATTGATTGCCAGTTCAGGGTGAAGACTACTTCTGAATTGATTTGAAGCAGCAATTCCATTTACTGTAAATGGCTTTTTGTATCGAAAATGTTTACTAAAACCGATTGATGTTGGGGTTTTGGTTTTAAATGGTTACTAAAGAAAGTGAGTCTAGAGCTGAATTGGCTTATAATTAATTTGTTATAATTGGCAGCTTCATTTCAAATGCTGGTTCTTATCTGTCTATAATTTATTTCAACAAGTTCAAATATGCTAAAAGTCTGCTCCACAGTATTAGTGATTTCCCAACTCAATTTTTTTTAAATTATTTTTTACCTTGTTTTCATCTTTTTTACTCAGCGTTTCCTTTTGCTCCTTAAATTTTTATTAACATTTGTAATTGTTTTATTGTTAATTTAATTTAATTTAAAATAATACTTTTATTAAGTTTCCCTTAAAACCCTCCAATTTTACCACATAATCAATTATATCACTGACTATATTTGGCTTTAAGCAGGGGCTTAGCTGGCCAGTTGTGCAGTTAAAATACACCCAACGTGTGTTTCTCTTTGTATAGCTTAAGGCTTTAAGACTTAAGTTTTAAATTAAGAAAAGGAAACAAGTTGCTATGCCTAGATCAAATATATGAAACATAAATGTGAAGAATTTATAAAATTATTATTAAAGTTTGGAATCTTCTGATTTTTTTTTATCTTTATTAAAGGAATAAACTTTTCAATCATTATCAGCCTTTGCCGTACATCATCTCTTTTTAGCACTCTTAACAACTTTATGCCTCCAGTCGGAATACTTCGCTCCCTATGCTTCGCTTCTCATGTTTTATCATCTTTTACCCTTAGTTGAATCGCGCTCTTCAACTGCCTTTAACAGACTTTGTCTCTCACTATTCCACATAAGCACTCTTGATTACTCTGTGCCTCCACTTAAACTTCTCTCTAAGCTAAACTTCTTATGTTATTTGCCTCTCATCGTCTCACTCTATCACTTTCCCTCTCCCTATGCACTCTTGGCTAGGCCCAATGTCTCCACTCGAAATTCTCGCTCTCTCTCTCTCTCTCTCTCTCTCTCTCTCTCTGCTTCGCTTCTTACATATGTTATCTTGATCTTGACTTTCTTATATGAAGTACTTCTCACTTATCATCGTGATCTGTGGCAATGAATATCTAATTTATGGCAGCGAGCACTCAGCAAGCCATAAAATCAAAAGGCGGAAATAGTATATTGCTTTTTGGCTCTCACTTTCTCTACTAGCTCTCGCCCCTCTGCGATGCTCTAGCTGAAACGATTTTCCGGCAAACATATTTTGGCTACAAATTGCAGCATTGATATGGCGGAAATGCCGACGCCATTTTGACTTGGCTCCGACTGGGTTGCCCCGACTGCCCGGTTGCCCGGTTGCCCGGTTGCCTTGCCCGCTGCCCATTGGCTGCGGCACGTGACCTGATTTAGTTGGAGAAAGCATTCACTGTGCAGATTCAGGCTAATTCATTGAATGCGTCGCGTATGCGAATGCGATTAAATCGAGCATAAGCAATTAATTTGTTTCCCCATCTAATTGCCATTCCAATGCCTACAGCAACTAATTAATTTCAAGATTAAAGACAACTCAAGCAACATCTCGGCCTTTCCTTGCATTGCTTAAAATGTATTTCAATTAAACTGAAACCACATCTAAATGGCTTTATTCATTTTTTTTTTGCTAGCACTTGGCCTGGGAATTATGGAAAAAGTAACTGACGTTTATTTTCATGCATTTTGCGCGTTATTCCATAATTTATTCATAATGAAATGAAAGTTGTTGATGTTTGCTCCCTCGTCGCGACGTCAGAGTCTATGCCGGAAGCTTGTCTTAGCGCTGGCTGGCTGCCAGCCAACTGACATTTTTTTCCGGCTGCTAAAGACTCGGCCAACCTGTGCCTAGGCACTGCCATATTCTACATATATCCAACTATATATGTACGTATATATATATATATATTTTTTTTTCTTTTTCTTTTGCACTGCACTTTTGAGTAATTTCCCATTTCAGCGTCCAATTAACATTTTAAGGCAGCAAAAGCTTTTGTGGCTCTGGCATAAATGAATGAAATAAAAATGTTGATTATAAAAATCTTTGTGCGCGCCCTGCTGTGGTCGGTAAAAGGCGAGAAATAGTTTGTATATAATGTCGAAAGGCGAATACTCTTGCTGAATAAGATAGATAAGATAAGATAGGCTTGAGCAGAAGCAAAGTTTAATTTACAATAATTGTGTATTAATTCATGTTATTCATATTATAGCTCCGTCATAACTATTCTTACATGAGGAGATAAACTAGTACGTCCAATCTGGTTACCAATTACAACAGGCGAAGGCTGAAAAGATTATGCCCTATAGACAGGGGATAGTAAAGAACATGAAATATTGTAGAACAGAAGGAAAAAGCATAAATACGTTTAGATTTAAGATGAATATGTTGGCTCACAGCACCACTCACTAGTTAAGGCCTAGAGCTTAATGGGCAATAGAATCTAAATTAATAAGCTGTAACAAATAAAGCTGTAACAGGCAACTGTGTCCGTTGAGGTAAACCACAAAATGGGTACCTTCATAGGCTTGAGCGCCTGTCTCTATAACTCATGTCTCAGGCACAACACTAATCTAATCTAAATACTCACTAGAGCCGATTCTCTATATAGTTAGGAGCTTCTCAATTCTATCATAAATTATTGTTGTGAAACGAGTTCTAATTATAGTTTTCAACAAATTAAAAGTATGAATTCTCAAGGCAATTGTTCAATTATTTTTATGCATTACAAAGTAATAAGTAATTATAAGTGTTAAGAGAGTCATTTGGTGTTTGATAATATGAGCGGAAATATCGCTCTCCTGGGGATCACCGTCCCGGTGCTCGCTCGTCCTGTGTTCGCTTTCTGCGCGCTAACGGCAACTGGGCAAATAAAGAATAAAGGCATTGTTATATTGAAGTTCAAAGGAAGAAACCCATAAGCTTCCGTCCTGCCCTGCTTGAAAAGTGATATTTTTGTTTAAATATATTTCAAAACCTGAAGAAGCCGTGCTCGCTACCATAAAGTATATCTATTCATGATCAGCAGCAACAGACTAGTCGAGTTGCCTCTGTCTTTCCGTTCGCCCGTCCGTCCCTCCGTCCGTCTGATTGTATGCATGAACATGTTGATAGTTAAAGGTTTAAACTAGAAAATTGATTGACTCGAGACTGCCTAACAGTTTCTTGGCGACACTGACCTGCTGTGGTCATAAAAATAGTAGTGCAACTGAAATGTTGAACAGCAAATTGTTGTGATAAACATAATTTTAAATATATATATTTTTATTTTAATACTCATTTCAAATTGTTTTCAAAATGTTGCCGTCCAGCATATCAGTTGCACTACTATTTTAATGAACACAGCTGTATATGCCAATATATTCAATATGTTACTTACTTCATAACATATCAGTTGGAGCCCTTGCCAGTGTACATACACTTTTAAAGCTGTTAAGTGCAGGCAAGCCAATGAACTTTGACTGCCAGCACATCTATGTATATTAAGGGCATTTCAACTAGCAAATGCTGTTCAAAAAGTTTTGCATGCTTGAAATTGCAGCAAATTGCAATTTAAAACAGAAAAAAATTACATAAAATAAAAATGTTATAAAATTGCATTAATAAATATGAAACTGTCTGTGCAAATGCATGTGTATGTATAAGTAGAAATATCTATTTTTTTCAGTTTTTGGAAAGTTGTCAACTCGTTGCTCATTAAAATTTGAAATTTGGAATTATGTTTTGTTTTTATGTACTTTGCACTTTGGCAGCCATAAAGACTGAAAGTTGCACTTGCTGCGTGTTAATTTGTGCGTGAACTTTGCTAACGAACCGGAAGCCCCGTCCGGACAGCGCGGACAGAGAACTGGGAATAGGGAGCAGGCGGTTTATTGCAGCTACTACACAGACCGTAGAGCACATAATTGAAATGGCATTTAAATGTTTTGATCTTTCAGCTGCATGCGTAGCGAATGTCAAAGCGAATGCTGGGGCTCTGCATTAAAGGGCATTGTATTGAAAGCCAACGGTGCATAGCTGCGGATTATATCTTAAAGTCTATTAAGTGTTGCGGTTTAATGAATACAGTTGAACGAGCTGTAGTTGAAGTTGCAGTAGAAATAGTTGAAGTAGTAGTTATGGTGGCTATTTCTATTAGGAGGAATAGCAGTAGGAGTACTATAAATATTAGTAATATCAGTGATAGAAGTTGCAGTAATAAAAATAGTAGTAGAAGTTATCGTATTAATAGTAGCATGAGTTGAAGAAGTAGAAATAGTAGAATTAGTAGTAGCTGTAGTAGTAATAGCATTAATAAAAGTGGTAAACATGTAGAGGTACTATGAGAAGCACTTGTAGTTGTAGTTTAAGAAGTGCTAGTAGGCTTAGCAAAATTAGTAGTAGACCTAGTAGTAGAAGTAGTATAAATAGTAGTAGACGTAGTAGCAAAACTTGCATGAATAGTAGCAACGACAGTAGTAAACGTATTAGCTATAGTGGTAAGAAATTGTAGTAGAAAAAGTAGTAAGCGTAGTTGCAAAAGTAAAAGGATAAGTAGTAAAAATAAAAAAGAAATACTAGTAGACCTTGTAGTAGAAGTAGTAGAAATAGTAGCTGAAGTAGTAGTGAAACTTGCAGGAATAGCAGCAGACACAGTAGTAAAAGTATTGGCTTTAGTAGCAGCAATAGTAGTAAACGTAGTTGCAAAGTATAAGCAAAGTAATAGAAATAGTAGCAGACGTAGTAGTAAAAGTTGTGGAAGTAATTGTGAACGTAGTAATTGAAGTAGTAGTAGAACTAGTAGTAAAAGTAGTAGCAAAACTAGAAGTATTATCAATAGTTGTAAAATTAGCAGCAGTAGATGTAATACAGGAAATAGTACTAAAATTACTACTAATAGTAGTAACTAGTACTAGAAGATGCAATAGTATCTTAAGTAAAAATAGTAGCAAAAGTAGTAGCAGAAAAGAAAAAATTATAAGCAGTGCGAGAGGAAGTAGTAGAAGCAAACTTTTTTTTATTATATATTATTCTAATAGCAAACTGGTCAAAACTGTTTGAAAAAAAAGGTTCAGAATAGATTTAGCATAATACATACCCGAAATATACAGTTCAGCTAGCGCCACGCATACATGTACATATCTTCCCGCTGAAAACTCGGCTGTCCTTAAAGCAATTGACTTTGGTTTCGACTGGCGCACCTCAAAAGCAATTATCCTGGTAATCCGAATTGTGTCAGACTTCAATCTCCAGCCACGTAGCACGAATTTCAGCATCCAAGCTCTTTTCAAATTTCGCAAGCCGCAGACTTTGCGTCGCTTGGCACTGACCAACTTTTCTGGGCAGTCCATAAGGGTGCTGCGCTGCTGCGTTGCTGCGTTGCTGCGTTGCTGCTGTTGCTGCTGCTGCTGCTGCCGTGGCTCAGCCAGGCAGCTCCATTAGAAAGTTGCCAGATGCAACCACATATATCAATTACACAAGTTTCGTTAGTCGTCTTTGCTGTAATTGCATAGAAAATTGCAGCCACAGGAAGGAGTCGCTATCCGGTTAAAGCCACAGCAGCAGCAGTGGCAGCAGCAGCAGCAGTTGCCCATGCAAATTGGCATTTAGCTGGGCTCATAACTTGACAGTGGGCACAAAACAATTTCAGTAATTGATGGCCAAGAATTTGTGTTGGCCGGGCCAACTTCTAATTCCGTTTGCAGTAGAAAGCACAAAATAAGGATTTCCCTTTAAATACATTCGTGAAATTCTGTTATTGTTATTCCATGCAGTTTCTCTTGTTTGCTTTGCTCTCTCTCTCACTTTGACTTTGGCTACGCAAACATTTTTCCGCTTTTCGCATGGAAATTCAGCGAAAAAGCCAACAGCAGAAATTTATTTCAAATGCGTTCACTACGTGCGTGGCCTGCATGGGGCGGGGCCGTGCGACAGTGGTTGGCAGGCAAAACTTTTGGTTGTATCTCACTCGACACGGCATAAAGATGTTTATCATTTTTTTGTGCATCTCGTTGTTGTTGAGTGCGAGCTTTCAATTTGTGCATGCGTGTGCTTGTGTGTGTGTGGAAGTGCATTATAAAGATATCAGACTGAGAGTCAGGATTTCAATGTGCTATGGCAAATTGTAGTTTGAGCAGCAATTGCTGTTTGTGCTGTTGCTCAAAGTTTAACTAAACTTGCGTCAAGCGGAACTGAAATGTGACGAATGCTTAAGAATTTTTCAAATATTTATGTATGTATTTGCAAATGTTGTATTTCCAAAAGTTAACACAATCATCCTGCTTAATAAAGGAAATCCTAGTGCACATTCATCATAATATGGAAAGTCAAGTAGCAAACGAAGCAGGCTGTATGGATGATTGGGCGTCCATAGCGCCTGCTTTGAAACTTCTTATCGATTAGAGTTATACTTCAGTTTAAATTGACTAAAAATGTAAAATAAAACTATAAATCTAGACATTTTTAATTCATATTTATGCCCCTTTTTAAGTTAACGCAGTAAAAGGTGTAGTTTGTTTTCTTTTTAGCAGCATAGTAAGTCTTTCGTATTCATCTGGCCGACTGAAAGCAAAGCTTATAATATCTAAAGACTTTAAATATCGAATATATGCAAAGTTATACTAAGATCAAATGATGATAATAATGATATAATGATGGGCGCGGCAAATAGGCACCTTCCATAGGTCTGCTGCCAGAAACTCAAACAAGTGAGTTACTCTTGGTCTGCATGAAAGATAGAGCAGAAGTTATAAAGTTCTTGTTACAGCATTGTAAGAGAGCGGTGAAGACATGAAGGTGTCAGAGCTTGCATGTATTAGCGCACTCTCATCTCACACATCATCTCCTTGCTTATGACAATAAAATCACTTTGAATTTGAAACTCGAGGCGGTCGGTCGCTTTATTGCTTGGTGTCAGATCAAAGGGAAGAAGCCGTGAACAGTTCACTTTGGTATGGTATAGAAACAGTTCTTTCTTTTTATTTTTATTTTGTTTATATGCCAAAATTGATATTTATTAACAAAGTTTTGCATTAACTTCAACCTAAAACACTGAAAAAGTTAACTTTGACAGAGACTTAAAGTAAAAGTGTTGTGAAAGTAATGATTTGCGTAGTGCTAGAGTGAGTGAGTTTAGTTCCATGGTGAGTTTAGAAATTAGAGAGTTGACTGCAGTGGATAATAGTAATAGAGAATTTATATGGTCTGTAAATGTATTTGCAATTGAGTTCTCCAAGTTATATCTAAGAAATGTGTTGCTAATAATTGCAGTTTTGGGCGGATGTTATTAATGAAATATGCATTGATATGATCTGTAGGATGATTGATTGCTGATTGCTGTGGTGGGCATATGTAATGCTGTGTTGATTTGGTTGGTCGAAACGTCGCCAAATCTGATATGAGGTGAGCCATGACTTGAACTATGAACTATTTGAAACTATGTTTCTTGCAGATTGAGCTATGGATACAGATTTTTGCAGTTGAAACACTCATGAATTTCTCTGTAGTTCTCCAAGTTATATGCTTGATGCCTCAGTAAACCTTTAAATATTAATAATAGATAACGAATTTAAATCTTTTGTCGTTTGCTTTAAGCACATAAAACACTTATTGAAGTGAAAAGGCTTTGCTTGGAGTGTTGAAGAAGATATATCCTTCTATATACATATGCTGAATATGATATATTCTTCTATATATTTTACTTTTCCTATAAATTATACACATTATTCGTAATCACAAAATATTTAAATACTTTTCCACTATTAAATAAAAATTTCCTGTGTATAAATACATTTTTTTTTTTTTGGTATTGATTTATATCCTTCGCTTTGAAGTGTGGCAAAGGCTTTTAAGATGACGTCAAGACTCCAATACTTATTAGAGAGTAAGCCAAAGCCAAGCGTTTTTTATATACATTTTTTTTCCTTTGACTCTGCACTGGCATTAAATCAAGTTTAGAAACTTGGCTCTCAGCCTTTTGCCAATGCTGCCATTGATTTATGTGCGACGGCGTGCCAACACGCCAAGTCTGCAGCAAGATTTTGCCCCTCCCCCAGCAGCCCATTCCATGGACCGTGGATACGCAACAACCTGCTGCTGGAGCGAAAATAAATGTTACTTTAAATATGGGTAAAACCTTTGGAAATGTACGTATCGCTAAATCGACTAAGCCCTACTTCTGTGTATTGCGGACTTGTTTACAGCTGCGCGAACTGCACGGGTGGCTGGAGGGCTGAGGCCGGTGGCATAAGGCGTGGAGCATGGGGCATGGGGCATGGGGCATGGGGCAGCTGCTGTGGCAGCTCAATAACTGTGCAACGCAATTTTCAGAACAAATTTGCAAAAAAAAAAAAAAAAACTGTGCGTTGCCTTCTTTCTGTTTCAGTTAGTCACCTTTTCGCCGTAGTCGGCTTCCCAGCGCAGCTCAGCTTTTCTATTATTGCTTTTGACTTCCGAATGCGCTGGCAAATTGCATTTCACGCTTAGGGAATAGCTTGGATGCGGGCGACTTAATGCAGATATTGCTTCAAAAGCGGACTAATAGTGCGTTTAAGTTGTTATTTTAATAGATTATGAGCAGGGATAGTATAGAGTGATCAGTGAGTGTGTGAAAAGTGGGAGAGAGAAACGCGGAATAGCTCGGGTTATGTAAGCAATAATATATATGTTCAGCTTTGACAATATTTATAAATAGTGTATGGCTTCTTTTAGCAGTTTTTCATGGGATATAGTCCACTTGAAATAATAAATCTGAAAGAATAAATATAAATATATAAATATTGCTGATATTCGAGAAGCGTCTTTAAAAAAAAGTGAGGCATTCAAAACATTTTCCTTTAAGCAAGCATTGGGAACACAATTTAACTGATACATCTTAAATAGTAAGATAAAAGATTATATATGCTTTTTTATAGTCGAATCCCATCCGATTCATTTGACAGCTGATGCTTAAACATGCTTCAGGCCATTTGATATTTGGTAGACTTAGAGACACCAGTAAATCTCTGATTTAACTCATTAAGACTTACTTTCATTAGAGAATTAAACACAGCTCGACTTAAAACTAAAAGATTTCAATGTTAAAACATTAAGAACTAGTTGAGAAATGCAAGGCAGTAAAATACACTGGGAAGTAATTTGAAGTATTAAAAGAATCCAAGGCTTATAGCTGGATCGCATTCCTTTAATACTTCAAATAGTCTAAGTTTGTATAAATATAACTCAGATATATGGAACAGTCTGTAGAACATAGAATTTCTTACACATTCGAGTCTTTAAGAACAAATTTTTGTAATCCATCCTATAATTGAAGAGTCCGCAAGAGTCTTTGCACAAAGACTGAAATAAATTAACCTCAAGTATAATTTATTTGCTCACACTCGAAACGCTGTTCATTTAGTGCCGCATTCACTGTGTTGCGGTCGCAGTTTGATTTCAATTATTTGATTACTTTTGCCACACAACTGAAAGGCTTTCAGCGTCAAGGCACATGCATTTGTGCACTCTCTGCATAATTATATTTAATTTCTGTTTAATTGAATTTCGCTTTGGCTACATTTCGGGTCACTTATTCAGATTTAGTTGCGGCGCATTGCAGCATAATTAAATAAAACCTTTGATTGACATTGCGGATTGCTTGATGCTTGATGCCGATTGACCGCAAGGCGAGACCACGTTGCGGCGTGGCTGGCTGATAAGTGATAGGCAACCGTTGGCTGCCATTTGCCAGATAATGAGATCTGCTTTATATAGAACTGTCTCTCCGGCCTGTGGCCTGCTGCATGTCAGCTATAAAGCCAGTCAATGAGCAGCGGCCAAACAATCTAAAACGTGTGCTGGCCAAAAGTCAACAACCGAAATCTCAATTGGCGCCACTGCAATGCGAACGAGCCAGCGACAAATTTGTAAAATGCCGTGAAATATAAAACGTGACCAATGCAGTCGAATCACATAGACAGACAGACACACACACACACACACACACACATACATATACAAGTGCATTTTGCTTTTATGCTGCATTTCGGCTGCGTATGCGACTGCCACGTTCCGCCAGCTAAAGCTGAGCATTTGATTATTCTGCTGATGGGATTACGTTGTTAATTTTTGTGCCACTGCAAACAACGCATCCACTGCAATACTATTCCAATTAGTTTTCAGTCTTTTTTTTTTGTGCCCTGAACCGACTGAAAATGTGAAATGGATATATATATATATATATATTTTAGGATATTTAATAATTGGTTTATTTCTGTATTTCTTGTCACACTTAAAAGCACATTTACACAGTTGAAGTAGGTCTTAGGTCTAGCAGATTTAAACGGCAAATGCACCTTTCAAAAATACCTTTAAAACTTAAAGCTAGACTTAAGTTTAGAGCTGAAAATTCGTCGTATTGAATATATATTTATGTGTATATATATTTATGTATTTTAGGTATATTTTAAGAAAACACGAGGGTGACACTAATGCTTGGCTTTTCATTTGGGAGTCTCTAGTAATACTGCGAGAGAGTATAGAAAAAACTGAATACGTATACATATATATATATATATATATATATATATATATATATATATATATATATATATATATATATATATATATATATATATGAGTGCCCAAGTCAGGCATAAGTTCTATATACACAAATACATTTGAGAGATTGTGTTTTTGGTCAACATTCAAGTTGGGCTGAAGGGACTAGTTTTATAGATCGGTTTGTTGAATTAGGGTGGAGCCGCGCCGCGTCGTTGTGCAAAATGCCGCCTGCTGTTCGCTGAGGCAAATAATCAGATTCTCTGCCTCGGGCGCCAGCGCATTGGGCACTGTCAGCTTGCCATTGGAGCTGCACGACTTGGGCGCATTGGTGGAGCCCGTCTTCTCAGCTGTCGTCGTCGACGAGGTGGTCGTCGATGAGTTATTGTTGCCCATGTGCAGCGACAGCAGCGGCGGCTGTTGTTGCTGCTGCTGCTGTTGCTGGGGATTTGTGGCCAGCAGACGTTTAGAGCCGCCACGCCGACGACTGCCCTGTTTGGTGAAGACGCTGGGCTCCAGCTGTAGCTGGGCATTGATGTCCTGCTTGGTCATGCAGGTGAATGCCTTGAAGAAGCTCTTGCGGAAGTTCTCGCTGAGAAAGGCGTACAGTATGGGATTCACGGCCGAGTTGGAATAGACCAGAGCGCCCAGCAGCAGGAAGATTAGTATCTCCAGTCGCGACAAATCTCGCTGTGCTGGATTCGAGTTGATCAGCGCCAGCTGCGACATCCAATGCGGCAGCCAGCACGAGATATAAACTGTGATGACGGTTAGCACCAGACGCGTTACCTTGCGATGAGCGCGACGCTTCTCCTTCGACTTGGTCGTGTGCTTGGGGCCCACCGAGCGCAGCTTGCGTATGACCAAATAGTAAAAGCTGAGTATGAAGCACAGGGGCGTGGCGAAGCCCAGAAAGAACGTGTACAGTATGAAGGTGGTGCCCGAGTGCTTCTTGTACGCATCTGGCCACATAATGTTGCACGAATAATTGATGCCATCCTCCTGCTCCACGGTGCTGGCATAGAGCATAACGGGCAGCATCAGCACCGCCGAGGTGCTCCAGGCCAGCGCCGACACCAGCTTGGCAATGTGCAAAGTGCGATAGCGCGGCGACGATATGGGATGACAGACAGCTATATAGCGATCCGCCGACATGATCAGCAGAAAGATGGAGGAGGTGAACGATGTTATCGACGTGCTCACCATATACGCCTTGCACATCAGCTCCCCGAAACGCCAGCTGCAAATGCGCATCGTATAGAGCAGAAACGGAATGCCAATCAGAAAGCATTCGTCCGCTATGGCCAGATTGAGTATGTAGATGTTGGTCACCGTCTGCATCTTGGAGAAGCGCAGCACCACATAGATGACCAGCGTATTGCCAAACAGGCCCACAATGCAGACGAGTCCATAGAGCACCACAGTTAGCAGATCCGCAAAGGAGTTGCGCGTCTCCATGCAATGCTGATACGTGGGCAGATCCGTGGTGTGCATCGAGCTGCCCGTCGCTGGCAAATACTCCTCCGACTGTGAGTTATAGAGCGTGTCATTTTGATAGTCGTAGGGCGCTCTGCTTGTGTTTCCGGCCAGCAGCCAGTCCGGCTGCTCTGACTCTGTCGCCGGACTGCCGCAGACCAATTGAAGCCACACAAACAATAGCCACATGGTTGAATAAGCTCTACATATATATTAATATATATATATATATATTGATATATATATATATAAGTATCTAGTTTGTAATTTAGTTTGAAAGCTTTATTGTTGTTTTGTCATTTGCCAAGTTGCAAACATGTTGTTGCTTGTTGCCTGCAAAATAAATATGCAAATTGCTTGTTAGAGATTTTCTATTGAAAACGCTTTTGTGCTCGTTATAAATTGATTGAGCTCTAAATTAAAAATGTTGGTATTTTTTTTGTTTTTTGATGGTTAATTAATTGTAGCTATGGTTTCCCAGTGATATCGAAACCCTAGTGCAGTCATTCATAAACTTCTTAAATACTTCAATTAGAGCAATTCCCGGCATAACTAGGCCAAAAAGTAGTTAACAATTTATTGATTTCCCAACTAAGTTTAGCGTTCGACTAATGTGTTATTGAGCTACTATTTTTTTTCTTTCTTTGTGGAAAACTTTCAAGTCCAACTTTTCGGCTTCATTTCGCGCCCCCCTCAACTTTGGCCAAGTCCACAGAATTCATAGCTAATGCGCACAATTAACTTTGCGCAAGCGAAAAAAAAAACTCATTTTGCGCAATCAATAAGCAATTCGATTTGTAAAATGGCATTAACATTTCAATTGAATTGAAAATTAAGCACAACTCAACATGAGACAGCAGCAAATATATTTTCATTTCAACAATCTAATAAGTCTATGTGTGTGTGCGTGTGTGTGCGCGTGTGTGTGTGCGTCGCAGGCGTTAAGACAAACAGCCTGTGCTGTTGGCCATCCTAATTGACCTTTAGTATCGATACTTTGCATAGCTCCGGACGGCCCTAAATTTGACTATAAACATATTGGTTTAGGCTTGTGTTTTGCTAGGCAAATTAATTTGTGGCATATTTCACACTATGCAAATATTGTAGTTGGCCCCGGCCGGCTCGACATCTTGTTCGGCCAGATTAAAATGGCTTTCTGCCATTGGCAGGTTAATGCATCTGCCATAAATTACCAGCAATTTTCAAGTGTTGGATAAACAAGGCCAAGCCACCAGCTTACAAAGCTTACGAAACTCAAACATTTCGCTATCCAGGCAACGTCGCCTCGGGCTGTGCAATGAAAAAATTCCCTTTCAAATTGGAAAATTCAACAGCAACTCTATGCAAACGACAAAGTGCAACAGAAATTGTTGCACTGCAGCAAGGAGTAGTCATTGTTATAGACTTTGCCTAAACTTAATAGAAAATAATTGGAAATATGCACAAAAAACACACAAATTTAAAAGGCTGTAAAGTGCTTTGCGTCGTAAATGGCTGTGAAGTGATTTACAAATATACAGATTGGACAGCTTAAACAAGTCAAAATGTTGTAGGAATATATTGTTATATTCATATTTTATATTCATTTTTAGATTTGTCAAGACCCCAATAAGTAGACTATGATATTTATAGATCAGTCTGAGCAGAACGTCAACTGTAATTCATCTGCACAACTTGAAATTCCTAGCTTTAAGTCTGTGGAAAACATAGTTTGTATATATGTATATAGATATACAGCTGTGTTCATAAAAATAGTAGTGCGACTGAAATGTTGGACAGCAACATTTTGCGATAAACCTAATATTTTGAAAGCAATTTAAAACGACTATCAACATTAACATATAAAATAAAAGAATATAAAATATATATCTATATATAAATTCATAAAATCATATTAATCCCACATAATTATTATCTCAGAGCTAATAATTTTTTCAGTATGTCATGCATTTAAACAAATGAAAATTTCCATGTTTAAGCCCTGTACACATCTGTTTTAAAGCTGACTTTAAAATTTAAGTCAGCTCTGTGAGAGTTGGCGGGAATTGCCATTCACTTCACAGTCGGATTGAAGTTGATTGAAGTCGACCCACAAATTGCCTCGGCATTCGGTTTGTCAAAAGCGTTTTAAATTTCGCTGTCGTCTACAGTTCATGCAACTGGAACGCGACTCACGAGTAATAAATCGCTTGCAATTGACGACTGAGTGGGTGCGGGTGCGGCTGGCGGAGGCTGGGCGGGGCGGGAATTGCGGTTGATATCGGACAGGATTTGGTTGTGCCATCAATTAACGGAAAGTTCAACGTCAGGTGCGCGAAATGAACATGCGAACAGCTAAAAGCTGACGCGTTGTCAAGGCAAAGAAGAATATAGTTGAACTTTAAGATAAATACTTTTTAAATTTTCAATTAAATATATGATATAGGAAGAGATCTCATGAATTTCTAGATAATAATGGAAAACTATATATAATTTCATATTATTGATATTATTTCAGATTAATTATCTGATTGTTGGCTTTCAGCATTATTAAATATAGAAATTATTTTAGTCCAACGATTTTATTCAGAGATGGATTAGCTTGAATAATATGCAAATGCCCATTATTAAATAATGATCAAAAATCTAATTTCATTCCTGCATAAATCATAAATAGTCTGCATGCGCCTGGGCCAGCGGCAAGGGTATTGGATAACCTGTTCACCCCAATGCCCGCATTTGATTGCAGTGTTAACTGGTTTGACATTTTGTTGAAGGGTTTTAACGGCTTTAGTTTAACACCTGTCGACGCTTTGTTCTGATATCGTATTCGTAACTTCTATCTGTCGAATGGTTTTTTGTTTTTGTTTTTGCCTTTATTGTGCTATCAAATGGCAAAGAGCAGGCAACTCCTGCTGCTGCTGCTGCTGCTGCTGTTGCTGCTGTTGCAACAATAGTTGTTGCTGCTGCCGGTAACTGCAACCGCAATTCGGGCGCAAATTGCAGCAGCAGCTGCGGCTGGGTGTGGCAGCGGCCAGAGCTTATTCGCAGAGCTATGTCCATTGGCTGCCATTTGACAGGCAAATAGAACATGTGCTGCAATCATTGCTGCAGTTCTGAGACACAGACACAGGGTTGTGAGAGAGCTGAGAGTCAGCTTCAAGTGGCCAGTTTTAGATGCTGACTCAGACAAAGTCAACTCCCCTCACAGCTGTCAGCATTGTTACTGCTGTTTCTGTTGTTGTTGCTGTTGTTGTTGTTGTTGTTGGGAATGTCCCTTGGACGCATTTTGTGCTGCGCTTATTAAAAATTTATGCAGTTTATGAGCGACGTAGCACTCTGTGCCCATCTTCCAGTCGGATGCGGTGCAGCATGTGTCTGGACATGGCTGCCGTTGCCGCTGCTGCTGCCGCTGCTGCTGCTTCTGCTGATGATGATGTGGCAAAGGGCCATAAAGCAGCAGTTTAGCCTGGGGGATATGCATCAAAGCTGCGTCGAGCTGTTAAAGCGGAAAAACTATCGCATAAGCCACAGCAAAGACTACTGAATGGTATTCCATTCAAAGCTTGTCGCTAGAGCTTTTCCAGCGCAAGCATTCAGTTTTAGTGGATTTCATTGAAGGGCGCAAAGTTCGCATACGTGAAAAAAGAGTCCAGCAAGGAGGATTTGTCTTGTCGCTAGGTTTATAGAAGTTGAATAGTTAATGATGTATGCAGTGTGGCATTTATATCTAGCAAAAAAAATATATATACACCCACGAATTCATATTGGTCACTGTTTCATGATTACTTTCTTGAAGCCTCAACTGAGAGATGCAAGGAAAATGTATATAGTCTCATAACTGAATGAATATAACTTGGAAGAACGGATGAACAGCAGGTGGGGAGGAGAAGAGTATGTAGAGAAAGAAAAGAAGACAGTAAGGGAGAATCACAAAATATGAAGAGAGAGAGAGAGAGAGAGCGAGAGAAAGATCATGAGAGGCAGATAGCAACAGCAAGAGAGAGAGAGAAAGAGAGAGAGGGAGAGCGAGATAGGGACTGTCAATGAGACGCATTGTGTATGGAGGAGACTGTAAGAGAAACAAGATATTGAGAGAAAGAAAGATGAAGCAAAAGATGTGCAGGTATTGTGACAGAGAAAAGCAGATAAATATATTGAAAGACAGATAGCAAGAGGTAGAGAAAGTTTCAGATAGAGAGAACGAGATAGAGACAGCGACAGAGAGTAAAGGATATGGAGAGTAACAGAGAGAGAGAGAGATAGAGAGAGAGAGAGAGAGAGAGAGAGAGAGAGAGAGAGAGAGAGAGAGAGAGTAAGAGTAAGCCTCCGAGAGAGAGACTGGCAATGAGGGAAAGGCTGTCAGTAAGAGGGAAACCGCGAACGAATGAGACTTAATCGATAGAGAGGAATGGAATAAGGTATAGAGTAAGAGGGAGAGAGAGGGAAATATAGTAAGAGATGGTGAGACAAAGTGGCCGCGAGACAAAGGCCATCGAGATATACAAACAACGATATATAGGCAGAGCAACGGATATAAAGAGAAATATATAGATTTAGACGATCTATAACATACAAAACAGTGTATATCAAATTTAAGTCAATGTGGAATTTTGATTATTTTCTTTTAGTATCCCCATATATGTATATATTTAAAAAATATATATAAAATAAATATATAAATAAATATATAAATAGAAAATCAAGTAAATTTTGTAAGTTCTTTCTGTATATTAGATTATTAAATATATATTTTTCCAACTTCTTTAATTTAAAACATGACTACAGCTTTTTGTGGTTTTCGTGTTGCTACCCAATTCGTACTCCACGACTCGCAATAAGTTGATCAATGCGCACTGGAAATATAGTTAGAAACTCGCTAAGCGCACATTTGATTGATTTGATTTATGGACCACACAGCAGCGCAACTTCAAACGAGTAGAGTGCGCACTTAATTAATTAAAAGTTTGTATAGAACTTCGTCATTACCGACAGACCGCAAAAGCCGAAGCTTAAAAGAGAGAGAGTCAGGGGCAACTTCATTGGCACATACTAAAAAGTTGCAAGTTGTTTCACGCGTGCGAATAATGCCATAAAATTAGAGTTTAGTCCGCGGAGCAAGTTTAACAGCTGGGTGAGATTTGGAGGAGGAGGCACATTACATTACGGGAGCATTATGGGTGGCAAGGGCTGGCAGCCTTTGGGCAGTCAACAGCTTGGCAAATGTTTAGCTGCCTGCTGGTAGCCGGAATAGTCGTTGGGGCCGCATCTGAGGCGCATAATTTTTGGATAAACAACAACTACAGCAATTCATACATAAACAACAACAACAGCAACAGCAACAACAACAACTAAACACACGTACACATACACTAAGAGTGTGTAAATTTGGCTAGCGCATTTGCATGTAGACCTCGCTCAACTCCAACCACACGCAGACACACACACACACACACGCACACAACAGCCAGTCAACAGGACAAGTGCACTTGGTGTGGGCTGTGTTTATGGAGTGTGCGGCCTGGCCTAGTGTAAAGTGCAACATAAACAAAAGCCACTGCCGCTCCCTCACTCTCTCACTCACTCTCTCACTCTCTCTCTCTCTCTCTCTCTCTCTCTCTCTCTCACTCTCTCCATCTGTTTCTCTCCCGTTCTCCATTTCCTTTGTTTGCCAAATGTTAACCGCACTTAATCTTTGAAACACCTTTGGTTAGGGCATACACTGTGAACAAACAAAACATGCTTCGCAACAAGTTTGACGCATACTCTAGCATACTTAGACTTTGGTTACCCACGACATAAGCTACAAAATATATATATATATATATATATATATATATATATATATATATATATATATATATATATATATATATATATATATATATATATATATATATATATATATATATATATATATATATATATATATATATATATATATATATATATATATATATATATATATATATATATATATATATATATATATATATATATATATATTTATATATTCACACATATTTGTATATATATATAAAGCAGTAAATTTTATATATTTTTTATATATTTATAGCGGGCATTTGTTTTGCTGTTTAACGAGCTTTTGTATGCTTCTAATAGGCGGGCTAATGCTTATCAGCTTGGGAGCAGAGATTGCCCTTTATATACGGACATACTATTGATCTACTTCTTATATACGGACATACTATTGCTCTACTGCGACAAAAGAAGTAATATATACATGCCTAGGAGGCTGGTTGGCTTACTTGCATATTTGAGAATCGCATAGTGGGGCGCTATTTGAAAATACTTTGTTTTTCATATAAAGCTAGCAACAAGCCTACCTATCTGTATGCCTACAAGAATTGACTCGTTTACTTTAACTAATAAAATGTTAATAGTAGACAAAGTATTGAAGTTATTTTAATAATAACTGCATTCATTATTAATAAAATAATAATAATTATAAAAATAATATAAAACATTTTATTATATTTTATTTATGAGATTGAGCTATATGAACTGACGTTAAAAATGATTTGTCTTAGCATTATAGTTACACATATTCAAACTGTTCAGCCCAGCAATCGGCGCTATGTCAAAAATTTTAGTTTTAGAGCGGCAATTGGCATTATAGATAGTCTAGCTTTGTAAGAGATTTATATGTGTAAAGCGATTTCGTTCATTCGTTCCGTTCTCTCTCTATTCCTTACATGCATGCTCGCTCTCATGGCGCATAGGCTGGATCATGCTGAGCCGGCACTCATAGCTCGAGCATAAGATAAAGCTTGTCTCATTTGACTATATACATATGTGTATAGTAGTGCACAGAGCGACAAGCTACTTGCTCGCTTGTGAAAACACAATACGAATTTTAAAGTGAAGTGAACTGTATAAAATTTGTTTGAATTGACTTAAGGAAACATCAAAAATCTCAGTAACACACCACACATATTATTTCCAATAAAGCAATCAGCACTCAAACAAAATTAGCTTGGCCTTGCACAAGCCAAGGCTTGCTCCTTTAAATTTAGGTTAACTATGTAGACAATACTCTGCTGCTACTCAAATCATATCAATATTTAATAGAAATGAACGCAAAACTTTCATTTAACAGTTTTCCATCAATTCATGTAATAACAAAATTAAACTTTGCGCAACTTGTGGTTTGGGGTTTTTCCTAACCAAACGAGTCATCAGTCAATAAGTCAGTTCGAACGGCTTAATACATTCACATTAGATCTGACATTTATTGACATCTCTCGTTTAGTACTCATTTCCCATTAAAGGGGCCTCCTAAAGTGTAGAGTTTCAGCTTTCAGTACTAACTCAGCATCAGTCATCAGGCCGTCAGGTCAAACAGTTTTACACAAGGCTCGGACATGTTTTGTTGCGGTTGAAACCTTTTGTTGCTCAACAGACATCTCAATAATCGAGAAGTCCGACTTTGTTTTCATGCGTAACGGCAGCAGAGTACAATGTAAGTTACTGCCCTTTTTCTGGCCGCTCAATTATGTATGGGTGTGTGTGGGTGTGTGTGGGTGTGTGTGCGTGACTTTCACACATTGCTAACCAACTGCAACCCCAGTCCTAGTTGTGAGACTCCTGCGGTTTTTACCATTACTCTGCCCGGACTGCTCATTTTATTTATGAAGCTCACTCTGACTCAGCTACGCCTTGGCTGCCCAGTGCCCAAACAACAGCCAGCCACCCGCACCCACCCGCACACATATATCATAGGCACTGGCTTTCGGCTTTTAACAGACACATTTGCAAGCAAACACACACACAGACACACAGACATTTGCACCTTTTGTTTGGTTTAACGAAATGGAACACAAAATTGGGCCGTAGCTAGCCTTTGGTGTGGTTAGTCTTATTGCTGGTGCTGCTGCTGCTGCTGTTGCTGCCGTTTGTGGCTAAATGGTCTCAACTGCAGACCTAAGTCCTATATCCCAGCTATCTGCATTGTGCCACGCTCACTTCACGCTCTCTATCTCTAAGTGATCCAGGTGATATATCAGTGGAACATTAACGGCACAGCTGCTGCCGGGAAGCGGAAGCAAACAGATTGTCCTCGTAAATTAGAGCCTTGACGGAAATTTGTCTCCACTTAACTTAACTGGAAGCTGCTCTTGAAGAGGTTAACTTGATGCATTAAGTTTTTGGAAAGAGCTGACAATTGATTTACTAATGCAATTTACTGTAACTAGGAAATGAATTTATTTTCATTTATATTTCAATAATATAATGATAATGTATCTATTTGAATTTTTTTTTTTTTTTTTTATTATGAATTAAAATTAATAATTTTAAATGGAGCTTCCATAGTCAAAAGTATTTCTACTATTCCCAGCTCCTGTTTGGAATTCAATTTCTGGCTTATTTACATACGAGCTCCGATCCCTGCCCCATTTATCAATTCAAATTTTACGCCAATATAAATCACAATCGATTATCTCTAATAAAGTAATTTATTTCGTTTAAGCTGGCATTTCGTGGCAGAACATTGAAGGCGCTTACATTGAATGCAGCAGCCGCTGTCCATTTAACGCATGCTTCACTGTGCGTTCGTGTGGGCGCATTACCTCTGTGGAGGCCACGCATAATGCAATTTACATAAATTAGCATCAATATATTGCCACGCCCACGGCCTAATAGCCGCCCATCTGTTGGTCATGCTCCAATAGTTTTCGCTTCGTGCAATTTTCAACAGCGAATTTTCGTTTTTTTTTTGGTCCACATAATTGAAGCATGCCCATTGATTCCATATGTGCTCAACTGGCCTCAGTTTAGCAGCTGATGGGCGTGGCGTGCGGTTTGACGCCCACAGCCATTTTGCAATTGTTGCAACAATGGCAAAGCCTTTGTCACGCGACTATTTTGGTTTCTATGGCGCCGACAAAGCAACAGCGACATTTTAATTGGATGCTGTTGAAATTCAACATTTTATTTTAGCTGTTAGCGCACAGTTTGACTTTGTTGAGGGGTTTTAGTGGGAAAGAACTTTGATTTTGTTGCATATTCTATTGAAGAGCGCGCATATAACTTTTGTGGAAAACGCATCCAATAGACAGACAAAGGAATTATCTAAGAGAATGAGAAGAAGACTGACTGGTCAATCGGTTCGTCTCGGTACGTTCAATCAGCAATGCCCAAGCCTCACAATATCCGTATGCATTTCCATTAAATCGATAAATATCGATGTTTAGGAAGATGAAGACGATTTAGATATTACTGTTAATATAATTACCCTATGATATCATAACAAGAGCTGAATACAGATTATGCTTGTCTAAGTAGGTAGAACTATAACTAAAACAACAATATATCATTTTCCCATAAATTTGATAGTAGATCGATACTGAAATAAGTTTATAAACAATTTGATTGTAGTTATCCCCCTCAAAGGCTAACTAACACTGCTAAGACTTTAAACTAATTTAGTTCCGGGTATCTTCTAGTCGAGCATTCGCCGCCTGCAGTTCTCTCGCTCTTGTTCTATTCATACGTTTTGTTTTTCTAACAGCTTAGCTAACATAGTTTTTTGTTACATGAACAAAGTGTTTTGTGTGTCATAATTGTTTAGCACAACTTTATTAATATTGTCGCAAACAAATTTTCAATTTTGATTGCGTTTTCTGACAATTTCAATTAAAATTTGTTTGGGCATAATTTGTGAACTTTTTTATTGTAGTTGTAAGTTTTTTTTTTCTTTTGTGCAGTGTCTAGTCCACTGTGAACTAATTTAAATTGCAAACAAATTTATGGAGTCTTTTCTATGAAGCGAATTTAATTTAATATGAAAAAAAATCACTCATACGCCACGTTACACTGATTTTTGATTCTTATCGTATCAAAGAGATTTTATTTTCTTGATTTCCATTTCCCAGAAATTCGCTTAGTCAATCAAAGTTATAGCATTTACCTGTGTACAAATAACATTTGAAGTATAATTACCGAACTGGAATAAATAGGAAGAGCGAAATGGCTCGGCCTTTTATGTTGTCTGAGTTTCTGTTTTGCTTCTGTCGCTCTGTCCGTCTGTCTGTCTGTCTGTCTGTCTGTCTGTCCGTCTGTCAGCTGGCCTGTCGGCAGCTCTGCTATCTGGCTCATCAGTATGTCTTTGTGCGCTGCCTGTGTTGATATTTACAGCTGACTCAACAGCAGGCAAAGAGAAACATATAAAAATAAATAAATTGAAATCAAATCAAGCGTTCGTCAAAGCAAATTGTCCAGCGGAAAGTCGTTTGCCGCTTGGCAACAAATGCAATTAGCAACATGAATGGCCAATTAATAATTATTGCACCAAATGCATAGCACTTGTTGTTGTTGTTCTTGTTGTTGTTGTTGTTTTGGCTGATATTGTTGCTGTTGTTGTTGTTGTTGTTGTTTTGTTGGCTGTTTTGCTTGCTCTGCTTGTTGTTATTGGCCAATGGCATACAGTTTCCTGCACTTAGTCAGCCATCAATTTTATTTATTCATTTAATTATGATAGTCGGTCAAGTTAATATACCCTGTAAACAACTGCTAAGCATGGGGTATACTTAGTGTGGAATATGAGCTGAACAAGGCGGGGAAAATATTGGTGACAGCTAAGGTGGATAAAGGAATAATAATAATAATAATAATATTAATAATAATAATAATAATAATAATAATAATAATAATAATAATAATAATAATAATAATAATAATAATAATAATAATAATAATAATAATAATAATAATAATAATAATAATAATAATAATAATAATAATAATAATAATAATAATAATAATAATAATAATAATAATAATAATAATAATAATAATAATAATAATAATAATAACAAAATAATAATAATAATAATAATAATAATAATAATAATAATAATAATAATAATAATAATAATAATAATAATAATAATAATAATAATAATAATAATAATAATAAGAGAAAGAGAAAGCTAAAGATTTATATAGATCGATTAATAATTATAATAATATAAGAAACCTTCCACTTCGAACTTGGCAGTGTTTTTTCTTGAGTTTAAATTAAGGCTACGTGAAATTAAAAATTGAATAAAAAGTTTGACTTACATAAAAAAATATACAGCAGTAAAAACTTTTCAATTCTGTTTAGTCTTTTTCTTATTAATTAAATATTTCTAAATATCATTCAATTGTTTGTTGATAGACATCTTATCTGATTATGAAAGTTCCTTGCCATATTCTATGCCTAAGTCTAGTTATTGTTAACAACTTTTAGATTTCCACATATCACACAGCTATTTTTCATAAAATTTCTCATCAAATTAAGTAAATACCCAAATCATATTTATATATAAATCTATTTTTTTTTATAATTTTGATATGTAGAATCAAAAAAGATTATAATTTTGTCTGAAAAGAATTTTCTTTAAAGTGTAGAAATACATAATCAATTTCTATTGCTAAATCTTGAACTTCTTAGAGCTTTAAGATTTCTAATTGCCCTACAGGTGTGTCTAAAAAAATCTATTTAAATTATGAATATTTGCAAAATTTCTTTTATCAAATCTCTATTGAAATTACCTTTTAATTTTCACGTAGAATGCAAGACTTTCCTAATTAGATATTAATAATATAATGAATATTACTTTAAATTCTATTACTTGATCATTAGTTAATGAGAAATTTAATAATTCAGAATCATTATTGAATCCACTTAAATTATAAATATTTCTAATAAATCTTTATGCCTCTTGCCAACTTTTAGATTTCCCAGCATAAATTAATACAAACTAATCAAATTTCAATTAACTCATGTCATAAACTAACTATCAGATTCTCTTTGTCAGGATATTTTATAGTCGCTTCGACTTGTTTTCTCCACATTTTTCGTTGTTTATCCAAATTGTGCATCGATGTTTGTTGTTGTTGTTGTTGCTCATATTTGTTTTCTCTCACGTTTGCTCATTGAAGTATTTTTAATATTTGGTAGCCATGACCAACCTAGACAATGCGCCTGCCGCCATCCGTCCATATGCTCCCCTCGTGCAATTATTTTATGAGTTCATTTAAGCAGAAGCAATGAAAACATGATGTAAACGCAATTGAAATTGATTAATTTACAGCGCTAGTAACGGAGCGCACAAAGAAGTGGGCCAACAAGCGCTACCAGTTGAGATATGGATCTAGCTGTATAAGTATATATATATATATATATATATCTACTATCTATCTACTCTGCGTGTATATGAATCGATAATGCAGTGACGTTCAATTAACACTAAATCATGATATTAATTAATTGATATTGTTTTTTTCTAGTCTCATATCAGCTGCAGTACGCACGCTGCTGCTTCGACTGACTCGCTTTGGCCCCACAAAAAGGCCAATCAATGGCGAGTTGGCCAAGTTGTCGTAGGCGAGTGGTCTGATTGCTGGCTGTCACCTTCATTTCCATTTCATGGATAACTATTCATTTCGTCATCGTGCAACGCTAATTGAATTGCGATGAAATCGATTCGGAAGCGGAACGAAATGGATCGCCTGACTCACAACAACAACAACAACAACAACAACAACTAACCAATATCTCGAACACAACTAATGGAGTATTTATATGTGGATCATCGGAATGTCGTTGTGATTGATTAGCTAGCTAATTTCTGTGCTGCATTCCAATCAGTGTAACAAACACCATTGTTAAACGAATTTACTATACGATAATGTTATCAACTGACAGATATTGCCATATATCTATATCCATGTCCCACAGAGTCGGCCATTTGACTGTGGGGCGTTCATTATCGTGTAACCCTTTGTTCTGTATGGTAATTTTTTTTTTTTTGTGCTTCAGCTTTTTAGAGACTTTCTGTTGTTGTTTTTTGTTGTTTATTTTTGCTATTGTTGTCGCTGCTGCTTTTCTCTTTTGTCGTCATTAACGTCAGCCAGGCGTTGTTTAATTTCAACATTAATCATGGCCACGAGCTGGGACTTTCAGCGTAACTGGATACAGTTGCAATCTGCTGCCGCTGTTGCTGCCGCTGCTGCAGCAGCAAATGGCTGACGACAACTTGATGAAAAAGTTGTGGCAAGTTTTTTGGGATGCAAAACACCAACTTGCATAAGGTGCAACAACAGTGCAGAGCAGCACAATATGCATTGTGCTCAGCCATGACTTGATGAATTCTTAGAAATTTGTTTTGAAAATATGTTGACATTCCTCCGACGCCCCCTGTCCTTCCCTCTCGCTGGCATACTTATTAACCACATGAGGTCTTTATATTATCAAACTATTCTCATTTTTTTCCCCATCTTATGCTGAAGAAGTTTGGTTGTAAAACTTATCATTTCAGAACTTTAACAGAGCTGAGCTTTTAGCGAAGGTATTGCTGGCTGACTTATTATTGATTAGCTTGAAAGTCGTTTGCTGCTCTGGGCACAGAAGCACATCTACGATGCACTTAAGTTGCAATTATATGATCATATCAGAGATTAAACACAAAATGCAGTAAGAATGCAGAGTTTGCATATTTAACTTTCAGTTTAGCTAAAGACTGAACTTTTCTTAGATAAAATACTCGAGTATAAATATAAAAGAATTTAAATAAAATATAAAATATAATATAAAATAGTATAAAATAATGTTCAATAATTTATTGAACTATCTCCAGAGCAGCTCAAAAGTGATCAACCTGCAACATGAGTAGAGCCTGGCTCTGAAATGATGAAAACCAAGATTTTCCAGCTCAGATAAATAGTTTATTCAGTCAATCTTTAGCTGAGGTCAACAATAGCCCCATCAGATAGACCTTTTCCCATGTTGCCATGCCTGTAGTGGACGTATCCTAGCACGGCTTAAGCCATATACCAACTTGCAGTCAGAACTAATATTCCTCTTTTTCACTTAGTAAACAACCAGCAAAAATCTTTAAAGCATCGATAAATATATTTTCGTTTCACAAGTTTCTTGCTTTTGTCTAAAGTTTGTCGCACTTTGCAGGAGCTACCTCCTCACATCATAATGCAACATAAAGAAAAACTGCAAGAGACTTTGCAGCATCCGCTTTACTATCTAGCAAAGGTTTCTGTTGACTTTGTGCCAACGCCAATTTGATATTCTCTCTTGTTATGCAGCTTGCAGCTTGCAACTTGCATCGTCGCCTCTAATTTCTTTTTACCACTTTTCGACTTATGATTTCACTGGGTTTTCACACCTTAACTCAGCTGTGTGTTGCTGCTTTAACGGAATTAAAAGATTCATTTGAATCGCATCAATTCATCAGACCAGCCATAATACGTTCGCTAATGGCCAATGATTTAGTTCAGCTCTTGTGCTGGCTTTCACTAGAGTTTTGCTACGTTTATTATCATCGCATCGATTGCTTTTCAATTTCCATTTACGATGCACCACTAATTGCAGTAGCTCGACCTGTTTATCTTATCTATCCGATGTGGGTGCTTCATACATATATATGGAGGCAATGCCACCTGCCACCTGCCACCTGCCGTCTGCCGTCTGCCACGTGCCATCTATCTGCCCTTCGCATCTCGTTTATATAGATCGTTTTGAAGGTCTCAACGTAATTAATTGCAAAACTTTTCGCATTGCAGGGCGAAAAATTTTGAAAAGTTCGCTGCTGCAGCTTTGGATATCTCATTAACTGTTTGCGGCACTGCAGCAGTCATTGAACAAGCGATGAGTGCATGACTGTCAAATATCATGGCTAAGTACCTGATAGAATGCTAGAAATTTCAGCTCAACTGAAGAAAAGCAAAGCAAAGAGACAACTGACAAAGACAAATTGCATAGAAAGTCTAGAAAAGTCAAAGATACA
>JAWNON010000056.1:1525000-1640000 GCA_035045945.1 Drosophila anceps
CTCTCTGTGTCTGTCTCACTCATATTTCTGTTATTTTGCTCTCCAACTGCTGCTTCTGCTGCTGCTGCTGTTGCTGCTGCTGCTGCTGCTGATGCTGCTGTGGCTCACAGCATTTCTACATATATTTTTGAAATCCTTTAACGCTGACACTGAAAAGTGCTTAGAGTGCGGACTGGCTGAGCTGTTTATTGTGTTTACAATGGTCGCTCGACGTCAGGGGCAAAGGACTGCAACGCGACGACCCGGGCTAGTTTTAGCCAACTTGCTATGCCATTTAGCAACACTTTAATTAAATATAAAAGCCACATTTGCTGGTAAATTGTTTGTCGTTTGATCAAAATACAATTGAAACTTTTCTCGAAATTTTCCTAATATTTTTTATTGAATTTTAGGGTAAAAATGAAGCGCAGCAATGCGCTGAATCCAGAGTATTCTTAGTCAGCAGTGAGTGCTTAGGCTCCTTGAATCCCCTTAAAGATTTTCCACTTTAAGCACTCGATTCTCAAGTATGTAAAACACAAAAATTTAAATATTTTTCTGGCTCCACAAAAGTTGCTGATATTTGGCAAAAGTTTTCATTGTGGCTATGCAAAGAGGATGTCTGGCAATGCAGACTAGGCGTATGCCAAACGTCTTTTGAGCACTTTACTCTATATATATATATATTTGGCCAGTTTGTATGCTCGCTCACAGAGTGTATAAGGGTATATTGGTTTTACTTAAGGTTTGTCCATCGGTAAGAGACACTACAAATTAAGACGCTATCGTAGCTAGAGAAGATTTTGCATCTGTGTGCAGAAGGTTTAACTGAAACTCTACAGTAGATACAGTATCTTAGCTTAGTAGTAGATACATGTTCATAAAAAAATTAATAAAAATTATATAAAATGAAAATGAACAGCTCAAAAATTCTTTCGTTTTTCATAAATGATTAAGTTTTTGATCAAATCAAATTTATTTTATAAAAATCGCAGGTTTCCGTTGAAGAGCTATAACTTTTAAAACTTGCAATTCAAAATTTTAAACCTATGCCAATTCTGGGCGTGTTGAATCACTCTAGAATGGATCGTCTACTAGAAATTAGAAACAAAATTATTTTAGAAAAAAAAAACTATAAAAAAAATGCGACATATAAACTTTTCAAATACTCAATTGATCAATTTAAATAATCAATTTAAATGATCAATTTAAATAGCAGATGTAAGCCCCTCAGGAGCGTGGTCAATTGGCTTATATCTTGCACAGTTTTGTAGCTGGATTTAAGTTATTGTAGAACAGTTCTTGAGAATTGCCAAAGTTTACATATTCACGGCTACTATCAGTGTGTCAAATGGGAGAGAACCTGCGACCTAAGTTTCTTCTTGTTTTAGCTTTGCGCTTGTCGTTGAATTGCAAGTGGATCACTGTGGAGCTTTATTTATCCATCAATATATACTACTATAACCGGATCTGCTCCTCAGCCCACATCGTCGCCCATGCTATTAACAGCGGATAACGCTGTTAACCACATGCTCTGCCGACCTATGTTAAGGTTCTCTCAGTTTTAGTTATCATTTTTTTATCTCAATCTTATCTCAATCAAACATATATATATGCCAATTTCTTATGCAATGCACCCATTGAATCATGATATATTATTAATTTTTGCTCAATTTCAACTACTTTTATATCCTGAGCGAGCATTGGGCAGTCTACTACTGGCCCCACGCCCCTCGAACACACATTGTAACTTCTTCTTATTTGTAAGTTGTGGGCAAGTGGCTATCAGCAAAGTTTTCGACAAGTTTTATGGTAAATTTAATTTAACACACACGCAACCAAAACAGCTAAAGTTCAACTTTAAGAACTTTGCACAAATAGAAGTCGATGCTTTGGCATGGCAGCAGCCACTCCACTCGGCATAAGCACATAATTAAATTGAAATGGAAACTATTAATAATAATGAAAATGGTTTTTTTTTTGCACATTTTGCAATGATTCTCAGTCGATTGGTTTTCGCTTGGCAAACAAGTTCTAATTAAATTGTGCTAAATGTTTTGGCGCTGCAAATGCTCAAATTAATTTAGCATTTTTGATTTAATTACATTTCATTTCGCTTAATTTTTATTGCCAATTTTCGGTTTTATGTGCATTATTAAATGCACATAAATTTCTGCTGATAGACGAGAAAAAAAAAAACATAAATGTTGCCCGCATAAAATATGCGAGAAAATAATTCGCCGCGTTGTACATTAATTAATAGCTGGCAACACTTTTTTTTCTTTTTTTTTTTTTTTTGGGGCAGACATTAAACAAAAAATAGATAAAAATGGGTATATGCGCTGCGCTCAAGTGCACAATACTCGCTCAGGCTGGAAAAGCAGCCAAATTTACAGCAATTTTTTGATAATTTATTTTTATAATTTATAAATAACAAAATTTAAATTTATTTTTGTTAAATTTATTTATAGAATTTATATTTATTTATTTATAGAATTTATATATTTAAATGAGATTCATCTGCAAAGCTTGTTGTTTCTGATTATCTATACGCTCCCTAGAGGCATATCTGTATATATATATATATTTCTTTATCTAAATAAATATATAAACGCCTCTTGGCAGCTTGGCAGCTGACCCTTAATAGACAGATTCTATGGAACGATTTGAATTCGTGCATAGCAAATGCTAAAATATCAATATTTTTTATAAATTTAGCTATTGCTGTGACCAAGAGCAGTTTCTAAATATATACATACGCTCCCTAGACGCATATACATTCATATATATATTACAATAAATGCCTTTTGGCAGTTGAGTCTTAATAGATCGATTCTATGGTTTAGTTCGTGCTTAGCAAATGCTAAAGAAAAAGGCGCTTGCTTCTATATCACATTATATATATAATTTATCATCCATGTATTCTTAAAGTACCAAATTATGATGCACAGGTTCTACACTTAATAAACCCAAAAAAAAGCATGTAAATATATATCGATATAACGAATCTTGGGCGAGTTTATATATCACATTGGGTAAATGAGTTAAAGTTGCCAACAGTAGCGATTCAGTTGTCAATTCTAGAGGTTCTTCAAGCTGGAGACTATATAGATAAATTCTTTTCAGTTTGCCAAGCCTGTATAGTACTGTCATTAGGTTGATCTGCCAGAGCTATAAGAGCAGGTATAATAGTAATAGAATATCAATATATCTAACGAACTAGATATATGTATATATATATTGGGTTACCAACTTGAAAACCTGCCAGAAGATACCTTCTTTTCCGCTTGTCTGCGCCCAGCTTGAAAGCCTTGACTTAACAATAAATGTTGGTTTATATGAATCAAATTTCAAAGCCAAATCTCTGGTTTTAATGGAGGCCAAAATGTCGTAAGATTTACACTGAATGTTATATAGGAAATTCCAAATTAGCAACGCTTGCTGTGGGCATAGATGTAAAAGAGTTTTGATTGAACTGTGAAGCACTTGAAGCACTATCGAAGTACTTGCTGTAAAGTTGTACGAGATAAAGGCATAAAAGATATGCACACAGCATATCAGAGTAGGGTGTACTAGGGCATAAATATAATAGGGTATACACACTAGCATATGAAGGCTAGGCAAAAGTAATCACACGATGTTCACTTGCTGTAATTTGTTGGTAAGAAAGGAGCCTATTGAAAAACGCTAAAACTCTTGCAAATGTAAGTTCAGTTTTGACATTCGTGAAGCAAACAAATGCAGCATTCAAATCGTTAAAGCGCGTTTCAACACAGTAATTTCAAAATTTCAACCATCTGACAACTATTGTAGTTTCAACAGCAGCAAACCAAGCAAAGTGACCAATATACTCTGCTCGCTCAATGAACGAGTATCTGGCGCAAAATATATTCATATATTTACTAGGTGCTTAGCGTGTTTATTTTCTCAACAATTTATGGCGACAGCTGGGTAATTAAGTCATGAGTTTTTCATAAATTAATTAGGCATTTGTAATAATCGAAATTACAATAATATCAAAGCAAGCGTCGAGTTTTGAAGTGTGCAATAATTTTAGATGCATTACGAAATAAGCTGCGCAGCAAATTTAAGTGTCTCGTCGGCTGTCAATCAAGGCGCTGGTGACACGTTGTCAGCCGCTGGCTAGCTGCAGTTGCAGTTGCAGTTGCCGTTGCCGTTGCCGTTGCAGCTGCAAATGGAGACGACGACGATGAGGCCTCTGAGGCCTTCGAGATGGATGTGTGTGCAAGTTGGCTAGCTGGCTAGCTGGCTGGCTGGCTGGCTGGCTGTCAAAAAATGATTGACATGCACAAGTGAATGCTTCTGTTCTTGCCAAATGAATGTTGACCGAAATGGGATCGAGCTGTGCGGCAAGTTGCGGAGGGTAGCAGTTGACCATAAGCACGCCCACCCGGGCAAACGTCAAATGATTTGCATTTCACCGCGCCACATGCACATCTCACTTTCTATTTTTTGTTTTTTTTTTTTTGTTTTACTTTTGTTTTTGTTAGCTAGCGCGGTTCATTGGACTCGATGTCCCAGCACTTGGCCGAATGTTTTATTTAAGTGCCTGCGGATATGTGTGTGGACCGTTGGCCACATTCTGCAAATATTCGGGCTGCTTGTTTGCCCAGAAGTCTGGCAATCGTCAACTTAACTCAACTCAATTCAGCTCGCGCGCCGCCATAATAAATTCATCCAGAGTTCTCCATACGCCAGCGGATGAGTCATGCCACATAAATCACGAAAACTCACTTGTCAATATTTATTTTATTTCACATTTACGGCTACGGCTGCTGCTGCTGCGGCTGCGGCTGCTGCTGCTGCTGCTGTTGCTGCTGCTGCTGTTGCTGCTGCTGCTGCTGCTGCTGCGGCTGTTTCTGCTACTGCTGCCGCTGCTGCTGCCGCTGCTTCTTCTGTATGGCAAACAGAGCGTGAATGACAGTTTCTTTGTTGGGCTAACTTTTTTTTGTAGATTCCGGCTAACGGGGCGACACATCTCCTACCTGAACTCTGGCGGCCTTTTAGCATAAAGTTTCCATGAAATGCCAACTAACTGTGCGACTTTTCTCCATCGCAATTAGTTGAAGGTTCAAGCTGCTTATGCAGTCCTCGTCCCCAACTTGAGCAACTTAAGCCGCTTAGCGGCTAATGTCCTAATGTTCTATTAGCCTTGCCAATTGAGCATTTCACTTGAACATTATGATACTTTAACAGCTAGTTGGGCTCACCTAAAAATGATGACGCAACTTAGGAAGCCTCTGGTAGCTTTGGCTGAATCTTAGCAACAGTCAGCTTCAATCAAATGCACATCTAAAAACTACTTGCGCGCAACCAAGTTTAGTTCTTCTACCGCCTGTTGTTTTATCTCTTATGACTTATATGCCAACTTCAACTTCAACTTCAACTTCAACTTCAACATCAGCTTCAGCTTCAACTCCAACTCACGACAACTCCCTACAGCCTGACATAAATTGTCAGTCAACGTGCTTGAAAAAAAATAAAAAACTTTGTTCTAGCTGAGATTGCCAGACTCGAAGATACCCGCATACAATTGTTGGCATCTCGATAGACATATATAAAACTATATACTATATAGATAGCTGCATTTGTTGCTTGATCTAATTCAAGCCAAAGGATCGTACATCGTACGATCGTACGTTTTGAAGCTCTGTAAATGGCAAAGCCCAAGGCACTTTATATAGCAGAAGCCAATTATAAGCATCATTAAGGTTAGTAATAATTATGAAGATCATTATTATCATAATAATAATCTTAATTTTCATTAAAACCTTCAACAATAACTATCATATTGATGATAGTTTTTATGGAAACTTAAGATCATTATTATGATAATAATGATTTTCTGAATTATTAGCGTTTAATGATAAAGAACATAATGAACTATATGATGATCATCATCATGAAAATCATCAGCAATATATTAATAATTATCATCCTAAGAACTTTAACCAGAACTATAATCATCATTATGATGATCGTAATCAACATAATGACGTACTAAGTCAAGCATAGAACTCAAGAGTATTTTATGATCATTATGAAGTTAATGATTATCGGGATGGCAGTATGAAAGTGCTTTTAAATACATATCACGATTATTAACATAATAATTATTGTAATTATTGAAAGAACATTTTCTCATCATTATAATGTTAATAATAATCGTGATAACCTATCATGATTATTATCATAATAATTCTAATTATTTTGATCAAATTTGTCAAGTATATCATCATCGTGCAGTTATTCAGAATATAATGATATAGAACTCTGTTCAACATCATTAATATAATTCAATTCAATTATGATAATGTTTATTATCATCATGGAAATTATTAATATAATTTACAAAAATTACTTAATTAGTAATTACCTAAGCATAATGATCAACATGATCTGGAAGCTCTACAACATAATGATGATGATCTTGAATACAATTAGGAATTTAATCAAAGCGGAGCATGAGGACTATAATCAGGTGATAAGTCGTCTTTTCTGTTTAGTTAAATATTTAGATGTTTGTCTAATCTAATAGATAATCAGAGGAGCTAGAGGCATTCAGTTGCCCACATTGAATCAGATTTTCTTATATATATTCTATGCTGTCAAACACTTGCTCTACTTTCTGCTGCCTGCATTTCCACTAAACCAATACACCCGTTTTTTTTTTTTTTCGTTATACATTTTCAATGGGTGCAAAAGCCACGGCAAGCATATGAGTACTAAACTCTCTACAATTGCGCCAGTGTTGCCACCGCAACCAAACCCCCAAATGCCCAACCCGTTGAACGAGCGCCCGCTCTTAAAAATTCATCTGCTTTGTGTCTGCGTGTGGGAGATTATAACTGAAAGTTGGGCCAAGCAGCTGATAACTATGGACTGCCAGCCAGCCAGCCAGCCAGCCAAGTTTTTTTTTATAAGTTTATGACAAGCTTTGAAGCAGAAGCATTCTATATGTCTTATGGCTGGTACAAAATGAAATATAGAAATATCGTAGCCATTTCTCTCGACGCTATCCAGTGAGTGAAGTTCGAAGTCAAAGAAATCATTGCGCACATATCTTTTATGATATAAAAATATTATTTTATTTCAAATCCCCCCCACCTGCCATGCCCTTTATAAGTGTTTCGGCTTAGCTTTCGTTTGGGCAGAAAAAGCTGCGTCAATTTTTCATTGCATACTTTCGGGCTGTTCCACGAAATCACGCATACGCCGTGCACTCCATTGAACCTTGAACCTTGAGCGAAACGGCGCAGAGTGCGCTCTATGTATTTTATATATTTCATGTCCTGGCAACAGATTGTTAATTGCTCCTAATGCGAATGCTTGTCCAAGCGTGGCCAGCCACTGGGCGACTGCGCGCGCCGTCACGACTCGCTGGGGCGACAGACACATGTCAAATATTTCAGATAACAACTTTTTGTTGGGCCTTGGTTCGGCTCAAGGCATTATAATTGAGCGGTTTATGGTCCTGTTCCTGACGTTGAGTTCATCACGTTGGTCGCCGTCCGTTTTGCTTCGCTGTGGTTTTTCCGTGCAATTAGAACGGCATTTTCACTATGCGTCACTTTCAGTTTTTTTTTTCTTTCTTCTGGCTTACTTTGTCGTTGTCGTTGTCGTTGTTGTTGTTGCTGTTGCTGTTGTTGGTTTTTGACAAGTTTTTTAATGAGCATTAGCATTTTGGGCCAAAAGTTTTGCTAGACATTTGTGGCTGCGGTTGCCTAGCATGAAAAAAGCTAAAAAAAAAAAACAAAACTGACAGAGTGACAGCGTGACAGACAGACTAAACACGTTGGCTTTGCTTTAATCAAATTTTATAAATTGCTTGCAAATGTTTATAGAACAAGAATAGAGGCAGGAAAAAGTATTGAGCGTTGCTTGCAATTACGCCAAATTTTGGGTTTTCTGTGCGGTTTTCAGGTTTATCTTTACTCGATTTGTATGGAAAATAGAAACTAGCAAATGCATTGAAAGTCATTTTTCATTTGTGTATCGTCTAATATCTAACTGCCTTTGCTTTTCTTTTCCACATATTTCTGTGCGATTCTCATTGTTATAAAAATTTATGAATAGTAGAAAATTGATACTTGTGTTTTGTCTACTATCTGTCTCTGCTTTATTTGTCTACTTAACACCTTTCTATGTGATTCTCATTAATACAAAAACTTGTGCATTTAAGAAAATTGCCATAGCAAATATATAAATCTATTTTAGGTTGACTTTCCTCCTTTTTTCCATTTAAACTCTTTTTTATTCTATTTGCACTCACTTTTTGTAGTTGTGTACGCCTTTCTATATGATTCCCACCTATATCAAATAACGTTTACCTTAGCAAGCATAAATATATCAAATATTCTGAGGAGTCGCTACGCTTTTTCCCGTTCTCGCTCGTCACTTTTTTCTCTCACATCACTCCTCGTTTTGCCTTTATATAAGCTTTGCTTTGTTGCATAACTGAATATTCAAGAGAAAATATCAATAAAAAATATGTTTTGCAGTGAATTTATTATTTTCCATAAAGCAACCTGTTTTGATATATTCATTCATTTCATATAAGACGGAGTTCCGCAAAAGCTTAAGTAGAATATTTTCATGCCACAAATTGCGCTTCCAATGAAGTTTTGCTTAATTGAATGCTGTCTAGGAGGATGTTTACTGAAATAGATATTATCATTCTAAATTCCTTTTTTCTTTGCAATTAAAAGGCATTTAGAAATTTGAATGAAATGTTTGTGCGAATATAAGAGAGTCAATAGTAGTCAAAAGGGCACTAATTAGAGCAACGTGGTGGGACTTGGCGGCGTTGAGTGCAGCAATTGCATAATAACAAAATTAAGGGTGTGCGTCTGTGTGTGTGAGTGTGTGTGTGTGGTTATGTATTTCATTTCCATGCTCCTGCTGTGGCAAAAACAACATTTGCTGTCGCTGAGGAATTACGCGAAACAAACATGCCACAACAGCTGGCGCGGAGGCAGAGACAGAGGCAGTGGCAGTGGCAGTGGCAGAGGCAGTGGCAGGCAGCACGAGACTTGATGATGGCGATGAGGTTGCGTGTGCTCAGGGCGTGGACGACATTGACAAATGATGGCCGCCTTGGAACACACGGTGCGGAACACGGATCGGCTACACCATGACACGGCAGGACAATGCGAACTTTGTACAGCTGATGGCGATTTGGCCAACCATGTGCCGCATATTCGTGGGTTCACTAGGTCACACACGAACACTAACACACATATGTGTGTAGACACGCTGTAGTAGCTGGCTAAAAGTGCAACGACCAACTGACCAAGCATAACAATAGATCCAACTTCTTTGTTGCAGCTTGGCCCAAGGCAAAAAAAAAGTTGCAGCTGCATTTTATGGCTACGAAAATACTCATATTCCTAGTTTGCGCGCAAAACTTCCTGCTGCACTTTACAGGGTGTTTGGCGGATAGACATAATTAAAGCATATTTTGTTATATGATGAGCTAGAAGCAAATTACGAAAATCCATAAGCAAGGTTAAGACAATGCTGCTTAGCTTTGATAGGTTTGATTTGAATCATGGGAATACATAGAGTAAACTATAGAATAGGTTAAAGAAGAGTATCAGAATGGAAAATATAGTGCAAAATCAAGTTATTAGGATTATCCTAAAAAGGTAATTGTGAAGTCATATAAAGAACAAGAAAAACTTGTAGAAAGTGAATGAATGAAGGTGAAACTTGGAACAAAGATGAGTAATGAACTACTAGAACTACACATCAGCAAAGGAACTGAAACTAGTTTGAGAACTTTGTCTAATGATAAAGCTAGAAGCCATTTGAAAGAGTGAATCTTTCCTGGAGCATGAAACTAGTGTGAGAACTTGTCCAATGATACAGAACTAGCTTGAGCCATCCAAAGCTGAAAACATGAGCTGAAAACTAATTCTCATGTTCTGAGGAACACCCTGTGCTTTCTCACATATTCTATGCGCTGCCCAGCAAAAATGCTTGTTTTCTGCGGCAGTTTAGAAACTCAAAAAATTATTGACAAAGTAGCTGAGCACGTGACACAGCAAATTCAATTTGCAATAAAAGTGGGCGTGCGTGGGGCAGTTGTTACATCCAATATACGAGTATGTGTATGTTGTATAGTCAGTTCTACTTTGCGAGCTCTCCTTCTCTCTCTCGCTCTCTGTCTCGCGCTCTGCTGAGCAGTTAAACTAAACCAAAAACTCAGTTGACACCACTTGGCTACTGTTGCTCAATAGATGTCCCTCTGAGGGACATTCGCTCCCATTGAATGATATGTGTGCGCATAATATGTCAACTAATGTGTCAAGCTTGTGTGAACACACTTTGATGCAGTTGTCAGCGCTAACTGTCTGCACCGCTGCCAGTGGTCCCTAGCTATGCTGCGCGCTTTTAAGTGCTGTCATTTGCTCGTAATCCACATTTGTAGCGCTCACGTTGCAAAAATCTCAGCAGCTACGTTATGCAAATGAAATATTGTCCAACATTTGCATTGGCAAATAGCAGGTAAATGCCACGAACGCACAGTTAGTGCCGCCTACGATACACCAGCCCCGCCCTGCAACACCGACACCACCCAGCAACCCAGCAACCCAGCAACCCACCAATCCACCAATCCACCACCCGCCAACGGCCTCTGCATATAATGTAAGTTATAAAAAAAAAGATGGCATTCGAAATATGAATTTCAAGGAAGTGCGTCAATGCGTCTTGTTGCTGCTGCTGCTGCTGCTCGCTCATGCTGCTGATGATGATGAAGACTTCGTCAGCAAAAAGTAAAAAACAAATAGAAGCATTTGCTTTTGAGCATACGGCTGAGTGAATACTCTGTCCTCATGACTGAACATCATATATTGAGTACTCTGTTTCCCTGTCTGCAGCAGAAAGATAATGGAGTAGTTCTCTCATGAAAAGATTTAATACTAAAAAAAAAATTATATATATAAAGAAAAAAGAAGAAATATAACATACTCAATATATATGATGAGCACATTGATTTCTCTAAATATTTTTCTACTCAGACTCAAAAACATTTGCAATTCGCTTATGATTCATTTCTATAAAAGTCTTATATAGCAGAGCAGTGCTCTTATATGGTAGTCTTCTGTAGAAGTTTTGTATAGTAGTCATATATAGAAGACTTGTATAATAGTGTTATATAGTAGACTTATTTATATAGTAGCCTTATAAAAGTCTTCTATAATAGCTTTATATAACTGTCTTATATCATAGTCATATACAGTAGTCTTGTATAGTAATTTTGTATAGCAGTCTTCTATAAGTCTTATGCAAGATATAATAGAATTATATATTAGTCTAAAATAGTAGTCTTATATAGTAGTTTTGTATAGTAGTCTTCTATAAGTCTTATGCAATTGTCTTATATAATAGTCTTAAATAGTAGTCTTATATAGTAATCTCCTATAAAAGTCTTCTAGTCTTATATAGAGGTCCTATATTGCAGTATTATATAGTCGTCTGTCTTCTATAATAGTTTTATATTAAAGTCATCAATATCATAGACTTCTGCTTAGATAGAACTCTTATATAGTTGTCTTATATAGTACTTTTATATAGAAGTCTTATTTAGTACTCTTATAAACTACTATTCTATGGTAGTCTTATATAGTACTCTTATAAAGTATTCTTCAATGGTAGTCTTATATAGTACTCTTATAAAGTATTCTTTAATGGTAGTCTTATATAGTACTCTTATAAAGTTATCTTCTATATAGTAAGCTTCTTATATAGTACTCTTATAAAGTTGTCTTCTATATAGTAAGCTTCATATATAGTACTCTTCTATAATAGTCTTTGATAATAGTCTATATTATCTATACTAGTTTTAAACGATAGTCTTATATAGTAGTTTTATATAGAAGATATATAGTACATCCTATATTGTATAAGCCTATTTCACCAGTTACATCTTTCATGCCACAATCGATATATCTTTATAGAAGTGTGTAAGCATCGTCGAAGATAAATTTGCATTTCAGTTGACGCTTTATGCAAAAACATTGCAGTCGGACGGAACTGACTGCATAATACTCGTTAAATTTATAGAAAAAAAAAACTATTTCAATAAAATTCTAATGGAACACGCCCTAATATGAGAAATATATCATTTGTAAGCCTATATGTGGTAACGGACAACAGTCGATATTAGCTTTAAAGCCAAGGAAAATTTGCTTGTTCTGATTGGCCACGCCCACAACAAATTTAGGAATGGGCCCACAGTCAAGTCAAGTCAAGTTATATATAACTATTTTTCCGATTCGCCATGCTGCCAAGAATCAGTTCCGATTTACCGAGCCCATATACCCGTTTCAGTTGCTGAACGTGCATGAAAGCCATTCGTAATTCTCATACTTATTTTATTCCGATTCGCTCATTCGCAATTTGAAATACTCGTTTTGCATATGTTTTAACAAACTGCGAGATTCCAGCACATACATTATATGCCATGTGATCTACATACATGCATACATACACATACATATGCATACATCTGTGTACATACATGCATGCATGCATGCATGCACGCATGTAACTTGTATGTGCTGCGAGTGTGTGTGTTTTTGTCTGCATTCATATTCAGGTTTCTCGGCTGCTCTGCTCGCCGACTGTCGCTGCATACTTTGCGGCGCAAACAAACCAAACGAGTCCTTGCCACGGGCTTTAACTGCTCTCGCTCGCTGCTGTTCAGTTGGTTGTTGTTTGTTTTATGCGCGCGAGTCAACTGGATAGATATAGCTAATGGATGCTGTGTGTGTGCACACATATGCTAAACTGCATTAACCAAAGCTGACACTTATCTGCGGCTCTAATTAAATAATGAACTAACAATTATGCGTTAGACGGGAGCTCGCAACTTCGATATACCCCAACCATCCCGATGAGCTGCTGTTGTCAATATTTGTGAATTCATATGTATTTATATATATTTTTATTCATTTATATGATTTTATTTACTTATATATTTATAAATTTTATATATAATTATATATTTTTAGATATATTTAAATATATATATATATACCTAAAAGCAGACCCAAACACATATGCTTACGCACAGAAATGCATGCGTTATGCTTACTCTAGATTTTACACTCTATGAACTTCTTCTTCTCAGACCGCCTTAGCATTTTGTTTAGAGATAAGTAAAATGTGTGCTTTTTTATTTTTTAAAGTTCTTGAGCATCAATATAACGCTATGAAATGTAGAAATATGAAGAGACCAGAGCTTATACCTTGATACCATGATGCCTTTAGGCTGTAAATTGAAACCGGAAACATGGAGCCTGAAACCTTTAAGCCTGAACTTGAAACCTGATAACTGAAACCTGAAAGCTAGAGCCTGAACTCTCTAACTTGAACTCTGGAACCTAAGCTCTACAGCCTTAGCCCTGGAACCTGAGTTCTGGAACCTGGAACTTGGAACCTGAAAATTGAAAACTGGAATTAGAGCTAGATTCAGATTCCAATTGACAGTTAAAAGAGTTTTCAAAGGAGTCAGTATCTGAATAGAGTTCATGAATACAACTCTTTTAATTACAGGTTTTGAGGCTATACGAAAGACCAACCTAGAGCTCGGAATCTACACGAAAAAAAGAGTTATTTTGCGTGAGGAAATGGGAAAGTGTATAGAAAGTAAAAAACTGTATATGTATAAAGGGAATAAATTTAACAAATTTTTGTAACTTTAGCTCTCAAAATGTACTTAGATAATTGAAGTTCAATAAAATACTTAATTGATTTCATGTCAAATGGGATAAGTTATCAATCAATTAAAGAAAACTTGAGCTGTGCGTGTAAAAGCAGGGAGAAGAGGTATGTTTAAAGTCTAGTTGCTAATGGTTTTGAGATCGATGTACTTACACATAGCTACAGATGGAAAAACTAACAGACAGACAGACAGCCGAACAGACAAGCGCATAGAGACATAGCTAGATACAGGGACAGAGCTAGATCCACTCCACTGTTTAGCCAGTGCATACAGAGCATAAATTGTAGTTTGTGATACTTGAATATCTGCATAAATGTGAATTTTTTTCAAGACAAATGTCACTGTGAATACAGTATATGTAATAAAATATATTCAATTGAATATTGCATTTGACATCTGCTTGCTGCTCGCAGGTTTATTTAATCACACTGATTGCTGTTGACATACATATCACAAATACACCTAAATGCAAATGGTTAACTATTCAATCAGCTCTACCTTGGAGCAAACATATCATCGTCTGTCTCGACAGTCGAATGCCAGAGGAGAGTTGCTTGGAGTGCTCATTGCTTCTTTGAAATTCTTGCTTTTTGTATGTGTTGCCTTTGAGTGGTTTCTGTTTTTGTGTCCTTGTTCAATGCTTGTTGTTGTTGTTGTTGTTGTTGTTGCTGTTGATTTTCTTGCTTGTATCGGGTGGTTCTATTCCTTTGTCGGATGTTGGCAATTTCGCTGTGACTTCCGCCAGAAGAGTTAAGAGTTTCTTTTAATTCTCAACATAAGCGAAACGCGTCCGCAGGCAACAATAAAGACAAACCGCGGCAGACAAGGATATCGAGTGGGCGGACTGAGCATATCTGCACACACCCACCCACCCACACACACACACACACACACACACACACACACACACACACACACACACACACACACACACATACGTACATACTCGATTGTATATGAGACGCACTTTTTGCGCTCATTTCCGTTGAATAATAAATGGCGGCCGGGAAACTCTGGCGCTGGCTGCTGAGACAGCTAAAGGATATAAATGAAATTTATGCCCCGCCGCGGCCCGTTCCTCTCCTGCTCCCTGCACGCTCGCGCATGCAAACACGCATGTGAGTGTGTGTGTGTGTGTGTGTGTGTGGGTGTGTGTGGGTGTGTGTATGCTTAAGGATTGCTATCGCCAATATCTGCTTGTTGTATATACACATATACATACACATATTTATTTGAATTGTCGAATTGATTGGCTGCTGGAACGTGCCACACGCAAACGCAGCCCAACTCGACCCAACTATTTTGCACAGCTTCGTCTTCTGCTGCAACATGTTCCAGGCAAACAGTTAACTGCGATGGCGATGGCGTTGCGTGGCGCGGAAATGAAAGCGAAATTAAACAGAAATTTTACCGTACGTGTGCTGATGCCGCTGACAGCAGCAGCAGCAGCAGCAGCAGCAGCAACAGCTACAGCAACACCAGCAGCAACAGCTACAGCAACAATAACAAGCGGCACTTGCGCCATCTTGTTGCAAGCGCAATTAAACCAAAAGGAAATGCATTGTGCCCTTGGCATAGCCCCCAGCAACACAATTGTATCTGTATCTTTATTTGCAACGGCTGCCAATTTACAGTTGATATTTACAGTTCAAGCAAAGAAAAATACAAACATAAAGGAAGTGGAGAAGTGAAAAAAACTTGATATACAATTTCATTTGTAGCGCTCGACCTTGATCGTGAACAGCAGCAGCATCTGCCAACGGAAGTAAAGGAAGTGGAACAGGTTGTTTAACAACTTTTCCATTTTTCATAAAGTGTTCAGTAGAAATCAATGTGCAACATTGTAGAAGTGGCCCGCGAGCAGGTGACCAGCGTTTGCTGCTATCACCTGATTGTTTTTGTAGTTTTGTTGGGCAGGCGAAAAAGATAACTCAAAGGTGTAATGTTCATAATACATATGAATACTATATGATAAACTATATGATAAAATAGTCTCACATTATTATAGTCTTTGAGTGTTGAGAAAAAGGTCTAATTGAAGATATATTTCAACTATATATCGAAGAAATATTATGAGAATATATATATAGCTTAAAGTTCAAGTCTGTAGCTAGACAGACAGATAGACGCAGGAAAAAGCGAAATAGAGATTGAGAGTTAAACTTAGCAAATTACTCAAGTTCAATATGTTCAGGTTATAAATTGAAAATTTGCTGTGCTTTATGTATGCAAAACAATTTATTGGAGCAAAACAGCACAGAGCAACAGAGTTTGGTAAGCAATAAAAATTTAACTAGAAATATATAAAATATTTAAACTAGGAAATCTTTAAGACTAAAGAGAAAAATAAAGATTCGAATTTTGGATGTTTGGCGAATGTTAAAATATCAAAAAAAGAAGATAAATAATTTAAGTTTGAAGTGCATTTTTAAAGACGGAAACATGAACAAAGGCGGAACAGCTGCATAAAATTACCCAGCAGACTACTGATTCCTATTGAATGTGGTATATAAATAGCAAGCTTTTCACGCTTTTATAGTAAATATGCCAAGACAACTAAAGTATCTAAATATATATTCATACATATCTAAATGCAAAGCAGACTTTGTATACTATATAATGCAGGCCAACAGAATTTAATAGGAATTATAATAATATATAATAATCGGGGTGGTCTGGTTTCAGTTTCGAATTTACTATGAAATTCATTATGAAATTTTACATAGCATAAGGAATCTGAAAGTAAAAGTGTAAAATGAAATTAACCTCTTAAATAGGCATAATGTAAGAGTAAAATTTCATTGTGTACTTTTACCTGCAGATTCCTTATATATTTGAGCAGATTTTAGAAAATATTTTGCAGACTTGCCTAATTCATGATTATAAAATATTCATAATGCTAAAACTGAAAGAAAGACAGGAAGAATCTTTAAATACTATGAAATAGTTTTGTAAATGATATAGTTTATAATATTTTATACTATGTTATACATCATCATAACCAGAACACACGGAAAACAGGCTTACAGGGTATCAGATGAGATCAGAAGGAGCTGTGGTTGAGACTATATTAATATATCAACACGCCACCCTGAGACGATCTAGTCATGTCTTGCAATTTTCGTCCAGCCGTTCAGCCAACTCCTTTTCCGCTTAGCCTAGATCAATAGTCAGTGGCAGAAGCACGCACCTGCATATCTCTATGGGTGTATTCAAATACTACTTACAAGTGTCCACATACATATGCATACAAGAATTGTAGAACAATGGGAGCAACCGCTTTGCATAGAGTTCTGGGCAGATCCTAGGCGGACACTGTCGACTAGAACACTTTTATTTAGCCAGACTTTATTTATGCCAGTAAATTATTGCATTTAAGCTACGCTACGCACAAATAGTGTTTGCCGAGTTTATCTATTGAAACAGATAAATGCCTTCAACTGAATTCATACGTTGCATGCAAATATGAAAAAGATAATTTGAAAAAACAATTGATATAAAATGCAATATAATCAATAAACCAAGTTAACTAAGAGTTTTTCAGCAGAATATTTGTAATATAAATTCTCTCTTTCAGTACTTTATGCGATTTAAACTATTGACAAACAAAAGTTTGTCAGTTGACGCTGTTGAGGTTATCTATTTAATGACCGCTGAACCAGCTCCCAACACAATGCACGCAGCTTTAAAGATATTTTATTTTACAGTGTTTTTTTTTTTTGCGTTTCGTGGTTGACCGCAACGAGCGACAGCTAAAAAGTAAACCTTACATGAAAGTTCACTAAATTACAATCAAATGATTGCGATTTTTATTATGTTGTTTTTTGTTGTTGTTGTTGTTGTTGTTGTCGTTTTGTCATAGCTGAATTGGAATGCATTTAATTGGTTTTCGTTTCCTTTTTTTTTTTTTTTTTTTTGTTTGTGTGAGCTGGAAAAATAGCCAACGATTTAATATTATTGCAGTGCATTTCGCATGTAAATGCAAACCGCAGCGCAGCACACAAAAAATTATATAATGCCAATTAAGCGAAATATCTCGTCTCAATGTTGTTATCGAATTGTAAAACAGAATTGCAAAGGACAAAAAAAAAAAAAAAAAGAAAGAAATGAATGAATGAATGGCAGCAACACATATTTGCAGCTTTAAGAAATTGCCTTAAAGCCTTTGCTTTACGCACTCGCTTTGCTGCACAGTGGGTAACCGAATCGAATTTGTATATAGATTTTCGATGGTGTTTCGCTCAGTTCAAAGGGTTGAATTGCTTTGATAAACACCTCAATAAAGGCAGGTAGTAGCTACCTGCTGCTTACCTATCAAGCACAATGTGCAAATACTTCAACGCTTATGGATGCAAAGCTCTCTCACACACACACACATGCACACACGCACACTACTAGTAAGCAGCTTTTCTTTTATTATATAAAAAAAAAGAAAAACAACACTGCATACTTCAGTGTGTGTGTGTGTGTGTGTGTGTGTGTGTGTGTGTGTGTGTGTGTGTTTGGCTGTTGCTATAGGCGCCGTCTTGTGCTGCCTTGACAGCACGTGGAGAGCACATCTCAATATTGGGGTAAAAGTTTTTTCAAAGCCGTCTCCCGTCGAGCTATTTTTAAAATCAAATTTCTTTGGCTTAGCTTGCAACCCACACACCTGCAGCGAGATTTGAGAGCTTAAATTAAACTCGACAAGCCGCAATATTGTTTTATTAATTTGTGTCTGTGTCTGTGTGTGTGTGTGTGTGGCATCTCGCTCGTAACTTCCATTAAGTGCATCGCAATTTATGAGCCGGCATGTGACTCTACTGGTTCATATGCCTCTCGTAATATCTGTGTTAGCAGCGTCTAGTCGAGTCGTAAATAGCAAAACGAATTTATTTTTGCCTGCCATCAAAAAGCGACCAAATCGCCTTGAGTGACAATCAATTTCTGGCATTTATTCTCCCATTTTTATGATCGTTTGCTGATGGACATGAGTCAGGAACAGCATGTCGCAGCGTAGCGTAGGTACAGAAGTACGTGATGAACCTGGAAACCAGACAAACATATCAAGGAAATATATTTGACTTTCATTTGTTTATTTCATATAATTTATATAAAATATATATATACAAATTGATATTCTAAAAATTCTCGACATGCTTTTTAAAGTAATTTTGTTTGCTCACACTATGTTATGCATAATAGCATTAGGGTATTAAAAGCGCATAAAAAAAAAACACACACAAAAATTCCTTTTTGGCTTGTTGTATTAAATAAATTTTGCATTTTTGATCTGAAAAGTAAATTAAAAAGTTTTTTTTTTTTTTTATTTAATCCGGTTATTAGCCTTTGAAGAAGTTTTTTTTTTTTTTTTTTTGTTTGTTTGTTGGCAAACAGAAAACTTTTTCAGCGCAGAATTAAATTTGATTGTGAAAGTTTTTTTTTTTTTTTTGTTATAAATTTGAAATGATGAAATCTATTAAAAAATACAAATTTCAATTTACATTCAAATGCTGAGTTTTTTTTTTTTTTTTCTTATTGCTAAGCTCATTTATTTGGATTTGCGATGAAGGTTTTAGTTTGAGCGTTGATTGAGTTAGCTAAATATTTATTACAGTTATAAATATGGCTATAAATATATATGTATGTAGCCTCGCAATAATGCGTGATATTGTGAAATGCCTGCCTGCTACTGTTGCAGTCGTGCTAGTGTAAGGCTGTGAGCTGACTTGCTGTAAAAGTGTTACCCGATTGAGTTTGCGCCTTAGCTGCACGTTACTCACTCCGTGAGAAAGAGTGGCACAAAGATAGCTCTTGCTGAACGTCGTTCCGCTTGCTGTGAGTGAGAGCGAGATTGCTATTAAGGCTATTCGCACAGGGTCGTGTTGATTGTCAGTGGACGAAGTGAAACGACTCGAAATTGTCAATGTGGCGAGGGGCATTTTGAAAGATAGCACAACGGGAAAGCATTAATGGCCGCCAGTTGTAGAAGTATAAAAAAGGAAGAATGCAACGTGCCCGAATTGACACAATACTCACACCTATATGTATATATGTAAACCGTTCTCAAAATAGTCTGCTTAACACAACATTTTACTGTGCAACATTACACTACTATTTTTATGAACGCAGCTGTATATATAGAGAAATAGCTTCGAGCTACTTTTGCATAGCATATAGCAAACATATAATGTGAAATTTAGTTATATGAATTAAGACTTCAGTGCTTCAAAGAAATTTCGGCAAGCAGAATACCCTTCTCTAAGAGACACACTCTATCAGGCCAAGTTTTCAAACCCTTTTGTTTAGGAAAAGTTACCAATGGTAACTTCTACCCTACAAAGCTCTCGCCAAAGAAAGGCATAAGTCAGAGTGAAAGAGCAGCAAAGTGCCAGCTGTAGGCCCGCAATTCAGCTCAATTCAACAGACAATAATTCAGCTCTAGTATTAGATTCCTTATTATTGTCTTGATTACCTAATCCCATTGACCTGTGTAATTAGCAAATAGAACAAAGCGTCTCGGCTAAATCATTTTCATTCAACATTCCATTTCATTAGCATAAACATTTCTAATTGCAGTCTTTGGCTGTCGCAAATGAAAACCCTCTTAGCTTTAGCCATAAAGCGTATCTATGCTTGGCTTTTGCACTTTGAGCTTGAACTTTTGGCTGTTAGCCCAAATGCGTTCTAAGAAATTCAATGAAAAGATTTTAATTAGATGTAATTTCATCTTCCATACAATTTGCAGCCATTTAAACGCTGGCTGAGCAGCTCTTAAGCAATCAACTATGTCTTTTGCGGTCTTTCATGTGTCATCTTTGTTCGCTGGGCACGTCGAGAACTTTGCGCTCTTTGCCGCCTTGAATGGAATGCCAACAAATAGTGAGAGCTGAGTTTAAGTGTCTCGACACAGGCACAGGCAGCGGCACAGGCAGTGGCACAGGCAGCGGCACCGACAGCGGCGCATTGAACTGAGGGGCAAGTGGGTGGCGTGGGTGGCGCCAAACTAGGAAAGTGTGGTTGGCGGATCAAGCGAGGTCGTCCCTTGGCCTCTTGGGCTTTGGTACAGTGAGCACACATGACACGAAAATGCGTTGCTGATTGTTTTGATTAATTAGTAAGCTATGCGCTCGACATCGGCATCGCCATCGACGCACAAAGCACATCACACTGGCCCTGATGGAGTTAATTGTCTTCAATGTTCAGTTCGATTAACATCAACATTTTCGTTTCGCCTGCTGCCATTGTTGTTCTTCCATCGCAACTTGAAAGCTGTGTGTACATTATTTGTAATTATTGGCTCATGGATAAACAATTAAATTTAATGGACTAAACAAATGGCAGCCAAAAGCAGCCATTACCATGCCCACTCGCTTTAAGAGCAAGCAATTGCTATGTAAACCAAAAACTCCAATTAGATATTTCACCAAATCACCTTAACAATTTGTCATGTAACCCAATACCTGCCCGGGCTGATACGATTCTCTGTCGTTTTGTTGTTTTGTCGTTTTGTCTCTTTGTCTTTCTGTTTTTCCGTTTTGAATTAAGGCCCTAATTAGGCATGTAAGCATTTCAAAACCCTGTAGAACGTAGGCACGTACGTGCCTGGATCTACCTTTCGCAAAGGGCCAAAAAGCTCGCACGTGGCTTTCCTATTTCTTTTTTTATTTTTTACTTTGCATACTAATTCACAACAAATTTAACGTCTGACAGTCAAAAAAAAACAAAGCAATTCCATTTCTATATATATATATATATATATATATATATATATATATATATATATATATATATATATATATATATATATATATATATATATATATATATATATATATATATATATATATATATATATATTTTACATATTTGGTAAGGCCTCGCTGTTGCCAGGCAGACATGGCTCTCGGGGAGGCTGCCTGGTGGCGCGACCCTGCTATCATAATCGAGTCATTGTTGCCTATTCGACAGCCATTCAAGTGTAAACATTTTAATATGCGCAATAAAAGAAAGAGAAGCAAAAATTACGCCTTCTGCTGTATGGAAATGAGTGGGGTGAGGGTGGGCGTGGTCGTCGTCGTCGTCGTCGTCGTCGTCTTCTGCCTTTTGAATTGCGTTCAATTTCATTTTCATTTCCGCTCAAATAAGTTTTTGTGCATTTTTTATTGATTGAGTGCCAGGCTGTTACAATTAAGCCAAACGCTTGCATATTTCCAACTGTTTTCGGCTCTTTGCCGAAGACCCTGACGTGTGCAGTCCAATTGGCATCCAATTGGAATAGTTCAGCTGTAAAAATGCGAAGTGCTTTAAGGTGGGTGAGATTCTAATGCAGAAAAGCTTTAAAATCAAATCAGAGATGAACTGAGAGAGAGAGAGAGAGAGAGAGGGACAGAACACTTATACACATACACACACACACACACACACACACACCTATACTTACTTATACTATATCCCACACATAAACATAATCAATCTCTGCTTTCACTCATTCATGCTGCTAAGAAGCTTAGACAGCTTTTAACTTTGTGAGGTAAAAGTCAAATGGATTCACTTTCGAAGGCCAATGCCATACAAAGTGTTGCGAATTTCACAGCCACTAAAAGTATTTCGCACACCTGCGACACACCTGTCTGCTGGGGCTGGCCTAATCCCCTTCGCGTTAAATGTGGTCTCAAGTTTTCTGTGGTTAATTAGCAAACGCAGACGCTGCCTTTGGCAGACACTTCGCACCTGATCGGGTTGGGTCGTTTGACAACTTTTAGTTTTAGTCAGCGTAGATTTTCCGTCATTTCGTTGCCGGTTCAGTGAACCCGGCCAACAGGACCGACATGTTGCCAAAACTGAAATGCGAAGCTAACCAACTGTTGGATGGCGCGTTTAATGATCTTGAAGCACTCGCAACGGCACGTGTTTGACCGCTGGCCATCAATCAGGCGCACAGGACAGCACTGGATAGGACAGGTAAGTGTAAGCAACAAGAGCAGCCCCGTCTCATCCCACAGATAACAAAATGTATTGTGAAAGGTTCGACTGTAAAGCTGGCAATAATCAATCAGAGGCGTGGCATCCACCCGACGACATAGGCCGCAGAATTCAATCAATTCATGCGTCGCCTCGCCCTATACAAGCAATTTTGAGGGCTCATAGCAAAAACGCATGACTAAATTGAATTTCACAAAAAGCTGATAAATTGAAAGCCATAGAAAACGACACGCAATATAAACAGTAAATGGCCAAAAATCTTGTCAGGATTTGCATATGTAAGCCACAGAAAGTCAGCCAAATGAATTGTAACCAAATTTCAATAATATCTCTCTCTCTCTCTATATATATATATATATATATATATATATATATATAGACAACAACAAGCACTCACTTCAAAACAGAAAAGAAAGCGAATTCATTGAATTTTTTTTGGGACGAACTATCTGCTCAGCTATGCGTGGTGGCACAGAGCAAAGACTGTTCGACTACGAGATACTCTCGCAGCTCAGATCTAATTGAATTTCCGCATTCGTCAATCAATAAAGCGCAATTAGCGCTTCTTCAAAGATTAAAGACCAAATGGCAAATGGATAAAATTGCGAGTGCTTATAATTTAATTAGGCCAACAGCAGCAGCCGCAGCAGCAGCCGCAGCAGCGAAGCTAAACTAAAGGAATTAAACCATTTGCAACTTTAAGCAACATAAATTGAAAAGAAAAAATCGCAACAGAAAAGAAACAAGTATAAAAAAAGGGCAACAAAAAGAAAAAGAAAGAAAAACACAAAAATGTCGAGAGCAACCATTAGCTTCAATTTCATGGCAGCGCAATGAACACAAATGATAAGGATAAGCCCAGTTTATGAATGAATTTTTTATGCGACGCGTCGTCCGTCGTGCGTTCTTTTTCTTTTCGCTTTGGGCGTAGCCCGAATTCTTGGCGGCATTTGAATTAGGCGTTAAGGGCGCCCCCAATTCAAGACAGACACCCAAAGGAGTAGTTAGCATTAGATAAACGACGCTTTAGAAGACACGGCCCAGACTATTGTGTCGACGTGCCACGCCCAGCTCCCTCCACAGCACAGCATAGCATAGCATGCAGCTAAACTTTAGTCGCCATTGACCGTCGACTGACTGTCGGCAGCCTTGAAACGCAGTCAACTCCAAGGGCCATAAATCAAAGTGAACCTGAATCGGGTCGACACTGCGGCAAGTTGCGGCAATTTAAGTGAAAGACCAAATCATGTCGAGGCAATCCTTTTGCTCCAACTGCTTCAATCTATGCAAATGGCAAGCATATGCGTATGCGTGCCGCTCTCGGCGCTTCTCAAGGCAATTAGAGTCTGTATTTTCTTTTCAATTTGCCAAAATCAACACGAGCCGAATTCATTTACTTATGAGTATGTCCCAGCTGCCCATCCAACATCCAACAGTCCAGCTGTCCACTGAAATAAACTAACAGCTTTTGCGTGACATTCATACAAATGTAGGTGAAGTTGGCCGAGAACAGTGTCGGTAGAGTCTCACTCGCAGACATGGAACTTGGCCAGAATTTATTTGGCACTTTTTGGTAATTGCTTTATGGACACACTAAATGGATTTACAAGTCTATTAGATAACACTTAACAGTTCTAGCAATGGAGTATGTCTTAAATCTAAATTTGCAGCATATTTAAGAAACTAAGCGCAGCAGCTTTGGCCCAACCTAACGCGAAGCGTACAATGTAAATATTGCGAAATAAATGAGAAATGCGAAATGCGAAAGTCGAAAAACTTTTCAATACAAAACAGTCTTTCGAAAAAAAGTTCATTTCCACAGAAGTCGACCTCTTTTGCTGGCATTGCCAGCTGCTGTCAAGGTCAGCTCACCAAAAAGGGTCAGCCGTGTGGTTTGTTTAGGCCGTCATGCGGTTTGCGTGGCAAATAACAAATAAAATTAATTTACGCACTAAATGAAATTACAAATTACGAGCGGCAACTCCCCTTTTTAACGGCGGCCCATAAAACGCTTTTCACGCCATCAAATATAAGTTTTCATTAATGTTGGCCATTGAGCTTGGCTTCAGGGGCGATATTAAAGTTAAAGTGGCAACAGCGTATAGAGTTGGCCAACAGAACTGGCGGCATTAGCCGCACATTTGACCCCGAGCCATGCAAATTTGCAAAGTCCACAAATTGCTAGCTAATATAACGCACAAAATGCGAAATTATTAGAGATATTGCGCTGCCAAAGAGTGCCAGGCAACATCAGCAATAATCAAACCTCAACCTTAGTCTAGCTAAGCCAGCGCCCGCCCCCGCCCAACAACAGTTGTCCGCAATAAACGTGGCCCATTTTGCATGGTTTGCAATTAAAACGAGCCGCACAAATGGAAAAACAATGTACTCCCATACTGGAAGCATTTAACGCCACCAATATATGAGTCGAGTCGAGTCGAGTCGAGTTGAGTCGCAACGCAATTGTGGCCCGCCGCCAGCCAGCGTTCAATTTGCGTTTTTAAAGCCCAGCCGAAGGCAACCAACTGTGCGATTATGGCTAATACGTATGGCCTGGGCATATATGGCATGGCAAGGCATACATATATATTGTATGCTTCAAAGCGGAAATAGCAAATGCCAAACAAAACAAATTGCTAAAACAAAACTTTGTCTGGCTTCTCTGTGCGAGCAGGCTACCGAAGGCTAATGAATTCATTGGACTTTTACTCGCACTTTAAGTGTGACCAATTGGCAAAGTGAAAGAAGTAAGTAAGACGACAACGCAGAAGAAGAAGCAGAGGAAAAACAAAGCTTAATTTAGTGAAATGAAGCAAGTATGACATATATGCCAATTGGTTTAGTATAATAGCCATAAATCAATGCTTGCTGAATAATCGAAACTCAAAGAAATCGAAGTCAAGTTAATAAATATAGGCAAGGCCAGTGAGAAATACCCTGCTTAGCAGGCAATGCTCAATGCTACTAGAACTTAAACTTCTTTTATTATATATTCAAAAATTGTCTTATTATTAAATAAAATATGTTCATAATATAAAGAAATTGCGGGAATCCTAGAAACTTTTTTGCATGCTTTAGATAGTTTTTCAATTGCCTGTCCAAAATTATCTTCGAGCGCACAACAACTTCGTAATTTCATATCCTTGGCAGCATTAAATTTAACTAAATGAACGCCCAACTCATGGCTTTTAAGACAACAAATTAATAAAAAATAAATTAAATAATTTACTTGAAGTAACTTCGGCCCTTGTTTGGAGTCAGACTTGATGGCATAGCTTGTTATCTTCCAACATATATTTTATAAATAATAATAATATTATATAAATAATAATAATAATAAAAATATAAATAATAATAATTTAATAAATAGGATAATAATAAAAAAAATAATAATAATAATAATAATAAAAATAATAATAATAATAATAATAATAATAATAATAATAATAATAATAATAATAATAATAATAATAATAATAATAATAATAAAAATAATAATAATAATAATAATAATAATACTAATAATAATAAAAATAATAATAATAATAATAATAATAATAATAATAATAATAATAATAATAATAATAATAATAATAATAATAATAATAATAATAATAATAATAATAATAATAAAAATAATAATAATAATAATAATAATAATACTAATAATAATAATAATAATAATAAATATAAAAATTAATAAAATTAATTTTTCATTTATTTTGTTTGTAGATTTTAAAAGAATTATTTCAATATTCAAATTTAAAAGAGAATCAAATAGCAAATTTTTGCGAAATAAAGCATATAAAATAAATAAAAAATAAATAAAATATTCAAAAATTATTCAAAATAAAATATAAAATATTTTATTAATTTTTTATTAATTAATTATTTATTTAATTATTAATTAATTCACTGCACAAACTAATATGCCCAGTTTGCATAGCCACCCAGGTCAGCAAATTAAATCAGGCGCGCGTATTTAATGTGAAAAGGTCTTGAAATATATTTGTTCACAAGTTTTTGCCGGTCATGTTAAGATTTATGCGCCGCTAAGACACATGAAAATGCCAACAGAGAGAGAGAGAGAGAGAGAGAGAGAGAGAAACAAATCTAAAAACATATTGAAATTGTCAAACAACTTATGGATGGGCGCAGTGGAACAATAAACGTGCGCGGGGCGATAGCAGGCGCAAAAATATATTTTAATTGCGCATACGCCGTGTATGCCGTTAACGTATATTATTTTTTGGCTAGCATTAAGTAAATGTGTCAAAGGATACACGACGAGAAAAACGTTTTGGCAGCAATTGATTTATCGCTGAATTTCCGTTTGTTTTATTTGACTTACTATAAATATATATAAATATATTTTTCTTGACGGTTTCTGAGTAAGCCCTGGCCCATGTCAGATGTTGATATGCGATTTGGGCACGCACCATTTGCCGGCACAAGTCAACAGACGTGTGTGAAGTGGACAAAGGAAATGACAAATTTATGGCCTTAGTCGCATTGACTTAGCCCTATTCGAGAACGAAAACATAAATAAAATTCAATTAAAATACCAAGGTGAAGCCGATTATTTGTTATTGTTGGCCAGGCCAAGTGCAGCGAACACAAAAAACAAATAACTTCTTAACAAATTCGTCTGCAAAGCTAACAAAAACAGCTGATTTTTTGGCGGGTTTTTCCAGCAGCTGGAAAGCACGACGGACGCCAGAGAGAGAGAGAGAGAGAGAGAGAGAGAGAGAGAGAGCAACAGAGCGCCACAAATTCGGAGTCAGAGAGCAACAGAGCGCTGTTAGATAACCCGCTGTTAGCGACAGAGCACTGTTAGCAGCTTACAGTGTAAAGTTAACAGTGCCATGTTAAGGTCAATACTGCTGCTCAGCTCAGATATGTAATTAACTTGTTTGCCTTTGTTTCACTTTTCCTACGATTTTTACGCTATTCACATGGACTTTAGATAGTTAATCACGCCACGCCCATGGGGTCAGGTGAAAATTGAATCTGGTATAGCCTATGGCTTTAACCTACGCTACGCTTGAGTGCCAGCCATAGCCTTGGGCAGCACTAGGCCGACTACTTAATCTGGCATGTTATCAGAATTCATTAAAATCGTTTGCTTCAAAAAAAAAAAAAAAAAAAAAAAACAACAGCTATACATTCAAGCCAACCCAGCCCAGCCCAAGCCAACCCGACCCAACCACTTCAACCGCAGCATAGGCACTTTGCCTCCATGTGTATCTATTTTGCATACGCTTAGAGCTGAGATTTCGATTTTGCTTTGGATTTAGTCAGGCCCCAGCACGGGCAGGACATGTTTGACAGGCTGTCGTCTCTGTAGCAGGCTTGAAAAGGGTTGTTAGGCACTGACTAATCAGTTCACCACATGTCCAGGTTCCATTGAGGCTTTCGCCAATCAAATTGACAGGCTGTAGACATGAGCCTGGGGACTTGTCTCTTTTTCTCACATTCTCCCATTCTCCCATTCTCGCGCCTCTCTCCCTCCCTCTCTATCGGTGCATAAAATAGATAACAAGCACAACTCATACATCGTAGCACCCCGAAATGTAATTAGTTTCAAATTAAAGCTAGCAAATTGCAATGCAATTTCTTTAAGTGATCTCAAGGGACTGCTGGCTCCACTCGCAGATTAGACAGATAGCGTGCCACAATTAGACGCACTTGCATTATGCCCGGCCACATGTATTAGTTGTCCACACCCTCGCATTATTCACCTGCCGCAATTTCCATCCAGCAGCTGCCAGCTTGTCAGCTGTCTGCTGTCTACTGTCTGCTCCGCCAGTCCCCCTCCAGCTGGACACGTGCACAGGCTGCTGTGGTCCAGGCAGGATACTCGTGCGTCTGTGCTATAATTACGCATAGCTTAGGGATGGCCCCAGGTGAAAGTTTATATAAGTGTGTAGGATGATTGTGACTCTATCTCACTCTTTCTCTCTCTCGCCCTTGGTGTATGTGTGTGTGTGTGTGTGTGTCTGGGTGGGTGTGTTTGAGGTCTGCGTGCGTCCTGCTTGCGTCTCATAATCAAAATATCAACCGTGACGTTATTTGCATTGTTTTACATAAGCCGACAGAGAAAACGTCCGTCGACAACGTGCATAGCCGAGGGGCACATAGTGAAGACAATGAGATTTTACAATGAATGCCAGCGCAGATAAGTGTATAATTAATTTCATTTGAACATGGCTAAAGCAGCATGCTTCGCTGTCACGACAAATTCCGCCTCAGCATGCAAATTAAATACTATCAAAGTAAATGTAAAAGTTTATATATAGTTATACACATGTATAAATCAATGCGCAACAATATCGGGCTGAACTTTTAATTGTGCCCGCATATGAAGTTTTTTTTTTTTATGCTCTGAACCCACTGAAAATGGGAAGGCAAGGTATAAGGGTTTTGTGAACATGTAGGTAACAGGCGGAGGGCGAGGCGTGGCGTGACAGGAACCATAAAGTATCGATACTCTGGATCAGTAGCACGAGCTGAGTCCATATAGTCGGGTTTTGTCTTTCCGTCCGTGTGAGCCCCCGCACAACTCGTAAAGCATAAAAGCCAGAGATCTCAAATTCTAAATGTATGCCCATTCAGCTGTAAGAAAACCTCCCCCCCCCCCCCCCCGTTCTATAAAAGCAACGTAAAATAGTAGGAATATCAGCTGTTCGCTGTGGTCAGGGTATCTGCTAGTCGAGCAGGTCGCCACCACAACAATCTCGCTTATTTTGTCTCTTCTTCTTTTAGTTGTGTATGAAAAATTGTCATCGTTATGTGACAGGCTGTAGCATCATTTATTTGATTAACACGACCGGCCGCATCGACATTACAAGCTTTACGCATTTTCATATATTTTTATTTGAATTTTTTATATTTTTTTGTTTGTTTTTTTTTTTTTTCAACTGGACTTTTTTTTTGTTTTGTTTTGTTTTGTATTCTTTTTGATTCCGATAAAATGGAATCCATAATTGTAAGCTCCATATCATGGCGTATAAAGCGCTTGTCATTTAAAAAGAGTCGCCTCGACACACATTGTGCGCGCCCATTGAATTATTTAACAAGTTGAATAAATACACAAACACACAGAGAGAGAGAGAGAGAGAGAGGGAGAGAGGGAGTTTTATCCTTTCCTGTTGCTGTTTGCGGATTGCCAGACGCTTACATTTTAAACGCCGTATGGCCAAAAGCGTAGAAGACAATTGAATTTTCGTCGTTGCCCTTAAAACCAAACCGCATGAATATGCCAGATGTAGCTATATATATATATATATATATATATATATATATATATTTATTTATTTAAAGTTCAGGTTTACTGGCAACGTCTTCTATATAATGCATAAGCTTGCTTCTTCATATGCCTGCTGAGGCTTTGTTACCCCTTTTTGTCGCCCCTTTTGTCGCCCCTTCTGGTCGCTGCTGCATAACAAATGAAATAATCATAAACAAGTTGTGGCAAATCCGTTAAGAAGGCAACGAATTACTTATACACTGTAGGCTGTTCAAGAGCAGTTTAAATTTTGGAGCTGACTGAAAGCAGACTGTAGCTGCTCTCATCTGTTATTCCCATAGCTAACACACTTTATATTTCAGGCATTAGGCTTCTCTATAACCTATAGCTCTTAAGATATTATAGCACAATTTTAGCTAAGTTCCAGCTTAGTTGCTTGGACTCAATTAATAAAATCAGAAACTGGAAATTTAAGATCTGCTCAAGCAACTATGCTTGGATAGGCCTGCAACTTACAGCATTATTTGCGTCTCATATGGATTCATAAACATTGCAACAACGACCGACCGCCTTGAGTTTCAATTTGACAATGTCTTTATGCTGTATGTAAGTGTAGAGCAAGCGAACATGGGGAGAGCGAGCACAGGGAGAGCGACATTGCTGACATTCCACTAACAACTCTTACTTCAAATGATATTATTTAATGATTCAAATGATTCAACAGGATTTTTATCATCTCTGGGCGTGGCATCACTCTGATGCAGCGTCACGTTTCCAGATAGCCACATCACTCGTGGAAGATCAATTTTGAAGGCATTCAAGAACACATGGCATTCGACCTAACGCTGCAAGCCAAGCCAGCACAGCTGAGCATGTTATTTGAATTGAGTTTTATTCCTTAGTTAATGGCCTTAAATGTAATTTCCATATAGAATAAGACATAATGTACTATATCAAAATATTTTCATTTTATTGCAATTTATAATCATAATGCTCTTATTTGGTCAACCTGAATCACTCGAAGATCTGAGATATCTCAAGATAACGCTAGCTGCTTCAGTCATTCACTCAATACATTACTTTATAAAGCAGCTATGCTAAAGCATTTGAATGTATTATATAGTATCAAGTAATAAGAATGGCATTTCGAGTTGGATTTGTAAGAGCGCAAATGTCGATTCTAACGTGCTCACTCTCTCTCTCTCTCTCTCTCTCTGTGTACGCTTACTCTAGCTGAGCAAATGAAATTGAACAAAAGCGAGCAACTGCTACTTTCTGTTGGTGAAGAAGCCGCAAGTTACTCATTTGATACGTTGGACCTTAAGGCAGGACAGGTTTGCTTTAACATGTTCAATGATTACAAACTAGTCAATTAAAACTAGAGTCGTAGCTAAGTAGCTAGTCAGCTATAGCCAAACACCAAGCTGATGCCTTTAGCTGCTTTTGTTGCCATGACTGCGACACCTGCTCTGCGTCCATTTCAGCTGCTTATCAAAAAAGGAAACACAACCACAAAGTAGAGTATTGGAATGCAGTTTATGAAATAACGAAATTACCGGGTAGCATTATAGACAGCACAGCAGAGCTAGCTCTGCTCAGACAGCCGGAGCCGTTGGCGGGGACTGTGTGCATAGCAAAGGACTCTTAATGCCATTCAAGCAGCAAAGCAGCAGTTGAGGGTAGCTCAATGTTAAGCCCGGCCTAGGTAAACTAATCGCGTTTGACTGGCAACTAAATTAATTTATAATAAGCGTAGCTTGATTAAACTGCATTATGCCAGTTGAATGGCGTAAGCCCGAGCGAGTGCAGCATAAGCCAGGGAATTCAGCTGAGATTAAATGTGGGCGGGCAGCTTTAAGCAAATCTTGATTCAAACGAACGTTAAGCAATTTGTTAGGCTAAAATGAAATATAGTCGTTAAGGAGTCTGCTCAGTCGACTCAGCCGAATTGCACTCGAGGGACACACAATTCATTTGAAAGAACTTGAGATTTTAGGTAAGCATCGCCGCCTTAGGGCTATGCGACCCGCATCTAGATCTTTTTGTTGGGTGTGTTTTTTTTTGGGGTCTGCTGGTTGTTAAGAGTTGACCGCGTCATTGTCACTCAATTTGCTGGCCCGACATTTGAACTGTGAACTCGACTCGATGCAGACGTTTGCCAAAACAGAAACTGTTCGCCATAGATTTTGACTGGGTCAAGAGCGACAGCAACAACATCTAACCCTGAGGCGTTTCGTCTGTGCGTATGTGTTTTGGGGGCATAATTTGTAAATGTCTCAACATGAAATCAAGGCAAAAACGGTTTTATATGCTACCAAATTTAACGGGCCAAAGCATAAAAACTTGTAACTGAAACACAAGCCCCAAAACAGCTGACTGACTGACGGCCAGTCATGTCAAACGAAAAAGAAGAAGAAACACACAGATAACACAGAAAACACAGAAAAACAAAAGAAAGATGTAGCTGAACTGAGCCAAGGCGAAGCTGAACACTTGCCGCCGCCCCAGACACAATTGGGCCAAGTCCGGAGAAGCTGTTGACAATTTGAATTCAGGCCAAGACGAGTTTTCAAATCAAAGTTGTTGGACGCAGAACAAAACAACATGTAAAATATTTAACACGAAATGTGCTTTTTCTCTCTGCTTATTTTCATTAAATTCGTATGTTTCACAAAAACAAAAACAAAAAAAAAGAAAAGCAAAAAAAAGAAAAGGGAAATTGCCCGGGGGCTACGAGAAAAATGTGGCAAGTCGAGCGCCTGCTGAAAAGTAATGAGCATCATGCGGCGTAGGCGTCGACGTCAGCGTCGACTGAGGCTGCGTAAGAGACTGCGCCGCTGTGATAAATTTACTAACAAATTTATAGGGGCAACAGTTGTTGGTGCCACAATGGGCCCGGGGCGATAAATTTGACAACTCGTGTGGACATGGATATACATATATGAAGCGCCTGATGTAGGTAGACAAAGAGAGAGAGAGAGAGAGAGAGGGAGAGGGAGAGAGTGAGGCGGAGTGAAACACTAACAGGATTTTACTCTAATTGAAACTTTGAGAAACATAAATATGTGAAAATTAACTCGAAGTGAAATGTTTGATACATAAAAATATTTAAAAATAATTTAAAATATATTTGAATAAATAAAAATTTATAACAATATTTAAAAATATATGAAAATTCACTTACACAATTGTAAAATTACGAAATTAGCTAATCGCATGCAGTTCTTTGACACAAAATATTGCCTGAAGAGGGCATAAGTGGGCTGGCAAAAAGAGATAGAGAGTGAAAGGGCGTGGAACATTAACTGAATTCAACTCTAATTGGAACTCATATATACGAAAATGTGTAAAAACCAATTCCAATTGGAGCACTGAGACACAAAAATAATGAAAAATATATAGAAATATATAAAACTATATAAAACTATATAAAACTATATAAAAACGTATAAAAATATAAATAGATTTCCAAAACTCTAAATCAACTCCCGAAATTGGCTAATCGCATGCAGTTTTTAGATAAGAGAGAAAAAAAAAATAAATATTGCCTGCCTCGTTAGCCAAGTCAACAGCTGGCACGAGAGCAACGAGCAACTGTTTGTTGGCCCCAATTGCCTGGCACTTATTGCCGCCCATTCATTTGCAGTGTAAATTGTGTGTGCAGCGTGTGTGTTGCATACTTATTAGGGCCAGCTGGCAGCTGGAGCTGTTAACTGGCAGCATGCAGCTTGCCGCCTGTGGACGCGATGAAGCCATCATCAAAATAACATTAAACAACGCCAGCGAATGGGGTTAATTGCCATTGTGTATGACATTTGCTCATTGTGCAAATCCATCTCACACACACACACACACACACTCTCTCTCTCTCTCTCACTCTCTCTCGCTGTGTAAAGTTTCATGTAACGCCATAACATATCGCACATCATCAGACGCAACAATTTGCATAAACTACAGCAGCAACGCGCATCGTCTGCGCTGTAAAAACAAATGCCCTGGCATAATGGTTAATTTATTTGAATTCTGCGCCTCATTGGCTTAGCCTGCGCTCGGGTTCACTATCTGGCGAGTTATGGCGCTTATTTTTTTACTCGGAAAAACCAACGCCAACGCCAACGCCAACGCCAGCGTCTGTTGGCAATTACTCCAACTTTCAGTTTTATTGCGCCCTTGAAGATATTGTTTGCTCTGCTTTTATTTTCGTCTCTTGTTGCGCCTGCCAACAGCCGAACTTAAATTGAATTGCCTTACTTTCCTTCTCATTTTTTTAAATAAATATATATGTATATATTGTTGTTTTGTAAATATCGTGAAAGGCGCGTCTTAAGATCTAAGATAATGGCATATTTTATGTGCGGCACCATAAAGCTCGCTTTTGTTATTTTTAATAGTCGTAAGTCTTGGATAATAGATATAAAGGCTAAAATGCATATTTTTGCAGCTAAGGCTTAAGTTTATCTAGTTTATGTACTCATGGGCCATCGATCGATAGTAAAAAGTGCCAAGACACAAGCCAAAAGAGTCGCAATTGCATATAACAAGTCATTTTATAAATGCTCTTGAGCTTCCACATCGAGTGCCTTTGTCAGCTATAAAAGGGCAACTCTGCAGCTGCGCTCGATCAGTCGTTCGGGTTCTTAAGCCGCTGTCGGTCGGTCTACAGAGGGTTGCCAGTGCAGCCAAGTACTTAGTGAATATATATATACAAAAATAGATAATAATAAAGACATGGACTAGTAATCAAACCAACTCTACAGTTCAGTACACTTTCCGCAATAAAATCTGAAAAAAAAACAGAAAAATAATTCTATTAATACAAATCATACATAAAATAGCACAAGTAATAATACTAAAACTAAAAAATAGTTAAATAAAATTAAACATAATAATAATTATTATAGTAACAATAGTTCGCACTTTACGTGTGCCCAGTTGGGTTGATCGTGTCGACTGGAATTGTCTGGCAGAGGGAATGCTATTGGAAGTTTCAGCTGAGCAACATCAAGTGGCGTTGTCTTGCATATCTAAACCTAATCCACCAACAATCATACAAATAATACTAATGATAATAACAATTATAGGACTATTCAGACTACAAAGTAAGGATTATAATGAAGCAACAGTTGCAAGCGCACAGATGCTTGGAAAAGAGTCTCTGACTTCGTCCAATTTGAAGTATTGTAGCGGAAAAAAGTAGGACCTGGCTGTCAGCGCTCAGCTAGAGCTCGAAGGTTAAAGTGGTTCCAAGGCAGGTGCGGGCAGCTCAAGAATGAGAAGGTTTTCTTTAGTAGGTAAGCAGCAAATGGGGTTCGACATTTCGGTCAGAGCGACGACTTGACTATAAGTGTATAAAGAACTTCGACCTAAGTCAACCACAAAATATACAAATGAGCATATCATGATCATCTCTCTGATTACATTTTCCCATATTCAAGTTAATAATGCTTTTTAGAATAGTTATGTCACGATATGATGAACGAAAGATATCATCAATTAGATAACTTTAGTCATACTATTAATAAAAAACCTTTTAACACATATAATCTTTATTAAGTTTATATTCCTTAGATCACTTTTAACAAAAACAGAAAAACAAAATCTCTTTTTGCAACATTGCAAAGTTGATAAACCTTAAATAGCAAGCCTTAAATTTAATATTATCTTCTGTCTTAGGCAAAGTGTAGGAAAAATGCAAGTAATTCTCTGTTCCATAGAGAAAACACTTTCAATAAGTCTTCGCACTGTGCTCAGGGCACCTGCTGGTCAGACATTGCCCACCCAGACAACTCTCACTTGTTACACATGTTGTTGCACTTGATTTGATTCATGGCCATAGTTAGCATGTCTGTCGACTCGACTCAAGTCGCATCTCGACGATTTTCGCCTCTTCCCTAGGCTCGACTGGAGTGCTCATTCGAGTCGTCGCGTCACTGTCGTCGTCTGAGGTCGCACTGCCAATATGTTTGTGTCAACCAAAAATAAACAAAAAAAAAAACAACCAATGACAAGTTGATGACTTGAGCGCAGTGACGCGTTGGACAAGCGGCAAAATGTCCAGGCTGGAAGCAAACTAATCAAAATGCTGTGAAATGGAAGTTTTATGGCGATTTATAAGGTGAGCTTATGTTCCACAGAACGAACCTCTCCGACAGCACGTTTATTGGACATTAACGAGCCAAGGCTTCGCCTCTTAAATGATATTTTAAGCCAAGGGCGAAGCAGAGAGACGCAAAAGAAATACGTTTGACAGCATTTGACAATTGTTGTTTATATATAAATACATATGTACATATTTCTGTCATCTATCTTTAACTTTTTTGTTTGCATTTTGGAAAAACATAGAAATTTATATTGGATTTGCTGCTGCTGCTGATGCTGCTGCTGCTGCTGCTGGACATTGTTGTATTACGTTGTGTGTGTGTGTATGTGTGTGTGTGTGTGTGTGTGTGTGCGTGTGCTCACATCCTTTGCTTGATTTGTTTTTGTCTGGCATAAAATCACATCTTGTTATGCATGCCACAGCCAGACAGCCAAAGAAATGGACAAACGAATGGATGAATAGACTTTAAGAGTGGACGTCACAGCGCTGGCTCATGCCACAACCTATATATATTACAATATAATATCAGGGACCTATACTCGCTTCTATTTGCATAGTCCAAGCTTCTTATTTGTTGTGTGTATATATACATATGTATGTATAAAAAAAGGCAGCCTGCAGCTGGGAATTAAAATGGAAGCTGCCATGCTCTGGTTTGTTGTGTCGCGTTTTCATAAAATGAAAATAGAAATTCCAAAGAAAAACAAGTAAGAGTGCTCTACTGGAGCCTGCCTGACTAGACGATACCCTGATCCCTACCAAGAGCTAATATTGCAATGATTCTAAGCTTATTTTATCTAAACTTAACAATTCCAAAGCTCTGTATTCCTTACGGTAGTCCCACAGGCTTACAAGATTGCTGCGATCTAACGAACGTACAGACGGACATTACGACTCAGCTCATTGCCCTGATCAAGAATATATATAATATACCTCACGCCTCCTGCTGTCTGTTACATACATTATACCCCGATTGGCTTCAGAGTATAAAATAAAAATATGTATATTGTTTTCTTTTCACTAGAAAAAGTTTTTTTATTTACTTTCAATAGTAGTGGAGGCAGGCGCCAAGGCATTCGCATTGTATAGAATATATTTACAGATATTTGCAATGATTACTGAACCTTCTCGGTCCCGAAGCATTCCAATACAAAGTCAATTAAAGTCTAGTTAGGTTTGCTAAGAATATCCAGACTAATGAAAAATTCCAGCTTCATTTGAGCAATTTCCTAAAATATAATTACTTTGAAATTTGGTCTACAAATAGTATAAAACGAAAATAAATATGAAGCATGTGTTGGGGATAGTATTCGAGGACTGTTCGAGGCCTGTTCGAGGCACAACATGTGCCACTGCCATTAGTTAAATTTATGCCTGTTGCTAAAGCAAATACATAGTCTCTTTATTGTCTCGACTCCTGCTCCTTAGCTCGTGCTCATTAAGTATGCTCGACCCTAACCCAACCCAAAAATAAAACAGAACAAAAACATAAAGAAAATCCTCACACTCTCGGACGGCTGTTCGTAACGATTTGCTGCGACTAGTCCAAAAATGTTAAAGCAAATATTAAACGGAAATGTTTACGAAGGCTGACTTTTGCAGTTTGCTGACTGCGAGCGAGAGCCAGGCTCCATGGCATATTATTTTGCGTTTAGGCCCAACTCCCCACAATGCTATTTGTGTGTGTGTGTGTGTGTGTGTGTGGGGGTTGCTGCTCTACAAAAGGCATAGAAAATTAAGACATGTGCTCGAGTGCTAGAGGATTGGCAAATTGGGAATTGGTGCGAGCCGGTTCGACTTGGCTAACAAATTGATTTAAACTAAGTTGATTTTTATTGATACAATTCAATGAGCTCGGCTCAGCTCATCGCATTCCAAATGCAGGTCAACCAAACGGCTACGAGCCGAAAGACCCCAAAATACATACATTCCAGCTGCTCGCCAAAGGTAAACAACACAACATAACAACAACAAGAAGAAGAAAAAAACGGCAACATAGCAACATTCAAATTAAAGTTGCCTTTTAGCCTGAAGTGCTAACCAAAGTGCTCGCAATGATGCGTCTCATTTAAATTCTTTCCCTCACACACACACGCACACACACACACACAAAGAGTTTTCTGAAAAACCTCTTCAGCACTCACAACATGCTGAAATCTGGTTTGCCCCTAATGGCCTGCTAGCGAGTCCATTCGCTAAGCTGTCAAGCTTGCTGCGGCACGAGCTAACTCATGCACATAAAGACTTCAGACTGTCGTTAAATATGCAAACTTTGATTTTATAATTTATGGGGAAAAACATTTATAGAGAAATGCACAAGGCAAAAGACGCTTACCTGGCAAGGTATTGACAAGGTATTCCGTGTTCGTGCAGAAGCCATTGATATGCCATCTCGATAGGCAAAAGAGCGAAATCAACAAAATCATAATAAAAAGGCCATAACTGTGCTGCCAAGAGGAAAACATGCCGGGACGGGAATAAAAATAGAAAGGAGGCAGCGAAAAGAGAGCGAGAGAGAGAGAGAGGGAGAGAGAGAGAGAAAGGAAGGAAGAACTAAACATTGTCACAATGTTGCGGTGCCTTCATGAAAGACAAGCTGAAGACATGGCTTCGAAAAGGGAGCTGCAAAAAAAATAAAAGAAAAACAAAACGAAACAAAAAAGCAAAAAATAAGAAAAAAAATTGTAATGCAAAAAGCAAAGAAAACAAACGCTTAGATAACCACAACAGCAGAGCGTCATGGACACCGAGCGACGTGGCTGACAATAATGGCGCACAGACCGGAAATAGAGCAGGAAACGCCATCAGAGCAAGCCTCAGTCAACATATATTGGCTTAAATGTGGCATGTGGCATGCGGCAGGCGGCATGTGTGCAGCTGCCTTTTCAGTCTGGCTGGCCAAAAGTTCATTGCGAATAAAAATAAATATATCTGCTTAATATTCCCGCTTTCAATTTATGCCCAGGCCAATGACCAAAATGCGCATTCATATTTGGATTATCCTCAAGTCAGCTTCGTGCTGAGCGCAAACTTCTGCAAGCAAATTGTTATGCCGGGGCCGAGGCGCTATTTAACTGACTCTGTTCAAGGCACACATAAGGAAACAAAGTTTGCTTTTTATTGAATTTATGAAATGATTACGCAAACAGTTAGTAAATGGAATACTTTTTCAAGTTTTTACTCCTTGGCCAAAGTCAGTTGAGATATGAAGAGACATTTGAGCTTTGCATGCCGCCAATCGGATCAACCCGGCAGCAGCAGAGCCCCAACTGGGCAAGCTTTCAAAATCACTAAATTTTGATGTTCGACAGTCGCACTACTATTTTAATGAACAGCGCTGTATGTCAGCGATCGATTTGATTTACAGCAAATGTTGGTGTAACCTTTGTTTGAGGAACTACTAAATAACATTTAACTAGAAAATAAAGCAGAAATTAAAATAGAGGAAGCAATGAGCACTGCGTTTGGTAATACTCTAGTGTTGAGCGAGAGAGTCGCAGCGAGCGAGTGAAAGGCAGCGAACATGGCACAAGCGAGCGACAACAAGTGCGATTCACATATAAAAGGAGAAGAGACAACACAAAACTGAAGCTTCTAAGCCTGTTTCAAATATATAGAAACTAAAAGGCAGACGAAAATGCCTATTGGATATGCATTAGGATCACCTTCTTCCTCCATCAATTCATCGAAAAACTCTTGGCTTGCAGCTTGAAAACCCCTTTCAGAACTGGCCATTGTCAGGCATTTAATGAACAGATACCAAATGTTTTAAATGCACTCATGCATGCAGCGTTTAAGTATACGAAAGTATACACAAATATTTTGCTAGATAAAATTATTTTGCTAAGCAAAATGTTTACATTTACGTCGTAAAATCACGTCAATTTGCGTACGCTGTAAACTCAATCAAGTCAATCAGTTCAGGTCAGGCAGGCAGGCAATTGCTACATAAATTCGTAGCCCAAATGAATATTGAAAACAGAAGTACTAACTACTCGGCCACGCCCACAAACACACACACGCACGCCCGCCCGCACACACACACGTCTGCAATGCAATAAAATATCATAAAAATCCAGAAACAATAAACTTGATCGACAACAACAATGGGTAGCAGAGCAAACGCATATGTTTGGCTGTTTACGCAGCAGCTAGCAGTGCGTGAAGATACCCTGTAAATTGTGTAAAATCTATATCCAAACAACTCTTTATGCCTATAGCAAAGGGTACGGCAACACGTGTGCATGTTTGGTTTGATTGGGTCAAAAGGGGTCTAGGCGTACTTAAGTACGAACCGAAAAAAGGGTGTTTCGGGCCTGAGCTGGTAAATTAAACATTTTATAAGCGCTGCTCAGCTGAATTGAAATAAACGCAGATGTATGTGCATATATATATATATATATATAAATATATATATATATTGAGATGTATGAAAGCAGCCTCTAATGTGGCCAGCATGTGTGAAATATCAGCGACCAATTTATGGCGCTTGTGCGGCGCTGCCTTTTGTTTATAAATTACTGTGAACACACTCTCTCTCTCTCACACACACACTCACACACACAGTCGCACGCTGCAGAGCGGGCTTTTCCTCACTTTTCCAGCGCCTCGTGCTGCGCAGCGTCACCAAATTAAATTTAATGAGCAGCTGTCGCTTGGCCACAAAGAAAAGGTTCACTCAGCAATGCGTCTAAATCAAATTAACATGCAGTTGCAAATTGTCCGAGTGGAGCGAGTTGGGGCTGGGCTACCACCGCATTGGTTCCGTTTTATGTGCTCTGACGTGTCTCGCACATAATTCGCATAAATTTGCTGTAATTGTGCCAAGCTGCGACACGACCATGCTCAAGCTGCCAACACAAATGTGTATAGATATATATATATATATATATATATATGTGTATATATATGTATATAAGTATATATATCTATATATATATAGCGTGGACCGACAAAAGTCAAAAGCTGTAAAAAAGGCGGAAAATGTGTTGCGCTCTGATGTATAGCGCCAGTTTTTGCAGGCGAGCGGAAGGACTTTTTTTTTTTTTTTTTTTTTTTAAAAAAAAATGATTACATTTTATTAAAAAATACCTCTGTCTATCGACTGGGCGCTTGGAGTCGAAATTAGACTATGAACAGGAAATTATTTAATCAAAATAAAGATTGCATGCTTGAGCTGAAGAAATGACGTGAGCTAAAAGATTTTCAGAACTTATAGGAAATTCCATGTGAAGCTTTAAAGATGCTTTTAGTGTACACAAAATTTGCAACTGCAGAGAAGAAATGAGAGAAAGAGAGAAGCGAAGAGACAAGTTCATTCACATAAACTCATTTTATAAATGTTGCTAGTCACCTAGAAATATTTTCATAAATTATTTAATGAAAATAAGTAAAATAATTATAAAAAAATATATAAATAAAATAATAAAAATAAATAAAAATGAAAACAAAATTCAATAAATATAAATAAATTTAAATTAATTAAAATATTTATATATAAAGGAAGATCTATCAATCAGTGGCATTTATTGCATATTATTTGTTAAGCAGTTTTCATTTCATAAACGAAAAATTAATGCACAAAATATAGAAAGCATAAGTAAATACATCAATGAGCGAACGGCAGGACAGTTGACGCATAGGTCAAAGTGCCAGAACTAAAAAAGAGTAGCCTCAAAACATAGAGAAAACCTAAACAGGTATAGTAGAGTTTGTCGAAACACAGACATCAAGACATGACATATTGGAAATATGAATAATCAAATAGTAACTTACACAACTTTCAGTCCAAAGCCAATTGACCTGATGCAGTTCACATCTATTTTATGGCTTTTGCGTTTTTACCTAATTGAATTGACTTTCGCTTTGAGAGATAATGAAATTAAAGTGACTTCAGTGGCTACCAAAACGCTCACGAATTGTCGCATTGAATAGAGTTCGGCTGGCAGTGTTTACAATGTCGTGCTACCTCGAAGTTCTGCTGAAGCTGCTCGATATAGTCACCAAAATTTTCGCTTTTAATGAATTTAACTTTGATCGTCGACGAAATAAAATGGTTACTAGTCGGCTGTTGCACTGGTACATGAGAATATTGCATTGCATCGTCATTTGGCCAGTTAGTCTAATAGTGTTTGGCTGCTATGTCACGATTCGGGAGGTGAAGACTCTGACACTGCAATACATGCTGATACGGTTAAGTGTCTACATTTTTGCTATACGCTATGCTTGCAGCGCTCTAATAGGCTGGTACATCCTACACCATCGCCGTGAGCTCTGTCAACTGCTCAATCATTTCTTGCGGCTGGCGAAAATGCATCGCGAGATCTTTGGACGAGACGTCCATGTGCCGTGGCTCAGACTAACAACTCATATTTTACGTGAAATTTATTTGGGCTTCTACTTTAATCCTCTCAGTTTTGGCTTCGCCGGCTCATTGAATTTCATAACTGGTAGATTACCATTTTTGTTCTTTCCACTTGATATTGGCCTGATGATTCATCATAATATGATTGAATCCTTGGCTGAACACTTCGATGACCTCCCCCATTCCCGACATCTCAGTCGATCGTGCTTAGCATACTTTGAGCAATTGCTGCAGCTAAAACAGCAATTGCAACAGTTTAGCTGGATCTCGACCACAACTAGACTGGCCGTCGAAATAACGACTATGATGATGCTGTGCGCTATAGAATTTTGGCTGAACTTCATATCTGGTGATATGATATATCTAGCGAGAATAGTCCTGGAATGTTTGCTCATGACAAACATGTTGCATAATATAAGGATGGCCAGATTTATCGAAGTGACGGAGTCCAAGATCTTGAATCAGTTCTATCAAGATGAGATACTGTGCAGCCTAAAGTATCCAAGGACGACACGAAACTGGCGACTGGAGAAGGTAATTGCTTACTGAGTTGCTGGTAAATGCATTGACTTCTAAATGATAACTGTTACCTGTCCTTTTCAAGTTGGAACAGATTTATGTTAAGCGCTGCACCAAACACGAACGCTCTGCTTCCATATCGAACTACATTTACGTGAGGCGCACTGTAGTTCTCTGCGTCGTCGACTTTATAATCTGTAATGTCTTTCTGATGAGCAGCTTTAGCTTAAAATATATATATAACTGATTTCTAATTTTACTATATAAAAACAGCAATAACAAATTAAAAAAATATTATTGAATAAATTTCAAGAGACGAGAAGTGAAGTGAAGTGAAGTGAAGTGAAGCGAAATGAAGTGAAGTAAAGAGAAGAGAAGACAAGAGAAGGGAAGACATGACACAAGAAGGGAAGAAGAGAGAAGAAAAGTGAAGTAAAATGAAGCGAAGAAGAGGAGAGGAGAGGACAGAAGAGAAGAGAAGAGAAGAGAAGAGATGAGATGAGATGAGATGAGATGAGATGAGGTGAGATGAGATGAGATGAGATGAGATGAGATGAGATGAGATGAGATGAGATGAGATGAGATGAGATGAGATGAGATGAGATGAGATGAGATGAGATGAGATGAGATGAGATGAGATGAGATGAGATGAGATGAGATGAGATGAGATGAGATGAGATGAGATGAGATGAGATGAGATGAGATGAGATGAGATGAGATGAGATGAGACGAGATGAGATGAGATGAGAACAGATGAGATGATATGAGAAGAGAAAATAAGAGATGAGAAGATAAAAAGAGATGAGATAAGAAGAGATGAGGTGAGATGAGGTCAGATGAGAGAGATAAGAAGTCAAGTGAAATGAAGCAAAATGAAGAGAAGTGAAGAAGAGAAACGACACGAGAAGCGAATAGATCAATTAAAATCGATCCACAAAAGATGGAAACATTAAGAAAGTCCACTTAGAAGAAAACTCAACAATTACTTTCCCATAGTAAAGTTCCATAGTAGTCGGATGATCACTCGATATAATACCCGATTTCGAATTGAATGCCTTTATATATTTGTCTGTATTCTGTGATGAATTATTTCTTTGCTCAACAAAAAGTAATGAAATACATTATTTAATCAGTTTTCATCGCTGGTCGTTGAACTTAGTGTACTTATAGCAATGAACTTAGTGGTGTTTTATGTCTAATTTGAGTTTAACTTTTGCAATTGCTTCACGAACTTTGCTGTTTGTTGTTTCTAGTCGCCTCAAAATATTTTCATAAATTAATGACAAGTCAAGTTAATTATAATCCTATACATATATATATATATATATATATATATATAAGCAAGAAATAGCAGAAATAATATTTGCCGAGCAATTTTCATTTAAATGCGTTTTGCCTAGACAAAACATTTGCTCATAAACAGCAAGGCTTCAGCTGCCACAGACGGACTGTTGGTCAGAAAGTGGAATACGAAATACGAAAAGAGATGCTTCGACCATGAACCCAGCACATTTGTTAGCCCAGCAAATTGGAAACAAAACTATAAATAATTCGCACAAAATATGGAGAGCCATAAGTAAATGCATAAATGAGCCACACCCACAACGGGGATTGCTCGGCAAAGCTCACACAATCATAAATCAACGCTAATAGCAACGATTAATTTCTAGCGAATACCGAGAAAAAGAAACAAAGCAAAAAAAAAGTGGGCGAGAGGGTCGCAAAACTTCACTGTAGGCTGCCTCGCACAAATTAGGCAAATTAAAATGCTGCTAAGAGCTTGTTGATTGCCAGCCGAGAAAGACAGTCGAAAACATACCCATATATCATGCGCGCCTGGCTGCAGCAGTGGGCGCCTAATACAGCTCAAACAGAACCTTCCAGGAAGCCGACAGCCTAAACAGGTGTTAGCTCTGAGCCGAGCTGGCCCAAAAGTAGGCAACACGACAATTATGATGAATGAGACAAGTTCGTTGTCAAATAAATTATGAGGGAGTGCGTGCATGATGTGCGAGGCAGCAGGGCAGCAGGGCAGCAGGGCGCAGTGAGTAAACATCAATTCACAATGTATACATATGCTTTCGCAGCGCCGTTCCGCAGGCTATAAACGGGAGTAGTTGACTCAAAGATGCCCTGTAGTTAGCTATAAGAGAATAGGCTGGCTTCAAATACATTTAGTTTATTTTGAGTGTGAATCAAGCGCTTCTCTTTGTCTTAATGTATCCATATGGATAAGTTATCTTTCTGAATTTCCCAAGTCCAATTGCCTTAACGAGTTATACAAAGAGTTTAGCAGCTATAGACGCAAATTGCCTGCTGCTTGAATTAATTATGCTCGGGCAAAAAGCGAACGCTATGCGCTGTGTGAAGTGCTGTTGCTTGATTAATGGAAACGTAGCGCAGTGTGCAGCCCGTGCTCGGCCAATTAGCATGCCACAGTTCGCATCTGTTTTATGACTATGCGTTTTTTTCCTAATTGAATTGACTTTCGCTTTGCGAGATAATGAAATTCAAGCGACTTATCATCCAGAGCGCGCCTAAACGTTCACCGAATTGTCACATTCAATTGAGTTCGGCTGTCAGTGTTTATTATGTCCCGCCAACTCAAAGTTCTGCTGAAGCTTCTCAATATTCTAAGCAAAATATTCGCCATCAATGAATTTAGTTACGATCGCCAGCAAAATAAGTTGGTTAGTTGTCGCTTCTGGCATTGCTATATGAAGATAGTGCATCGCATCATCATTTGGCCAGTTACTGCACTGTTCGCATATTTAATCACGGATCGAGCGACGAAAGAACTGAACCTTCAACTAATTCTTCTACGGTTAGGTGTCTACATAGTTGTTATACGCTATGTTAGCAGCGCTCTAATAGGCTGCTACATCATACGTTATCGCCGTGAGCTCTGCCAACTGCTCAATCATTTCTTGCGGCTGGCGAAAATGCATCGCGAGATCTTTGGACGAGACGTCCATGTGCCGTGGCTCTGGCTAACAACTCATTTAATAAGTGAAATCTATCTAATTTTCTATTTTACTCCTATCTGTTTTGGGCTATTCGGCATACTGAGTTTCGTAACTGGAAGATTATTTTTGCAATTTTATGTGCTTGATATTGGCCTGATGCTCCATGTCAGTATGATTAGGTCGTTGGCCAAACATATCGATGAGCCCGTGCATGCACGAAAAATCCAACGATCTCGTTGCATCGAATACTTTGAGCAATTGCTGCTGCTAAAGCAGCAACTGCAACAGTTCAGCTGGATCGCGACAACCGCTAGACTGATCGTAGAAATATCGTTTGTGATCTTGATTTGCATTGTGACTTTTTGGCTGCACTTCTTATCGGGCAGAATTATTTATCTAATACAAATAGTTTATGTCTGTGTGCTCATGTCCAACACGACGCACAATGTATGCATGGCAAGGTCCATCGAAGCAACAGAGTGCAACGTATTGAATCAGATGTATCAATATGAGATGCTGAGCTCCATAAAGTATCCAAAAACTACAAGAAGAAGACGATTGGAAAAGGTAAATATATGGATTGCATTTTCTGATTGAAATCGAGTTTCAATATACCAAATTTTCCCTTTTCTTGTCAAGCTGGCTCTAATCTACTTGAAACGCTGCACCAAAAGGCAACGAAGTGTTTCCATTTATAATTATATTTACATCAGCCGCACTCTGGCTGTGAATGTCATCGACGTTATAGTCAGCAATGCCGTTCTGCTGATCACTTTTAGCCTCAAATATGAACATAGAAACGAAATATTTTCCAAACATTATAAGAATACAGCCATAACTGATTTAAAGCTCAAAATAGTATCGGGCATGCCAAACAACATATGATTAACTGCATATTTGTGTTTAGTTTTATGGCTTTATAGCCCACTGTAATGTTCGTGTTAGCTCTACACCAATATAATAAAATAAATTATTTAATCATGCTTAATCGATGGTCGTTGAACGTTTTGTATAGCATATATAGCAATTAACTGAATGACACTTGGCTTTATGTATCATATTGATATCTTTGTTGTGTTTATCTCTTGGAGCGTTAGTATTTACCATGTCCTACTGCCTGATAGTTGTGTGGCAATCGCTTAACGCAGTCAACAATATCTATCAAATGCACGAATATATGAAAGTTAAGAATACGTCACATACGCTTCATTTGACTATAAAGTCTACAATTGCTGCTAGTCTATAGTCATCAGCGGCTAACAATACGAATGCAGATTTCCTCGTACTGCAATGCGAATGTGCAATGTCCTGATCCACATTCAAAGGATAAGCATTGGATAATCCTCTAGTATGTGACAGAGTCAACAGATTCTTGGGCAGGCATTAACAGCTGCGTTGATACAAGTGCTATGAGTTTTTATTATGCTTCATTGATTTCGAGACAATTCACTTACTAAGAGTTGTGTCAAACTCACTTACATTCGACCAATACTAACAATATTTGTATAGTTTGTCTAACTGATGTAATGGAGATTCATTTGGAATACTTATAATGATTGGCTTAACATATTAACCATACATATTGACCATATTCTCATTTCCAAAAGCTCCGACTTTTCCTTTACATAATTATTGCATTTCAAACCAAGCCAAGTTATGTACAGATGCAGCAATCTATGCTGACGTGCTCGTCTCTCCGAAAAGCTAAAGATTTTATTTAGTTTTGTTATCAACTAGGAAAAGTTTTCTCACTAATAAATTTTGCTTTTGCTCCACAATTAAATTACTTCTATTACTATGATGTTCTTTTTATGTCCCAATACTCGATGGATTTGTATCTAAGGGATGCTTGTAAGTAGATAAAGACGTCAATACTGTAAATAAAGAAACCTGAATGAATCACAAAGAGAATAAAGACAAAAACACCTGAATAAATCAATGCCATCAGCATACGCAAACCATTTTCCAGTCACTACTTTCTGGTTAACATGATTGTGGATTGTCCGGATAGTCGAAACAGAAACGAAAATGTAAAAAGTCATGAAGATAGCCAGAGCTCTGCAGCAATTATATCTGCCTGGCTAGCACAGCGCACAGTTGAGCACATTGAGAAGCTGAGCATCTTGTATACCGCAATTTGTCTAACAACGACATATGCTTTGCTGCCATTGAAGGTGGTTTCACCAGGAGTTACCTAAACTATAGCCACGTGAGTCGTTCTTTCAATCTGGCAGCTCATGCAACTACTTCCCAGAGTACTGGTAGCATTGGCCAAGAAAACATTCATATTTATATGTATGTCAACATATGTCGATGCCTAGCCAAATGAACTCGTTTATTAAATACAATTGATATCGATCGATAAATTTCACTGTGCATATAGCCATTAGTTGGATGACCAACAGATTATAATTATAGTTCATATATATAAATATATTTATGCACATTAGTTTGATTATGTTCTACTCTGTCCAGTTTCGGCCCTGTTGTACTATCCTCAAAGTTCTGCTATATTTGCTTGGTGAACTCAGCAAGATTATAGCTCTAAATGTTTAGAGAATCGATGATTGTCTTCCACTTTCTGGTATTATTATCTGATGATATGTCACCTGCTCTTCATCTGGCCAATAAACCTGTTTCTGCTGACATATCTGAAAGACGAGCGACCCAATCAACAGTTGCGCTGTGTAGTTTGTATATAGTAAAAGGTCTGATTCGTCGCTTATTTCTAACGAATATGATGCGAATATTCATGCAAACGAAATGGAGAAGAAGATTCTGCAGCGATTGTATCAACACGAATTGCTCGGCAAGTTAAAAGATCAAAATCTTAGACTATAAAATCGCATGGAGAAGGTAAAGCATTTCTGAAATATCGTTTAGGAACTGATAGTAAATGCAGTTTTTCCTGTTCAAGCTGGAGGGACTACACCTTAACAGTTGCTCGTTGAGAGAACGTTGTATTACCATCTTCAACTATATCCATACACAGCCTCCATTGATTCTGGAACTGTTGAATTGCCTTTGTACGACTGTTCTGCTCTTGATAAACTTTAGCTTCAAATATGAAAACTCAAATGGTTTCATTTCTAATGTTACCATATTGAAAATACAATCTTGAGCGAACGAAAATGCGAAGAAACGAACCAAAACTTGTTCCTTTAGCTGTATCTATGATCAATTTACTATCGAACTATTATAAACTATTATCAAGCGAATGCAATTTAAAGAATAATAAAACTGGTCACGCCTATCACATCAAGTTCACCGCAAATATTTACCCAGTTTGTTGGCCATAGAAAACAAATTGATTTCACAAGTTAGCAAAAAAAAAAAAACAAAAAAAAAAAAAGAAAACAAAAAACAAATCACGTCACGAACGTTATTTTCAATCATTTTTATCAGTCTATTGTTATTAAACTAAACAATTTATCAAACCCTCACTAAACTGTGCATATAAATATGAGTGAAAAGAGTTGGCTTTTAGGCAACTGCACATAGGATACCCTAGAATATAAATCTTTACATAGACATATATATAAATATATATTTGTAAAGTGAATTGCATCGGCAAAGGCTCTCACTCGATAGATAAATAAAGTTTTTAATTTTGATTTAAAATAAACATATGTAAATAGTCTTTTTTTTATTGTGAATTTAAATCTGCTAAACTGCAACTTGTTTGCGCGTCGACTCCCTGCGCTCGTCGAATTTATTGAAATTCATATTAATTGGTTTTTGGCTGCAAACGTGTTTGCACACACTTTGTTTACACATGTCCGCCCATAGCGGGGCAGTTAATGGCTTTTCATTTGAACAACCACGAAAATTGTTTGACCAATTGTTTTAGAGCCACTCGATATGTGATATTTGGTATTTGATATATTTGCAAGCGATTTAACAAATGTTTCTATTTCTATTTCTATTTATTTAATTTCTTTTTTTTCCTTTTTTTTTTTTTTTTTTTTTTTTGCTGCTTGCGGGTAGTTTTTAGACAGCGCTGGAAAAGTGTTTTGTTACATACAAATCGATTTTTAAAGCGAAATAACAAATAAATTTTAGTTTTATATATTTTGGCAATTTAAATTGAACTTGTTGCTGCCTTTCTTCCATGTTTAAATGGCCAATAAATGTAATAATCTTAGCCCTAGCTGCTGCTGACTTTTCCTTCCGCATTAGTCGCACTTGACTGCGTCCACAAAAATGCGCATTGGGCCAAGCAGGTGGCAAGAGCTGTGGCTGCATGGCACGCGCAGACAATAAGACGCGCGCATCTCCTCACCTCAGCCACGGTTTGATCCACCTGCCGCTAGCTGGCGCCACTTGTAATTGCAGTTTTTGTGCGCTCACGTTTCAACTTATTTGTTTTTTTTTTTTTTTTTTTTTTGCTATGACTTTACTTGCACTCGAACTTGCAATGGCGGCACACGGCGTAGCCAACAAGTTGCGGTTTACACGTGCACGAAATTGCAAGCAAGCTCGAAACTATTTCCGCTTAGCAGATTCAAACAGATGTTTCGACATCAATATTGATATATTGATATATAACATTTGTCATTTGATCGTGAGGTGAAGATATTTACATTATAAGATTTATGCTGTCTGTAACTTCAGTAGCTTTCACACGATATTTAAGCCAGATATTTCCATGTTATTACGTAAAATATCTGGTTTAGCCAAACTTTTCTCTTACAATACATACAGATCGGACGGAAATTCGTTTTCTTCTATATCTGCCAGATACTTAAGCAATGCCATCGACTTGATAGCTTCAGTCTGTAGCCAACTCGTCGCACAGTTGAAAAGTTTAAGCATAAATATAATTTGTTTGCACTTTAGCCAACAATCAGAGGGAAATTGATATAAAATGAAGCATATATTGACGGCAGAGAGCAACTTGCCTTCAAGAAGACCCAGACAAATCAATTTAGCATTGGCAGAGAGCTAACATCATGAATCAGCTCATACACAATTACGAATATCGCATTGCCAGCAAAGCTGATAGACCCAATGCTTAAGTAGCCTTGTGAATATGCAGGAATGTTTGATATATTTCAAATAAACGGCAGGTAAATATAAGCGATTAAAGTAGCTAAAATATAAAATAAAATAGAATAATAAAGTCCAAGTAAATTGCCATCATAACTGTTACTCTATCAAATTTTAATAAGCTTAAGCAAAATATAAAGTCTTTGATTATATATTTTCCATATAAATTTTAACGCCGCTATTTCATGCCCGCTGCCGTTTGCGATTTGAGCTCCGACAGGAATTTTATTGTACATAAATATACAGATTATTGCGTTCACTTGATGGCTCCGTCTTTGCACAACTTTTACAGCATTTAACTCAACAATAACTCAATTCATGAAACGTGCGCGCACAAGCCGCTTTTGAGTCAGAATCTTTTATGTATCTCATGTGCGGCAAGTGTCATTCTTAGCTACGGCACCTGGCCAACAACCATTCAGTGTGCGAGCAAACTGTTTGTAATCTCTGAAATCACTTTTTTTCCGGAAGGCCACAAAGAATTTCGATTGAAGTGGAATGCGAATTCGAGGAAATTAAAGCACATTAAAGGCATTAAAAAAAAAAATTGAAATGTTGATTCAGAGCGGATAAGAGTAAGATTTGAGGGCGGCATTTAGCCAAGGCCTAATCACACTTCTGCCATGCCTATTTGTTGGCCTTTTGGCCAACGCTGGCAATATATCAAACGAGATGGATGTTATTTGATGCTCCCGCTGTCGCCGTGGCACCCTCGGCAGCAATGCCGTCGCTATCGTGCTTAGAGCCCTTCACATCAATTACTTTGAATGTTTTGTGGCTCTTTAGCAGCAGCCGCGCCGCATCTGGCTGTTTTGCCCCTTTCAATTGAACAAATGCGAGTTCGAGGCACTAAAAACGAGGGCAAGGACCTGCCTGCAGAAGGAGGCTCGGGCGGGGCGGGGCGGGATGGGGTCAGCAAAAGGAGCGGGAGCGGGAGCAGGAGCAGCAGCAGGAACAGGGACAGGGTCAGCAGTCAGCAAACAAATTCGCGCCATGTGAGGGGCGCTGTGGCAATCGTGGTTTTTATGGTCGCTGATTTCATTTCCACGAGCTGCTTTTAGTATAAGGTTTCCTCTACTTTTTTTTTTGCTGGCTGGCCAAAAGCAGCTGGCCAAGCATATAAATTAAATGATGTTGCAGCAGCGTTGAGCGATTGAAATTAGGCTGCAGCAGGCGCCACTTGAAGTCTGATGCAGCGCGACCTCTCTCTCCCTCTCGCTCCCTCTCGTTCCCTCTCGCTCTCTCTATCTCTCTCTTCTGGTAATTGCATACTTTGTGGCATTCTATTACATTCAAATTAGTGAAATACTTTGCTGCCACATTCCCGCTGTGTGCTGAGCGCTCCCACTGCGCATATACAAATAGATTTTATAATGACCTGTGAGCTAGCCGCTCACGTGCTTCGCTTATTTAAATAGAATTTAAAGAGCTAGTGTAATATATGAGAAAAAATGGATCAATCAAGAGCTTGCAATGCAGAGGCAGTAAAAGATTTATAGCTTATAGAGTAACCAGTAACAGTGCTCTTGATCAGACTGCTAGACTAGAATAAGCCAAGTTATGCTTAAGCAAGCAAATAAAACTATCGATTTTTATCGATGATAAGAAAAAAATGTGATGAGTTATCGAAAAAAAAGGATAAACTTGTGCTGTGTTTGGCATACACGAGTAAACATTTAAAACATCCAGTCTTAAACAATATTTTCGCCACTAAGAGATCAGTTTATTGCCTCATTAAGAGATCACCTATCGCGTCTGTAGACGCGTCATTGGTCGTCGCACTGTTCGCTACTATTCACGAGTTTATGTATATAATAATCAATCAAGAGTTAACTTTGCAGAGCTGTCAAAGCAGGAGAAACTCCACTAAGCGAGCGATAATCAGTTTCCCCTATGATCGAACTACGTAACGAGCGCCGGCTCTGTCAGATCGAGCCGCTGCGCTGTGAGTACAAACATGCACGCAAAGTGTGGAGAGCAAAGCGGAACAAATTATCTCTTTACAAAATACAAATTTCTTACACTCTAATATATTGGAGGCTCTTAGTTACAATGATTGCTGCGACCAGTTAGCATACAAATAAAGATCGATGAGTAGAAAGCATATAAGAGAAGCTTTAGATTATCTACAAAAAGGAAACAAAGCAAATTGAGAGCATTCAATCGACACACAGAACAGAATAGGAAAAGTGATCAAAGGCAACTTTAAGCAACCATAGTTGCATAGAACTGCAACTCGTGGCTTCATCCGTCTGATCTGGCACTAAGAAATAAAACGAGCAACAGCCTCGAGTTTCAAGGAGTGCATGATGAAAGTACGCTAACATGCATGGTCATACAACTTCAAGTCTTCACCGATGAACAGCGAGGAGAACCCTACTCAAAGACTTCCAACTGCACCAGAGGTAATCAGAGATGGATAGAGCAAAGATACTGCAGACATACTTTTACTACTTTAACTACAAGTTAGCATATATAAACAATAGTTTCCATCTAGACAACATTTGGTAAATTTAAGCGTCATTTCAGGCAGCACACTTCAATATATAGCATGCTATTAAAGCGAAAACTTAATATAAACTCTAACTAAATTTGCAGTTTAAAGTCCGTCATGAACCAAGTTTCATAATTATTCTAATTTCTATATAGGCAGAGGCACATGCTGTACAAGCATATTCCATTGGAACAACAAATTATGCAATTAGAAACAAGCTTAGCTGCTAATAGCTGGCATTTATAACTTAAGCCGTTGCCAAGTATAAGAAACGAATACCAATTTGTTATGAAGAAGCCGAAAAGTTTCAACAACTTGAACACGCAAACTTTATAATTGCCCCCAGCTCCGAATGTACTTTGGCAACGAGGACCTGTTGCAATTAGCACTAGGCCAAATGCCAGTCTCTGGTGACGCATTAAAAATAAATAAAGCAACTACAATATTGAGTGTCCGACATGGCGTTTAGCAGTCACCAGGTGCCAATTTAAGCGGCTCACAAATTGTGTTATCAACAGTTGAAAGCATAACCCTGGGCCCAAAGGCCCCAAACATGAGGTTGCCATGAGCCCGTTCGTGGTGAGTGCGGCACGTGCTGTTGTCGCCTGGACTTTGGACTTAGAACTGGGTATGCATGCATTACGCTGCTGCGTTGACCTGGCCACTGTGACAGGTGTTGTGTCAATCCTCAATGGCATGCCAGAAAAGTCGCCTGTCCGATATCAGACAGCAGACAGCAGACATGAGACATCAGACATGGACGACTGTCAACAAGCGCCAACGTCAGCCAAGTTGTTGGACATGTCGATGTCGTCGTCTCTCCATTAGAGCCGCTGTCAAAGCGGCATGCACATATTGAAAAAGGGGGAGATTTGAGTGAGTGAGTGAGTGAGTGAGGTGCGGGCTGAATTGTACCATTCAGCGTGTGCAGCTATGCAAATGATGCACCAACTTCAAAGAAATGGCTAACAGCATAAAAGCCAGCACAGTGCGTAGTAGAGCTGCTAACAGCTCAGCAGCTGAGAAGTCAAAGTTCGCTCAGCCATGCCAATAAAGCGAGCTGTCTTATTGCAGACTTAATGCTTCGCTGGCTGGCTGGCTGGCTGGATGGTTGGCTGGTTGGCTGGCTGGCTGGGTAAAAACGCATGTTGGCGGAAATTGTTTAACAAAAGCAGGAAATGTTACACACACGCAATTACATAGACACACGATACCCCGCCCTCCCCCAACTCAACTTGGCACACATCTGAGCCACGTTACGTATACGCAATGTACGCCCGCGTGTTGACAACACTTTGCAATTGGGTTAATTGTACATTGGCTGACTGCGACTCACTAATGCCAACTCTCTCTCTCTCTCTCTCTCTCTCTCTCTCTTTCTGTCAGTGTGTTCTTCAAATGTGGGTCATTGGCTCAGAGCTGGCGCTTGCTTTGGATAACATCTTCAACTTGCTTCAATGCCTTTCAATTGCAGTTCATAAAAATAAACATTTAACTACGCAAAATGCTTGAACATTTCTAAATTTAATTGCAGCCAGCGACAACTAGACAAATGCTCGTCAATACAAAGTCTCTATCTCTCTCTCTCTCTCTCTGTCTCTTTGTCTCTCTGTCTGTCTTTCTGTCTGCTGTCATCCCCAGCAGGCAACTCAGCCAACGCAGCCAGACAAACCCAATCGCAACACGTGCGGCTATCATTTGCCGCTTACACACCACTTGATAAGCCCTTCGTGGCATTGCTGCTTGCTTGCAGGCACTGTATTATGGCTGCTGCTCGTCGACCCCCTTGCTGCCCCATAAATATATGCAAATATATTACGTGATTTCTAGCTGAGATTCGCTCATAAAGCAAACAACTAGTCGAACGCTGCAGCGAGTGGAATTTACCCCAAAAAAGAAAACTAATGCAGATAGAGACAGAGAGAGGGAGAGAGAGACAGAGAGAGCGAGAGAGCAGCTGGAATTGCTTTCACATGTCAACCGACTATGCGATGCTCTGCAGCTGCTCACAAATCTCATATTCAATTATTAATCAAACTAATTTTAAGCTCTTTGGCTTATGTCATCTGCAATTATTGTGCAGCTCTTTGCTGCTGTTGCTGCTGCTGTTGCTGTTGCTGTTGTTGCCTTCTTTTGTTTACTTAATTGATGGGGCAGTCGGTTGGAAAATAAACAATTAAATCGCATTAAACATTTACTTAACGTGCTTTAATGTTTATGCCTTGCAATTATATGTTAATTAGCACGTTGTTGCATTTTATTTTTCGCATAATAATTAAAACACATTTAATGAGGCCGCAAATTTGCATAGTTAATGCAAAGTGCCACGCCGCCTCAACCCCCCCCCCCCACCCACCCACCCCCTCCCCCACGCCACACAGCCCCTCCACCAGCCACTGATGTCGATAAACGCTGAATCAAAGCCAAACAACGAAATGGGTTAACAGAAAAAAAAAGAAAAAAAGAAAAAGTTTCTGCGACGGAAGTCATTTAAAACACATTTCAACGCCTCGTTTCGCACAAAGTTGCTCAGGCACCGCTCGAGGTGGTCTTTTGGGTGGGCGCTCAGGGCGGTGCTCTCTGCATACGAGCGCAGCGCATATGCCGCTTTATAATTTCCATTAAGCACACATTAAACAAAATTGCATGCAATTCCAAATGAATTAATGAACCGAGCAATTTGTGCAGCACAGTCAAAGACATCGGGCATGGAGCCTAGGGCTGGGGAGACCACAGCAAATTTGACACGTAAATGCAAATGGCAGGAAGGAAGTTGCACTTAAGCCTTAAAAAATAAGTATAAACCCTGCAGTCGGGTGATCCACACTGCATAATACTTATTCATGGCCGAAAAACAGCTGTATCTTTCTGGGTTAAGGGAGAAGGAAAAGTGTCTGCGGTGACTTAGCTGCGCCATTTCGGAGCTTTAGCTTTAACTTATTGGAAGATGTAGTTTTTTCCTGATGTTCTACGTCTCAATTGGTATATATATACAATTTTGGACATATCAATAGAGCAGGTTTACAGTAAATTAGTCATTCTAACTTCAAAACTGAAGCAGATAAAGATAAACAGATAAAGATTTACACGATTTGCATTGTCCCCAGTGGGCGTAGATATAGTAATATAATTGTTGGCCAATTTAAGCATTCTAGCACCTGTAATAACGTGTTTTATGACATATCGGAAAATGCATTTTCCTATTTGCCGCGCCTCTAGCGGGCATATCGGAAAAATCTGAACACTTTATCACACGAGTATTTAAGTAAAATTTCAAGACTCCAGTTTCAATAGTATCGAAATGGATACGCACAGACGGACGGACGGATGACCGGACAGACGGACGGATCACCGGACAGACGGACGGATGGCCTGACAGCCGGACGGATCGCCGGACAGACGGACGGATCGCCGGACAGACGGACGGATCGCCGGACAGACGGACAGATCGCCGGACGGATGGCCGGACACACGGACGGATGGCCTGACAGATGGGCGGATGGCATGACAGCCGGACGGATCGCCGGACAGACGGACGGATCGCCGGACAGACGGACAGATCGCCGGACAGACGGACGGATGGCCTGACAGCCGGACGGACGGACGGATGGCCTGACAGCCGGGCGGATGGCCGGACAGAAGGACGAATGGCCTGACAGCCGGACGAACGGACGGATGACCGAACAGATGGACGGATGGCATGACAGAAGGATGGATGGCCTGACAGCCGGACGGATGGCCGGACAGAAGGACGGATGACCGGACAGAGGAACAGGCAGACGAACAAAGCCAATATACTCGTTTCACTTCATGACTGAGTATAATTACTTTTAAGCACTGCAAAATTAATTTAATAATTAATGATTTTTGTCATACAAAGAAGAGGCTCCATCACTCCAGCAGCTCTTAAAGTCATGTGAAGAACATGTCTGAGTGCCTTTCACAGTCTATATAACTTGAGTAAAATTTTACATTCCAATTATATGAGTGGACATAAAGTTGCTTCAGCCTATTTATTTGCTCAGCATAATATGTGACGAAGTCGTGAAGCCGAGTTGAGGCTCTTCATACTTAATGTGCTTCAGCTAATTTGGTTTTTTATTAAGCGGAGCTGCGGCTCAAGATTTGTGCCCCAACCCAGAGCGCGCACACGTCACACGCCGCTGTCGAGGTGTCGAGTGACGTTGGCTGTTGCTCCTGCAGGGCTGCCTTGCTGACAGCAGCAGCACCAGCAGCAGCAGCAGCAGCAGTAGCATCAGCAGACAGCGAGCGAACATGTCTGGCTTGCGCCTTATTCGAAGTCCAACAACATGTACATGTTTATCACGCTGTAAATATATTGTAAATAAAAATGGGCAAGAGCTAGCTCGACTATTAAAATACGCTGGAGAAAATTAACTGAGCTAACTGAGTTATTGGTATGAAGAGTTGGCTAGACTTTGAAAATACCCTGGAGAAACTTAAGTGAGGCACTCTTCGAGCTTCACATATCTATGCGAGTTATTGGCAGCTGCACAAGAAGAGCTTGCACGACTATTAAAATACCCTGGAGAAAGCTAAATGAGGCCTGCATAGGTATATCTATGAAAGTTATTGGCAGCTGCATTTGTAGTTAAATGCCAGAACTTTTTTAGCGTAGAAATGTGTAAGAATATGGCCAAGGCATAGCTGTAACACCACTGTATGTAAGTATATATATATATATATATATATATATATTACTCCACAGGCAGCGCTGGTGCGCTGCGTCCTTGCCCCATCCATGCCTGGCTGCTGTTTTAATGCAGTTGCCGTTTGCCTATGCCTACAGTGCGGCGCTTACAAATGTTTACGGCGCTTAAATAACAAATTTATGGTGGGGAAAAGCCAAAGTGGCTTTTAAAATTAACTGCGTTAATAAACAGATACATATATACATATATATGTATATAGATATATATATATATATATATATATACATTTAAAATAATAAAAAAGGAATGCCAACAGAAATATTTATGCAGCACCTGGATTTCATAGGGCAAAGTGAAAGGCAAGAATGCAATGTGAAAATACCAAAATAAATAAAAATCATTTAAAAATTTAATATATATATATATCTATATATCTATATATAGATACATACATATGTACATATATTGTGAATAGTGGTGAATCGCACACACTTATTGAATATTTATGGCAGCCATGAATAATATTTGTTCAATACAACGGTATTTATTTTGGCCATTGCGCCAACAAAATTAGCCATCGCATTTCATCATTATCACGATTTGGGCGCGATCATGATGAAGGTGTTGCCAATTGAAATATTAAGCATACGCCGCATAGCCAGCGCCAAATGGCTTATGGCTAATTATTTACAAAATCAACACACACACACACACACACACACACACACACACACACCCACACCCACACACACTCACACACACACATATACATGCAGTGGGCAGCGTACGCTTTTGACGTCACGAAATGTATTTAAGAATCCATTGACACATTCATAAATTGATAGCTGATTTATTAGCAATAATTGCTTTTGATTGCTGCGCGTTTCTTTCCATTCGCCGAAGATGCAAATGCTACCATAGCGCTAGCTACGCCCATAAACAACAACAACAGCAACAACAACAAAGGTGCAAACAAACAAACAAACAAAACAAATTCACATAATTTGTTTATAAACAAATGCGCAGCAAGGCACATAAAACCGAACAGCGGCGAAACATCACAGGCAACACAAGCCAATCGCCGGCATACGCATTAAAAAGCAATTATAATTTTATTCATCTTATTATTATAATTATTATTAAATAAACGCACTATCTGAACTCAAGCAAGGCGCAACTGTATAACATTTCAGTAACAAAGCTAACAGACCACCCACTTGGCGCTGCCTGCTGTTACAGTTGAGCCTAACAGCGCTGGAAGCTGACTCCGAAACGAACGCGCTTCGGGCTGCGCACGAAGTCTGCGCTCGCTCGCTCGCTCGCTCGCTCTCTCTCTCTCTCTCTCTCTCTCTCTCTCGTTCGCGCTCGCCTGTTCGTTCACACACAGGGAACAGCTGTTTGGCGTGGGCTTGGCAGAGCATCATTAGCATCATCATGATGATTAACAGTGACAACAACAGCGAACACACAAACACACACACACACACACACACACACACACACACACACACACACACAGATATGATGTTAGGGCCAGCGGCTTCTTTAACGGCTTCAGTCGTTGCCTGTCAACAAAGCGCGACGCACGTGTACAAGCGGCGGCGCTCGTCAAAAATTCTTCACTAAAATCAAACAAATTGCGAAACGCGCAAAGTCGAAAAACTTCAGCCATAAAGAAAAACAATTTGTGCAAAATTATGTTTTAATTCACAGTAAACAGTTGACGTGCAAATTGTGAATAGTTTCAAACAAAAGAAGTTACTTTCACTCAAATCGGAACAGTTCAGTGACAATAGCACAGTAAATCAAAGCAAGGCCAACAAGTTTTCAAAACTCACAAAATGAGCTTAAAAAACACATAATTAGTTTTAGCAAACAGTTGCCAAACAAACTTCGATGCTATAAAATATATATATATATATATATAGATACGTATATATATATATATATATATTTGTTCATAAATTTATCGACGCGCTCAACTGCAACCGCAAGACAAATTCAAAACAAAAGCGAGGTAAATATTTATTATTGCCAGAGCACAATAAATCTGCTTGAACATGAACTCAAGCGCAGAGTTTATAAAAGAACAAAAAAGAGGAGAAAAAAAAAACCCAAAAACAGTTAGCCAAAAAACACACACAAAACGTGTCAAATTTATGCGAAGCGGTAAAATGAAACTGCCGGAAATTTATATGGCTTATGAAAAGGGGCGGGGCAGGGCCCACGCACAAGTGCACACACTTCAAGGATCTTTGTTTGCCTTTGCAATTCAATGCCAATTCTCAAATGGCTAAAAAAAAGCCATAAAGAAAGAAAACTTTCATTTGCTTTGTTTATACTTTCATAATTGCGCTATAAACAATCCGTTTTTTTTTAAGCACATTTCAATGTAGTTGACAACGTTAAAGCTGTATTGGGTTTGTAGTTAAATTTAAATTTATTTAAAAAAAAAATTAAAATTCTTATTTAACTACTTAAATTTGAAACACAATTTGTTTGCCAAGATTCATCGCGCCTAACCAAACCTCAAATGTTCAATTAAAAAATCGATTATCATAACAAAGCTAAAAGAAACTTTTCGCCAAAGACGCACGCAGCCTCAAGTCTCAAGGCAAACAGCTAGAGGGGCGGGCGGGCGAGCAGCAGCGCTAGGGTTACCTCTATAAAGCACGTCAAGTCGCTATCAAAGTCGTCGCCCCGCCGCCGCCGCCGCCGCCGCCGCACACGCAACTTGAATTTGTCAAAAGTCTAAACTCATGTCGTGCCCGTGCCATTCCCACAGTTCTGCTGGCTGGCTGATAAAGCGTAGCATACTTTTTGGGGCCAAAATTGCTTGGGGAACTGAATACCACAATGGGAGCGCAGCAGCGACAAGCTAAATTAATAAACACGTCAAGAAAAAGAGGCAGACACATAACGAATTAAGTAGTAGTCAAATAGTCAGCAGCTGAGCAGCACAACAGCTAAGAGAAGGGGCCAAAAGCGCAAAACCGCAAACTCAATGCAGATAATTAAATGTAATTATATAATGTGTTTCTCTATGGGTTACTGTAGCTTATGTGTGTCTGAGTGCAGATGTGTGTGTGTGTGTGTGTGTGAATAATGCTTACAAATGGCAAGCGCAATGCCAAACTGCAAGAGAACATATAACATATGGTTTCAGGGAAATTGCAATACACTCACAGAAAATCTTTAAAGCAAAAAAAGATAAATGAAAAGATTTCGATTTGTTTAATATTCAGCTTGATTTATTTACAAAACTGCTAATATCTCTAAAAACAACAAACAATTAAATGTACAGCAAGGGTATTCCCACATTTCAGGTAATAGTGTGTGCTTGGATGTCTTTGCTAAGAGCCCTTAAGCTGTGCTTATTTTCGCTTCGCAGCAAATTCACTGCAACATCAAATTATCAATAAAGTCGTCGAAAATTGAGTAGTAAATAAAAATCAGGCACTTGAGTGTTAATAATCTGCACATACTTTGAGTTAATTAAACTAATGAAATGCTCACTCGAAGGAATTTATACGAACTACTCAACTCGTATCTTAATGCAGAACAGCTCAAGCACGTTAGCACTTCAAGTTATTAAGAGCGCAGAGAGATGCTTAACAATATGTTCAAAATAATAATACTAATAATTAATATGTTCATAATATTTATATTTAATAAATAATGATAAATAAATAAAATATGTTATTAAATAAATAATAATAAATAAATAAAATAAAATAAATTAGTTATAATTTTTTTTACTAAATTATAATTACAAATAAATTGGCTATTAAATAATAAACTATGAATAAAATAAATAATAATTATTAATAAAATGATTATTTAAAAATACAAAATATTTTAAAAAATTCTTTTAAAATATTAAGAATATTTATAAATTATTTGAAAATATTAAAATTATTTAAAAATAAAATAAAATATATAAATAAAAAAAAAGGTATATACAAAAAAAAAACAGAATACAACTACTCCACTCCGAGAGCATTGAAAAATTGTTAAATGGCTCTTAAATGCCGCTGACATATAACTGTGTTGGTTACTGTGGTGTGCATAGAATGAAAAGTATCCATTAAACTCTCTCCGTTTCCCTCTCACTTTCACTACAACAGGTTCAAGTCTAGTTTGGCATCTCGCAGTTCACGCTCTCTTTCAGTCCAACATATTTGACATTTTACCATTAGGTCAACATATTTTAGTAAAAATCTTTGCAAAACATCAGAGTAGAAAAGAATTTACATATATATATGCAAATCATGCAATGCCAATTATAAATAAAAAATAAAAATAAAACAAAATTAAGTTAAAAACGTTATCTCGCTTGGATATTCTTAAGAAATTCAGTTTTATTTTGCGCTTATGGATTATCACTTTATAATATTATAGCTGCCTTTCTGATACAAAATTCACAATCTTAAGCTACTTCAAATGCTCTTTGGATACTATAACGCTTTTGTTAAAATGTATGCAACAGGCAGAGGCAGAGGCAGAGAAAGAGGCAGAGGCAGACGTGGCAGGCCACATCAGCCGAACGAGCTGGGTCAATCTAGCGCTGTCAGTCTGCCTCAATCTAAGTGAGAACTTTGAATGCTACTAAAAGCACGCTTTTCGTTAGATTAAACCCATAAACCCACCTTAAAACTATTCCGGTTTTCACACACATCCATAACACATTAAATGCTGTTAGCTTGGGCAATTAGCGTAATTCGTAAATTTAGTTTAGTTACAGTAATTATTTAAATATCTATGCCAACCATCTACTACGCTTACGCTTCATTTAAAAATCGTTACAACTCGCCTAGCGCCCGCTGCCACGTAATTGAAAGAACAACAATTTATATGAAATAACAACAACAGCAGCAACAAGCAAAAGCAATCTCATATATATGTGTATGCGCGCGCGTGTGTATCGGGGGCATAATGTGCGCCTAATGTCAGATAAGAGCTTATAATAATGACGTGCAGGCAAACGCGGGCTGCCAAACTTAAATAGTTGGCATTCGGTTTTGGGTTCGCGGCGGCAAAGTCAATAAAATGTAATTAAATCGACATTGTTATCAGCAGCGGCAACACAGACACACACACACACACACACACACACACACACACACTAACACACACACACACACACGAACACACACACACACACACTTGCCCACAACTATTTGAGCCTTTGCTTTATGTATTAATTTTAATAGAAATTTCGCCTCCGGATTTAGCCAAATTTCGTTTGTCAATAATTTTATTAATTCGAAATGTGCCTTTGGCTGCTTTATAGAGTAAGCCGACTATTTGCTACAGCAAACTCAGCTAATTACCAAGCTTATCTAGACCGAGTCCAATTGCCAATAGTAATAGTGCTGAGTTCATAAACTTTTTAATAAAAGTTGGCAAGTCTTCTTACAAAATAAAAGAGAAACAGAAAAGGAAATGAGAGTAAAGCTGGCCAAATAAAGGTAAATTATGCCAAAGCCATGAACAGTTCAAATCGACGAAACTAAAAACTAATTTATGCGCACAATACTCTTGAAAACTGTAACGATTTCCAACCTGATGGCTACGGAGAGAGTGACAGAGAGAGCGAGAGAGAGAGAGAGAGAGAGAGGTAGCGCTGAAGCAGGCCTGCCAAACGGCTTTTGGCATCAGGCAAATGGACGGCGGTAAAGTTTGCAGTGTAGCCAAAAGTAAATACTATATAAAAAAGAAAAAGAAATTGATAAAAAACATAGCAAACCGAAGATGTAATGCTCTTTTAGATGCTGCTGTTAAAGGCTTATATAATAGTGCTGTGTTCACTAAAATAGTAGTGCGCCAGAGATGTTGGACAACAAAATTTTGCGATAAACATGAAGCAGTATGAAAAACTTCCACATGATGCTTCAAAAAAACTGTTTAACTAGCAGATATGTAGTTCAAAGTTCAAAGAAATCAAATTGAGCCCAAATTTGAGTTCGATTTACTTCAACTAACGTATTTCATTTTGAGTAGAAAGATGAATGCAATCTGGGACTCGTGAAGAATACTTCAAAACTAAAGTTTTCTGAAAAAGCTCAAATTCAAAAAGAGATAAGTAATATTAAAGCTATCGAGCAGCTTACTGCTAGCAAAGTGAGCAATTGCCACGCCCCAACAAATACGTATACTTAATAAAACTTTATAGCAGCCTTTTCGCTGCACTACAAATCTCTCAGCCGAACTGAACAACTCGACACAGAATAGGCAATAAGTTAAAGAGCAAAAAAGAGCGCAATCAGCTCATTTTCATTTACCTTTTTTTTTTTTTTTGGGCTGTTATTCAAATCTTTGGCGATACGCCGGAAAATAAAGTTTAGCTAGGGCTCTTTGCATTTGATTAACAATTTGCGCTGGGCAGCTATCAAAAAGTTGCCTATTCATATTACGAAAAGTTCCTGGGCAGACCCTTGAAACCGAAACTCGCTGATTTTAATTGAAATTACAGCCAAAAATGGTCGAAACGAAAAGGTTAAGTGGCCAACAGAAAGACAAAAAAAAAAAAAAAAAATGGCCACGAAAGTTCAAGGAAAACTTTTGTCTTTCCGGTAATTTGATAATTCCAAGTGAGCTTATCTACAGAGACCAGCTAAAGATCGTCTTTCAACTTACCCGAAAAAGAAAAAAAAAAAAAAAGACTTCAGTTGCTCGTCATGCACACACTCGATTATAAATGCCCCATATATCAGTGCTGGCTGAGCGGAGTGGGCTCTTGAGATATTGGCATTTTACGAAATTCAATTGCATAATTCAATGTGCAAATAAAGCTCTGTCTCTCGAGGCAGACAATCATCAGTTCATCAACAAGAGTCACTCAGCCATTGAGTCGTTCGGCTTGGCCCAGCCAAGTGGCCTACTATGCACACACGTGCTCACAGCAAAGCTGCAATCGGTTTTTCTGCAAGTTTCATTACATAATTGCCATCTGCATGAAGAGCTCTGCACTTGTGCTGCTATCTCCTCCAATGCCTGTTTGCCGAAGAGATGGAATTGAAGTGCATGCCATGCCCTGCCATGACTGGCAAAATCTAGTGGCTTTAAGTTGAACTTGTGCCAAAATAGTGGCGCTATCAAAATATTGTCGGCACATAAACATCAAAAGCAAACCTCTGCCCACATTTCAATTAGTTCCTTCACTTTTAGCAGCACTTGTAGCAACTGTTGCCCCGCAATATCCCTGCCCTAATTATTTGTATAACTACGCAATCTAATATCCAATTTAATTCAAGTTTATTTCTCAGAATATTGGCATACAGGGGGTGGGGGTGGGCAAACTAGATAATTGTTAGCTACTGCCAGCCAGCAGAGCTTATTAACTGTTTCAGAGGAAGTCTTCTCCACTGATAATCGCGTTTTCTCTCCCCTTTTACTCTTTCACTTTATTTTCTTTTTGTCTGCTTCTCTCTCTTTCTATCTACTTTGCTCTTTCACTCGCTTTGTCCTTTTTTCTCTAACCTTTTATTTTCTCTCTTTCTGTCCATCTGTCTCGTTCTCTCACAATCTTTCTCTCTTCATCTTTCTGTTATTCATTCTTTCTTCTGCTTCTGTCTCGCTCCTCTCTCTGTTTCTCTGTGTATATCCTTCTCTTTCCTAGTCTCTTACTCTTTCTATCTCTCTCTCTCTCTCTCTCTCTCTCTCTATCTTTATCTGCTTCTCCATCTCTTTCGTCATCTCGCTATCTCTGTCTTTTATCATCTCTTTATCTCTTACTCTCTCTCTCTCTGTCTCTCTCTTTTTCTATATCCCTCTCTCTTTCTCTCTCTGTGTCTCGATGTCTCTATGTCGCTATCTCTCTATATCTCTGTTTCCTTACACACCATCTCTATCTCTATCTCTATCTCTATCTGTATTATTATCTCTATCTCTATCTCTATCTCTATCTCTATCTCTATCTCTCTCTCTCTCTCTCTCTCTCTCTCTCTCTCTCTGTTCACTGTCTCTGTGCTTCTCTCTGCCTCTCTCAAACAGCATCACTGTCTTTATCTCCGCCTCGCTCTCACGCCTTCTCTTTCTTTCTCGTTTCCTTCCTCCTCACTTTTCATTCACACTCTTTTCCACAAATCATCTACTATTGTCTAGTCATTTCTACTCACTCGCTGAAAATCGCATAGAACGGCGTTTATTTTTAGTTTAAACAACTTGGTTCAATCTAATTTTAACTATTTTTCATCAATTGATTTACACTGACAGTTGGCTTTGGGTCAGAAACTGTGTCCAGTCAGTTCAGTTGGCAAGTCTTGGTGCGGTGCAACAAGTGTTTGGCTCGTAGAAAATTTATCGATGATAAAACTTGGCTTCAAAGTGAATTACGACAAGTTTGCCGTAGAGTTCGCCACCAGGACTCAAGTGCTCTGGCCAGCTTTCGCTTTTTTATTGCCAACGTCGTGGCAAAAACAAATAACCGTATGGCAAGTCATCGGCCCAGGCCCAGGCGCAAGTCCAGGCCGACAGTCGAGTAAGACAAATGTGTGCAAGTTGGCGGCCAGGCATGAGGACTTCTTGTGCTTCTGAGAAGCCAAGAGCGTAGTTGGATTCAATTTAATTGTTTAGTCGTCTGACTAATTAAAAACTAGTAACTTCCAAGCGACGAAAATTGAAAAAAAAATAAAAATAAAATAACTTCTGCGAAGCATAAAAATTTCTGGAATAAAAGTTGTTTGTCCATCACCATAAAACTTGTTCATAAAACTAACTTTGACTCTAGTTGGGCGACAAAATTAACAGATTGATATGCAACTTTATAGAGTTCGATTGATATAAAAGTTCTTGCATAGCAGGCGAGACAGACAGCACATAAAAATAAATTCAATATTGATTCATAAGCTTAAGCTAACTTAGTTTTATAGCCATTGAGGACAGTAGCATCTCCTATGCTAACTAGCTTATGTTTTCATTGCCAATTTATGAGCGCTACGAAAGAGCTGCCTGGCTGACTGGCTGGCTGGCTATCATTTTTATAGCATTCACTGTTCGTGTTCGTGTTTCGCTCAAGCTTCACTTGGCTCATAAATTGGCCAAGTTATTTAGGCACGCACATGGTCGAAAAGTCATATGCGCATATATCTTTTTGTCACAATTTGATCTGCATATCGGAAGCATTTCATTTCCGTTGCGGACCTGCGTTTGATTGCTGCCTATACCCTGGAATATTGCTGTTAAGAAGAGTTTTGGCTTTTCATTTTTATATAAATTATTTTACCAATTTTTTTTTAGCTAAAGTAGTTTTTTATTTTCTACTTTGACTTGTTTTAAATTTTTATATAAATTATATAAAATTCAAGCAATTATTTCTAAAAATTTCTATTTATTTGGAGTCCCATTCCTAGCGCATCCTTCAGTCGAGCAATGCCTTTAAGTATCGCTTTATTTTATGCTATGTTTATTTGTTTGCTATTTTGCTATAGTGCCACGATTTATGCGGACAGCGTCCATTTATCGCGCCATCATGTCTTGTTTTTGCCGTCGAACATGAGGCCGAGTTGCCGCTCGAATGGACATGTACCCATAACAATAAATATATGTCAGTAAATATTTTACTGCTGCTTTGTACAGTGCCATATTTTTACAGCCAGTCGATGCGACGCAATGCGAGGCGATGCCGTCAAGGCCGTCAACTTTGTCACTTTTTGAGCATTTCTATGTGCATACATTTCAACCATTTTAATACGCCTGAATACTCTGTTTATATTCCTATGCCATTGCTTTCTTTCTCTCTCTCTCTCTCTCTCTCTCTCTCTCTCTGTATTGTATTCTACTGTGTTGTTCTATTGCTGCTGCTGCTGCTGCTGCTGCTATTTTCTTATACTCTGCACACAAGAAATTCTTTAGTATTTGGCATACGACGACTGCCATGCAAGCAGCTGCAGTTGCAGCTTCTATTATTAAAGACTTTTAAGGCAGTTAGAATTGTCGAGAGAAACGACATTTGTTTATGAGTGAATGGCTGAATGTCAAGTAACTAATGAACTACAATAATTACGTGATAAAGGTAGAAGAAGTTCAGCTGTGTTAAATAATATTTTTCATAAATTCTTCTTAATTATGTTTGAGCAATATCTTATTAAAAAGACTTTGTTGTAGAGCAGTCGAAACATGTGACTTTGATATAGTTAGTTTAGCGTATGAATGTCAGCTTGAAAACATACAGCAGCATTTCGTGCTTGAGACAAGAAGAGTGTTGCTTGAGTGAATTATCAATGGGATCAGCAAGAGCGGCATTTGTATTTGAGTGAATCAAGAACTTGCAAGAGACAAGGTCATGTTAGCGCACTCTCCACTCTCATCATGCGCTTCATTCAGGTCATTTTGGAAGTGAAGCCAGAAGCGATCGGTCGTGTTTTGCTTGTGCTCCCAGAGAACAGCAGCCGCAAGCTGCACAGGTGTGCATGGACGGTATTCTTGATATTTTACAAAATATATTTATATAGCCAGCTGTTAAATTTTTATAAATAATTCAAAAGCAATTTATAAAAACTAATATAAAAATATATGTATAATAAATAAATAATTAACTACCTTCATTCTCAGGGCAGCTCCTAGTCCAGCATTGCTAAGAGTCCAAAAATTCTTAAGTAATTCTATTAAATACCTATGAGTTATGGCATAAGAAATATATTATAGACTTTGCTGCTTCTTGGTATTTTGAAATATTTATGCCTGCCCGTCGCATACCCTGCCAAATAATGACTTCCAGCTAACAGTTGCGATGCTGTGGACGCCCACGCAGCTGAGCATCGATATCAACACCTATGCGCTATTGTTGTTGCTGTCGCGAGTCCAGTCATGATTTATAAATAATTAAATATTTATTTTCGCACGTTGTAATGACGTTGGCAGTGATGTCAACGGTTTTGCCATTTGCCCACCTCATATGCTCATTAATATTAATATGAAGGCGGCATATCAAGCAGCATACGTAGCGGCATGGCTTCCACTCTATTGCTCTCGCCTGCTGCTCTGTTCCAGCTTTCAGCTTGAAGGTAATCTCAACAGGTGTTTGTGTTTATGCTTCGACTTGGCACACGTGCCGTTGTTGTGGTAATCAACTCAAGTGCCTGGGAGCTGAAGCTTGCCAAAGTTTTACTATGTCCCAGGCTGCACGCTAGCCAAAAAGAAAAGTAGAGAGCGACAGAGGCGAGCGAGGTTTATCGTTGTCGTTGTCGTTGTCGTTTTCGTTTAGGCTGGAATCCAATTTCCATTATCCAATTTTGATGCTGTCAGGCGCGCATAAATAAGACTCACAGCGCGCGCACAATATTCAAGGGGCCGATCCACGATGCTTTGTTATGCAAATCTCAGCGCAAAAAGTATCAATCTCCCACTTTGGACTTAGTCAAGCCAAAGTCCATTTACTGTATGCACCCCAGGCCGCAGCTCCGGCACAGACCCGTACCCACATCCACACCCACACCTATACTCGGGGCCCGGCAAATGTTTTATAGCCTTAAGAGCACCCACTTGCCGTTGTCGTTTTATAGCCGAAAAAAAAAAGAAAACATTATAACTCATATTTTTCTTAGAATTTTTGAGTGACTCCCCGAAGCGAACCAAATATAAAACCATAAAGAGAAGAAAAAAAAAGAAAAAAGAAAAACAACTACAAAAGGAATTTGTCTCTGGGCCACTTTAAGCAATCTTTAAATTCTCGCACAGCTGCCGCATTCAAATGAAACCATTTGGCACAGCATAATTGCCCTGGAAGCCCGGATTCATGCATGATATTTCATAATGAAACGAATTGTATTATTTTTATGCAAAATGTACACAAACAGCCAGTTGGACAGGCAGACAAACGCCTGCAAGCAGCTTTCCTTATATACACGACCCGACCCAACCCGACACGACCTAACCTGACCTGACCTGACCTGCTGCTGCGTTTGCTGCTGTTGCTTTTTGGCAAATATCTGAATAGACACCCCCGCCGTCTAAGTGTTATCACAGGTGTTCGATGGAGGCATAAACCTCACGGCAAATAAATAACGAAATCACTTGTGTATAATTTTCAAGGCAAATGGCGAAGCACGTTAAATAGAGGCTTTCGAAAATCCACAACAATGAAACATACCCTGGAGTGAAGGCTCTAAACTTTCATTTATGCAGACAGCTGCTTGGAGCTAGGGCTAGAAATTTTGTATGTTTTGAAAAATTTCTTATTAAATTTCAATTTTTTTTATATGTGGGGAAATTTATGTCTGACTGCAGTTTGACCAATTCGCATATTAATTGATTGTGTAATTAGTTAAAGGAAAAGCCAAGAGAGCGCTGGCAGCTAATGCCAATAGGCCAAGGTTATCTTTAACAAATAAAGTAAATTTTTATGTAAAGATTATATATAATAATGCATATATATATATATTAATATATATATGTATATAATATATATGCATCAATTTGAAAACTTTTTCCATAAACAGAAATTCCAGAAATTCTGTGGCTCTTGCAGACTCTGCTGATGCTGTCGCTCATTAAAAAAGAGCAGGAAGAAAGAAGCTTTGAAATTGTAAAAGTTGCTGCTTTTGTGGCTTACAAGTGGGCGTCTGCTCGGCATGCCCCGAGCAATGGGGTATGCACAGGCTGAAGCTACAATTCGGTAATTGATGAGACTTCAGCAATTGATTATACAATATTTACACTAGCCTACTAGAATCATGTATATACACATCACATATGGCTCTGGCTGGCTCTTGAATATGCCTTCATCACGGTTTACAGGGTATCAACATGTTTTGCATGCTAACAAATTTGTGCAGAACATTTACAAGTTGACTTTTTGTGGCGCGTGTCGTTTCATGTGTGAGTTTTCTACTACCCCCCCCCCCTAGGAGGTGAGCGTACTTATTTCTTTTTTTCTCTCCCTCTCCCTCTCTCTCTCTCTCTTTTATCTATATAATTTGATTTATGTCACCGGCAGCCACCGACAACCACACTGCACGTTTATCGATTCCATAAATTGTTGCAGAGAGAAGGTGGTCTTTGGTGGTTCAGCGCCTTGCCAGAAATCGCTTTAAGTTATCTCCATGAATATCCATTAAAGATGATGAGCCACGCGCGCTTTCAGCAGCGCTTAATGTTAGCGTCAACGACGTGTCACGCCCATATACGCCCCATACACCGCCACGGCCACGGCCATGGCGACGGCCACGGCCACGCCTCCGCCTAAGCATTTAAGCAATAAATTAATTTCGGCCACGAGGCAACTGAAATCAGTGTCTAGACACGGATCCCGGGCCAGACCAGGCTGACTCAAGAGTCAGCCGCAAAAATGCGCGTGTTGAATTTAAAGAGGCCGCAAGGCGTGCGCTCCAAAAGGCACTTTTCGAGCTCAATTTCCAAGTCCAAGTTCTGCCAGAACATACGCAGCAGTCTTTAGGCCTGTCTTTTGTTCTTTTCATTTTTAGATTTTCATATACATTTTCATTTTCTTTGTTGTTGTTGCTATTGCTGGGGTCTTTAGCGTTTTGCCTTGAGTCTTTTAATGTTACTCGCACATTAGTCTAATGCCACAGAGCAAACAAGTAAATTAAAACATGCGAAACATTTTTCAAATAGGCAACACATCATTATGACGAAATTGTTTACAAACAGCAAAGGCAGCAGCAGCAGCAGAGGCAGCAGCAGCCAGCAGATCAACACTTCATATACATGACTTTCTGCGTCTTATAAATTGCTTCAGCCAACACAAACGTTTGTTTAATTGAATTTTATTTTATGTGCTCCTATTTGCGCGCGCAAGCAAAGCGAATGCTAATGAGGCCGAGCGCTCTTTAATAATATATGAAAATCAAGTAGGTTTAGGGTAATCTGCTGTGCTCGAAAAGGAGCTTGCTTGAAGTTGGCTAAGCATACTTTAGCTATGAATATACAGAATTGAGTATAGATAGGGCACAGTTATCCAGTCAGTAGAGTGCGCTCTATTATGTATACGTAGGAATAAACAATTGACATTCATAACTCTAGCGCTGAGTACTACAGAGAAATGTTTGATTTTGTTGATTCTCAGTTGCTTTAATGAAAAAGGCAAAATGAATGTGAATGATTTCAAAAAAATATTTGATTTGCGCATAGTGCTGGATATTGTGCGTGTAAAGACTCAACTTCTAGCACATCTAGATGCAGTTTTCATAGCTTAAGACGTTTATACATACAGAAAGACAGACAGAGGGACAGGTCTAAGCCAAAACCATCTATAGTTGTCATATAGAGTAGACGTTTATACATACAGAAAGACAGACAGAGGGACAGGTCTAAGCCAAAACCATCTATAGTTGGCATATAGAGTAGACGTTTATACATACAAAAAGACAGAGGGATAGGTCATAGCCAGAACCATCTATAGTTGTCATATAGAGTAGACGTTTATACATACAGAAAGACAGAGGGATAGGTGTAAGCCAGAACCATCTATAGTTGGCATATAGAGTAGACGTTTATACATACAGAAAGACAGACAGAGGGACAGGTCTAAGCCAGAACCATCTATAGTTGTCATATAGAGTAGACGTTTATACATACAAAAAGACAGACAGAGGGATAGGTCATAGCCAGAACCATCTATAGTTGGCATATAGAGTAGACGTTTATACATACAGAAAGACAGAGGGATAGGTGTAAGCCAGAACCATCTATAGTTGGCATATAGAGTAGACGTTTATACATACAGAAAGACAGACAGAGGGACAGGTCTAAGCCAGAACCATCTATAGTTGTCATATAGAGTAGACGTTTATACATACAGAAAGACAGAGGGATAGGTGTAAGCCAGAACCATCTATAGTTGGCATATAGAGTAGACGTTTATACATACAAAAAGACAGACAGAGGGATAGGTCATAGCCAGAACCATCTATAGTTGTCATATAGTAGTCTATAATTGTTGCTATATATCAATATATTCGAGGTTAGATATTAATATATCGTCTCATTTAGCGCATAGCTAAGAAAAAAACGTTTGTTACTTATTTTAATTTAATTATTATTAATCTTAGATAGTCCTTTTCAAGGTATACCTATTGTTGTTGAAGCTTCTTAGTTTAATCATTTTTTTAATTAATAAATAAACATTTTTCTTAATGAATAAATTTTTTTTAATAATTTATAAATTAATTAAAATATATTTTCGCGTTGCAGCAAGCTCCATTGAATCGAAATAAAGTTGCTTTAAACCCCAATTTAATTTTTCTAAACAAAAATCAATCAATCAATGGCAAAAAGTGACGGCGATATTTTCATTATTTAATTAAATTAAAATAAATTAATTAGTTTAAAAAAATGAAATCATTTTGGTTGTTTTAAAGATAAAGATAAATTCAGCATTTTTGTATTATAACAAAGTTTCTGCTTTGTTTTGCATTGTTTATTTTATATAAAAGCCTGAAAAGCTAACAAAAGAAATTGTTTTGTCATAACTTTTAGAGTCGTTAAGTAGATCGATGGCACTATCGATAGTTTCAATGCTTGAAACTATTGTTGGGAGAAACCAGCGAGTGCAGCTCTTGAATAACTTGACTATCCATTTTCCATAGCTACAGAAGAAAAATTGTTATAGTCTATATACAAGACGTAAACTCTTTGCAATAAGAGCATAAAATGTTTCATTTGAAAACTAAGCCAAACGAGCTACACTACGAACATTAATCCGAAATGCTGAAACGCTGCAAGACTTTATACGTATCATCGAGTTCCGCATAGTCCCAACAAATTTTGCAAGCGCCTATTTTGACCTTGAGCATTTTGTTCCGCCTACGAACCATAAGCTATTTATAGCTTTCAGTGAAAGCTACATAATTTTTAATTAAACAGAGTGCGCCAATAAACTGGCACGAATTACAATTGAAAGCAATAAACTAAATATAGAACATTTATCAATTAAGTTATAAGCTCAGCCTCGGGCAGCTCGACGAGGAAACAGAAAATGACCAAAAGACCAAAAAAAAAAAAAAAATTAAATTAAATATGAAAATTCTGTTGGGTTTTGCTTAGCATTTGCAGTTGCCTAAAATTTATTGAAAATATTATTTTATTTTTAGTTTTCAATGACGATAAATCTCTTAACTACTATTATTAGTGCTATTAAATGAAAAGCTGCAAATACTTCAATGCCCAAAAGCTCTGCTCTGGCAAATTTATAAGAATTTGTAAGGGAAAACCGAAAATTGCAAATTTTTTGAATATTTTCTTTATATATATATATTTATCGATAGAAGATTTATGCGCTAGCTGAGTTCAATAAATGACTCTAATCCATCTGCTCAGACAAGTGCTCAATATACGCTCAAAATTACCCTTCCATAACCTACTGAAGGTCTCTATATGTTCTACCTCAGCTCAAACCTGTCGTTAGGTCGGTTCATGGCCTTTTGTGGTAAATATGCGTCAATGGCAACGTGCGTTGCAATTGATTGCTAACCCCATTTTGTGGCAGGCAGGCAGGCAGCTGCTGTGGACAGGCCTTTTAGGCTGATCGGCAACGGCAGCCTGATTACCTGCCGGCTAATCAAGTTGAGGCTGGCCGGTCAAGCCATGCTGCAAACGCATTCATGCGGCACTGTTATGTTGCGGATTTGATGCACAATGTGAGCAGAAAGCGATTAGGTAGCTAATTGAAGAGACAGAGAGAGAGAGAGAGAGAGGGGGGGGGGGGGAGGTGGGGTGTTACGCTGGGCTGTTTGGTCTGCTTTGTCTCTGTGTGTTTTGGCTGTCTGAGCAGCGCAATTATTAATCATTAATTGCAGCTGTCGACCCTGTTGTGCTGAAAGCCAACAACAACTCATACATTTCTGACGATTCATTGTTGTTTATCTGACTGCTGCGGATTACAAAAATTAATTCATTAAAGTAAATCATGCTGCGAGAGTCTGTGTGGAAGTCGCCTTGACCTAAAAATAAAAGCAACTTTTCGCCTTTTGACTGCGGCTCGTGGCAAAACTAATTCTTGGCCCAAACAAAAACTTGGCCAGCTTATTGGTCTGCTGTCTGCAGAGTTTGGCTTAGATGTTTGCAGACTGATTTACGCAAAAGTGTCATGGCGCCTATAAAGAGCATAATTTGTGGTAATCTACGGCTTCAAGTTAACTTCATTTGCGTTTACGTGCAGAAACTAGTTTTGTTTCGCAACTAAATTAACATTTAAGTTGATTGCACGAAAGAGCACAAATGTTCTCTGTGTTTTGTTCATTCTAGTTTTTAGTTATAGCTTTCATTTGTGCTTATCTAATTGGATTTTGGTTGCCCTACTTGAACGTGTGCTGGCCCAGGTACTCAGTTAGATTATGGTTTCTGCCAAAGTCCTTCGGGCGCACGGAATAGTTCAACATATTGTATGCAAAATAAAGGAGCAGAGCTGTTTTCACTGCTGATAGTTTGCCAAAGGGTTTGGCCATCTAACATGGCTTACTTAAAACAACCTTCGGGCGCATGCATTTATGAATTTGTGCTAGCAATTGGCTTTGTTTTTATTAAAATATCCGTTTCTTTGATTTTTATTTTCCTTTTTTTTTAAATTATCTCTCTTTAAGTTAGTTTTGCTGTACATTTTTTAATTATTTTTCTTCACAGTTTTTTCGCTGCTTTCTAGCTGAGCTCTACTTAATGCTGTCTCTGCGTGTTTATAAATTTTAAATAAATTCAGGAAATATCCTTGGGAGAAGTAGGCTAAACCAGGCCCTAAAGCATATACATTTATTGCTGATCATTTATATATATTGAACCGCCAAATCGATTTAGAGCTGTTCTTCCAGCTATCCCTCCACTTGTCTATCAATTTCGTACAGCAAATGCTTTACCGGCTGATCTCTCTAGCCTCAGAGCTGTCTTCAAGCTCATTTTCACAACGCTGCTTGACGAGTTCTCAACCTACCACTTCACTCATATCAATAAACTGCTTGATTTCATTATGCCACAGAGTCATGCTCAGCCGCTAGTGGCTCCGTTCGTACTTGGGCTTTAGTTTACCTGATATTTGCATATCTGCAATGGAAGTGTTTGAGTTGCAACACTTTATGTTTGAACTGATTGAGATAATTTGATTGATTGTTTGAGCTTCAGCAGGCTTCAACAACTCATGAAGGACTCATCTTTTGCTCTGCCTAACTTTACTATTGATGGGGGATACTCAGAGCGGCACGAGGATCGTCACTGCTAAGTGCGACGCCTTTTAAATTACAATTCTTAGCTAATTTAAACATTCTGACAAATAAACATGCCTTATCTTAAAACATAACTTGTATCTAATGCCATGGTTTCCCCACTAGTGTTCTCCCTATGTTCCTATACCCAATCGTTGCGGAAGTTGGGGATGCTTGTAAATTACTGAATTCTCTTCCGCAGTCTACTTGAAGGCGTCAGGCGGTGGTCGTCAATACTTTGTTCATGTTTGAACAGAGATATTACACATGCTCTTGCCAAGTTAATAAAGCTACTGACATTCATTCAGCTTTCAATCGTTGCTTTCATGTGCAGCAATCATGCAAGCTCGATGAACATTGTCTGTCTCACTTGCTTTCTGATATTCATCTGAATTAAATTTCAATTTCCAACTATAAATTGCTGCTCAACAAATTGAAAAAAAAAAAACATCTGCAATGCCAATGGCCACCCATAAGAGGATCGCGTAATATTACCCAACATATGACATACGAATACATTAAACAAAACTAAATAACTGTGATGGGAATTTAAGCCGTGACAGTTCCGTCGCACCAAACAATTCGAGTCGCTTGCATAAATAACTGCCGCAGTTCAATAGCTCAAATGCCATGTAAACACAATAGCCAACAGGTTCTGGTCTTTTTGGCCCAATAGTTTTCATGCTGTTATACAGTTTTGAGTGCCAACAATGGAAATCACGACTTGTATTATTTCAGAGAAAGCAAACAACAGCGCCGAAAGCTGATTGCATGCGCTGTTTGGTTAAGGAAACGCAGCGGAAAGCGCCTATTGTTTTTGTTGCAGCATATCAATATATCTATATATGTATATATATATATATACAATCATATATCTGTAAATATATATATATATATATAAATTCATTTCACTGAAATAACAAAGAAGTGCATAACCTGAGAGACGACTGATAGTTAAATTTCTGTAAATACTTTTTAAATTCAAGCTGATTGCGTGAGTGGCTTATGAAAAGTTTGGCCTGATTGAATAACACATTTCGTTTAGGCCATGTCAAAGGCCAATCACAGCTAATTAGTTGTGTAACGTGGTGGGCATGAAAATACTAATAATAACAATAATAATACGCTTTTGCCATCTCTGTCTCTCGTTTCATGTGCAGCTCTGCAATTATGTGACGACAGCTGCGCGGTGTCCAGTTTCACTGCTTGAGCCCCCCACAGTCGGCACGCCCGCGTCCCGCGTCCCACGTCCCACGTTCATGCGCACGCATCAAGTATGGAAAACATATCAAAATATTTGAATTTTAGCCGCAGGCAACTTTTAATGGACGCTGACCGGGATTGAAAATTAGCCAAGCGAACATAACGATAGCAACAGCAACAGCAACAGCAACGGCAACAATAGCAACGCGAACAGGAACAGCAGCAGCAGTAGAAGCAGCAGCAGCAGCAGCAGCAGCAGCAGCAGTAGCAACAGTAGCAGCCACAGGATTAGCAGCAGCGGCAGCTGCTGCAAACATGAAAGGCTACTCGAAACCGAATGGCGCCGCTAACCGCAGCTGCCGCATGGACCATGTCCATGGCGGCTGTGGCATCCTGTTATTTGTGCTGACAGCGCTGACACTAACGAGCTTAATAACGCCCACAGAGCAGTTGACAGCGGCGTCCGCGTCGACAGCGACGTCAGCAAATGGAACAACAACAGCCGCAGCGAACAGCCAACAGCCTATGTCCACCGTCATGGATATGGATGATAATGACGCTGACGTCGACGGCGCTGGCATTAGTTCGATATTGGAACTCTCCGACTACTACAAGCATATGAATGCGAATGTGGTAAATGGCGGCGGCAGCATCGGCGGCTTCATATTTCCCGGCTTCAATGGCACATTGCCGGCGGGCTTTGGCGGCGAGCTGCCCAACGGCAGCGGCCCCTACAATCCCATGCAGGGCTGTCGCCGTGACGGCAACTTTGGCCTGGAGCTCATCACGATGATACTCTATGTGCTGGTCTGCATTGTGGGCCTCTTTGGCAACACGCTGGTCATCTATGTGGTGTTGCGTTTCTCCAAGATGCAAACCGTTACCAATATCTACATACTCAATCTGGCCATAGCGGATGAATGCTTTTTGATTGGCATTCCATTTCTGCTCTATACGATGCAGGTGGGCAACTGGCCCTTCGGCAACTACATGTGCAAGGCCTATTTGGTTAGCACGTCGGTCACACAGTTCACTTCATCCATTTTCTTGCTTATCATGTCGGCAGATCGTTACATAGCCGTTTGCCATCCGATATCATCGCCCCGCTACCGCACGCCGTTCGTCTCCAAAGTTGTGTCGGCCGTCGCCTGGACGACCTCGGTGCTGCTGATGCTGCCCGTCATATTGTTTGCTAGCACCTATGAATCTGGACCAAATCATTTCACCTGCAGCATCAATTGGCCCGAGGCTTTCAACATACAATCCGAGACGGCATTCATTTTATACTCGCTGATCCTGGGCTTCGTTACGCCGCTGATCTTCATCATGATCTTCTACTGCCTGGTCATACGCAAACTGCATACGGTGGGACCGAAGCACAAGAGCAAGGAGAAGAAACGCTCGCACCGCAAGGTCACAAAATTGGTGCTGACCGTGATAACGGTGTACATTATGTGCTGGCTGCCCCATTGGATCTCACAGGTGGCTTTGATCAGCTCGACGCCCGGCTGCGCCTCCAGGCTGGAGCTGGCCGTGTTTCTGGCCTGCGGCTGTCTCAGCTACTCCAACTCGGCCATGAATCCCATACTCTACGCCTTCCTTAGCGACAACTTCAAGAAGAGCTTCATGAAGGCGTGCACCTGTGCCGCACGCAAGGATGTGAATGCCCAGCTGCAGCTGGAGAACAGTTTCTTTCCCAAGTTTGGCAAGGGACGGCAATCGGAGCGTTTGATTGGCCCCAATGCCGCTGGCAATAATAGCAAGGCCAAGAAGAAGGCTTTGGCCAATGCCCGCAACAATAACGCGCATATGGCCGCAACAACAACAACGACAACGACGGCTGGCACAGATGTCATCACGGCCATACAGCCCATGGCCGTGGCTCAGGCAGCACCCACCCAGGTGACACCAACGGCCGCTGCGCTGCTGGTCGTGAATGCCGAGACCAACTGTAAGCCGCCAGTGCTGCACACGGACTTATAAGAGAGGGCTACACCCGGCATGCCGCTCGAGACGGTTGTGTTTATAGCGCGCAGATGAGTGCGAATGGCAGTGGATGGAGACCCTATGCAGCTGGATGCGTCACTGGTTAGTCGACCAGAGTGTTTACTATAAGCATTGATATTTTTACTATATATGTGGTACTATTTAAGTTTTTTTCTTCTTTAAGTTAATCTTTACGGTCGCATACTCCCCTCCCCCCTCCCCATGCTTAGGTTAAGTTCAGTTAGTTACAGATTTAATCTTTAGCTATTAGCCATGGAGCCCTAAGCCAAAGATATAATCAGAGAAAGACCTCGATGTTGTAGCTGGAAAGTTGTCTAAATAATCAAACATCCGCAGGGGAATTATTCAACCAAAACAATTCCACTGGAAATAAAGCGAAAAAAAACAACAAGTATTCGAACAAACGAACTTTCACATTATCGAATGAAATTCCCAATGTGATGATGAACAAAAAAACGAAGACGATTAAAAAGATATTGCTTACAAAAAATAAAAAAGAAAAATTTAATATTAATATATGAATATTTAAATATCATTCTATAAAGGTTTATAGATATTCAATTACCAAATAAATAAATAAAATAAAATAAAATAAAATAAAATACTAATTAAATCTTAAAGTTAAAATAAAAATACTTAAATTCGATGTAATTCCCGTTGAAAAAAAATGTCTATATAAATCAAAAAATTAATGTAAGAAAATAAATAAGATTGCTGCTAAGCCAAAGAAGTTAATAAAGAATATAAATATGAATAAATATAATTAATTCAAATCACATTTTAAATGTTGCCATTAAAAAAAGAAGAAGAAAATATTAAAAAAAAAAAACAATGTTTACATAAATATTTGTAATTTTGAATGTAATGAAAAATAAGCTTATTAACATTCTCATAGTTGTAACGATTTCCAGAACTCTTATCAATAGTCACAAAACTACAGGAATAATGCATGCATACATGTTAAGTGTAATTTGAGCTGCTTCAAATGGAATTTAAGTTCATATTCAAGAATAAATAAAATTCAAAAAAAAAAACCCAAAACATTGTTGTAATTTATTGGCAAAATATTTCTTACTCCTTCTGCTAAATAAGTATTTTTTTTTTCATTCATTTATTTTTCTTCTCGGTAAATATTAGACACATTTATTAGCTGCCCAGCGCCATCATATTATAATGTTAGTGTATGCAATAATTTAACGCTAGAGCATTCAGAGTGGCCTTTATCTAAATGCTTATCTTGTGCGCCGTAGAAATACGCTTGGCTCTCGCCTGCTGTTGACTTGCTTTGACCGTGCGTAATGGATGCAGAATCAAAGGGAGAAGCAGAGAGTGAAAGAGAGTCTGATAAAACTTGCATTTGAAAGTGCGACAATAAACACATAAAAACAAGATAACAAAAAAAAAAAAGCAAACAGCAATTCTTTTCAGCTTGACGAAGTTTGCAATACTCTTGCCAATAGATGTTGAAAGAACTTTATATATATTTAAAAAATACAAAACTATATATATATATATAGTAACTTATAGTTACATATATGACTTTAAGTTAGTTCGATATTGAAAGGTTTTGCAGAATAAAATTAAAGCTTGTTCACGGTTTGGTTTAATCAAAATTGTTTGCATAATACACAATTTTGTATGAAAAATGCAGACCTCTTTAGCTTGGAGAATAAATCAAATATGTATATATATATATATATATATATATATGTATATATTCTATACTTTCTATAATATTCTGATATTTATATATACTATCTAGAAGTAACAAACAAAGCTATCAATTTCTCAAAACAATTCTAAGTAACAAGTGATAGACCTACACGACTTTAACGTTTACAATTACCGATCCAGTTCATTCACGCTTCTTGCAGCCTGAGGCCATTGCAAATGGAATTTCATTGCTTTATACACTACACATTGCACATAGAAATAATAATACTCCCATTCTTTTTTTCCAGTGTATCAGCTCATCAAAGTGTGAGCGAGAAAAACAAAACAATAAACTACACAGTGCAAAGAGGGCTGCAAAATTGTCAACAAGAGAAACAATTTTCATGCTTGATGTAATGTCCATTTGGAAAATTCACAAGATGCTAACAACCTACACAGACAGCAACGCTTGCCTGCCCAAAGACAATTCCGAAAGCACTTTTATTTTCTATCCAGCCAGCAAATAGAAAATAAATGTTGCACTAGCAGCTGCTCTAGCAAAAGTTATATAGAAACTGTTTTAGATATGCTATAACAGTCTTATAGGTCTATAGTCTCAGAGTATATTTCAAATTTGAAATGCTCTATCACAATATGATTAGAATCATCCACAAGTTTTATACAGCCCTTTTCACCCAGCCTGTATGCGGGGTATTAACGCACACACACAGTGCACAGGAATGCAGCATGGGAAGGGATAAAAAAAAATGTATAGTATTTTACAGAAGAACATACATATACTGAAAACTAAACAGAAACTTTGTGGGCAAATGACTGGCTGGTTGGGCACTGAACAATGGAAGCTGCACTGCGTGCAATATGAGTGCTTGTCCGTAGACTTCTGCTGTTGAGCTGCGAATAATGGAAATTAGTGGAAAAAAGAAAGAGAGAATGAGCGTGCTGAGCTCTAAATGCACTCACAAATTTCGATTCGCATCTGATTGAACAAGAATTTAAGGCAGCCTTTTAACTCGCTCTTTGGAAAAAAAATGCAACAGTTGAAATTCCCAGAGAACTTAGTATACTCTTCAATGAAAACACTCCATCAGCACTTGCTAAATCCTTCACTCAAGTAGAGTATTTAGCATGAAGTAATTGCTGTTCAAGTTTATGCACCAGCGCAATAGACTTCAATTTGTGGGCTAGGCTAGGGTCAGCGCGATTGTAAATGTTAGTGCTTGGCAAGTGTTGGAGAATGCGCAAAGTGTGGACAACAAAGCAAATCAACAATTGCACACTGCACGCTTTGCGTGGCTTTGCTGCGCCCAAACTGTGCTCCTCCGATTGCCTGCCTTGGCTGTGCAAAATGTTTTCCATTTTTGCCCCAACAGCCCCATCAGGACATTGATGCTCCATGTGCTGCTGTTGCTGCAACATCGCCTGAAGGTCAGGCATATTGATTATTTGGAATTTCATTAGCAGGCGAGTCAAAGTCAAAGCCGTGTAGAGCTTGGAATTATGATGCTCTGCCTGCATTCTTATGCACTTGTCCATATGCTGCATTCTGGACAGACAATGGCAAGGGATAACCAGCTGCTGGCAAGGATACGAAAAGTGCTCGGTCGATTGGCGGCTGGTCGGTCGGTGGTCGGTTGTCGGTGGTCGGTGGGTTGGCTGCTGCTTTTTGCGCTCTCAGGATTTTTAATGGGCTTGTGATGATGGTGTCTGGTGAGTGTAGAAGGTTTACGCGGCATGCAGCTTGCAGCATGCAGCGTGCAGCTGTAAATGCAAATCCCCTCGGCACGGACCGGGGCCAAGTTGAAAGTTTGAGGTCAAGCACAAGTACAGAAACCACTTAAAAGTCGCTACGTGCGCCAGTAGTTGCGAAACGAAAGACGCTGCAACCGGATACAACTTATTGCCATATTGATGCAGCGCAAACTCAGCTGTCAGTTAAATTATGAAAGCAGCCCGAGGCGAGAGGCGAGAGACAAGAGGCGGCGCGCTAGTGTAGCTCGGTTTATACATCAACTATGCTTTGTGCTGCCATTGCAGCTGCTAATTAAATTCCTCATAGACTCTGGACTGACCTTACTCTCCCGCCACATACATATTTCCAATTTCAATTTCAAAGTCAAATGTGCAGAGGGGGGGGGGGGGGGTTGGGCTGCCAGAGCGACTTCAAAGCGTGCGCCACCACAATTCCATACGTTTTTGACCCAATTTATTATAGCCAAATACACACAGACACCATGTATCTATCTATGTAGAAAGAAAAAAAAATCAAATTAATGCTTCACACTTCATAAATCGGGCATTGAAAATGAACAGATTAAAGCTTTGGCCAGAGCATTTTCAATTTATTTTCAATTTTTCTATTTCCAAAACTAAAAATACAACAAAGTCGCTTTATAAATACATTAGCACCTCAATATGCTCGCGCTATATATGTATATATATATACACATCTATGTATCTATGTAGATGCATTTGTATGTCTGGCATTCAAAACAAACAAAAATCGTGTGTGCGCTAATAAAATGATATAAAAGTGGAAGATTAGGCAAATGGCGCATGGTAGAAATTCTTCTTGAGCACCTTTTACAATTGACTAATAAAAATAAACATTTTCAATTTATTTTAAATACAAATTTAAATGACCAACAATATATAAAGCAGATTCTGCATCGCACTAAATAAATTTATAATGAAATTTAAGCTCAAACTTTGTTTGAAAATGAAAAATATTTAAAATTTAAATTGATGCAGTTTTATATGTATATTAAATTGAAAGAAAAATAAAATTGATTTTTATGAATTTAAATACAAATTTATCGCACTGATTGAATTTATAAATAAATTTAAATATAAATAAATTTAAATAAAATCGAGGAATTTTTCAATTTTAAAGCGAACCATTTTTATATGTTTTAAATTAAAGTCATGTTAAATGGCATAAAATTATTTTTTTTTTATTTTTTTCATTATGGAAAGAATTTTTAAAATTTATTTATTTTTACTCTCGTTTTTTTTTTAAATATTTCCATTTTAAACTTGTGCATTTTTTATGTGTAATAAATTAACATCACGTTAAATTGTATAAAATTATTTTTTTTTTATTTATTATTGCAGAATTTGTCAAATTTAATCTAACAAAAAATATTTTATTTTTATAAATATATTTTGGAAGAGTTCTCAAAATTTTATCTTACAAGAGATAAAAAAAATCAAAAATAATGCAATATATATATATATATATAAAAATCAATTCTTAAATTTATTATGGCAGAATTGCCAAAAAAAAAATTAATTTTAATAAAAGATAAAGATGCAAGAAAACAAAAGCAAACGCTGCTGCCGCTGCTGTTGCTGCTCGACTCTTACTCACCGCACACAAAGTTTATCTTAGTTCTTATTCACATACTCATATATAAAAATATTTGGTTAAACATGAAATAAAAGCTTTTAATGCGAGCATAAATTATTTAATTGAGATACTCGTATATATGTGCCATGGCCTGCATAAGTCGCTTCAATTAAAGCCGACTTTGAAGTTGGCTGTAAGAGCCTTATATTAGTGCAATATAAGTGCATAAGTACATATATATATATATATATATATATATATATATATATATATATATATATATATATATATATATATATGTATATATGTATAAATATTTATATATATATATATATGTATAGATATTTTTTTGTGTATAACAGTTCCTTATCAAATGAGCAACGTGAAAAATCTTTTGAATGAAGCTTTATCAAGTAGCTAACATTGATAAAGTGGATAAGCGTTGACAAATAACAATTATTACCATATAATATTTAGTCTAGTCACAGCTTCTGTTTAGTTCTCGACTCAAATTCATATGCAAAAGTCGACGATTTTCACATTTTCACCGTCAAAATGTTGATGAAACTTCAAATTTTCGTTTATATTCTAAGTTTGGCATGCTTAGCTACAGCAACTGCTGACGATAAACAGGTGAGTCGCGCGCGCTGGCTTAGTCTAAATTGTGCTAAACTCCTCCATTTGCAGTTGAACAATGTTCTGCAGAGTAAAAGCATTCGCATTGTCGATGTTAATGGGAGTACGGGAGATATGCAGATAAATGCAACATATAAGAATATAAATACATTAAATGTTGCGGGCAAGCCGAATCAAAGTCTATTAGCCAATTTCATTGGCGCAGGTCTAATAAGGTCTCCAGCGGCTGCAACGGCAGATGTGACGGCAATCATAAACGAGCTAAAAGTCCAAATAAACAGTTTGAATGCCTCTGTGAGCCATCTAAAGAATTTGCTAACATCGCACTTGGCAGAGATGGAGCGGGAGCGGCAGGCAACCGGTTGCTCTGTGCTGGATAATGCGAACAGTGTTCAGCTGATCCAGATGCCCGGCTACGCTCCGTTTCGAGTTCTATGCGATTCAGATGTCGGCTGGATTGTGATACAGCGTCGTTGCGATGGCAGCATTGACTTTTACCGAAACTGGCAAGCTTATCGCAATGGCTTTGGCTACTACGAAGGCGAGTTCTTTCTGGGCCTCGAGTACATACATCGCCTGACCACATCACGCCCATATGAGCTGTATATCGAGCTGATTGACTTCGACAATCGAATGTTCTATGCCCGCTACGATAGCTTTCTCATTGGCAGCGAACAGGAGCAGTATATGCTGAAGTCACTGGGCACGTACAGCGGCAATGCTGGTGACTCATTGAAATATAATCTGTATGACAAGTTCTCGACGTATGATTATGACAACGATGGCTGGTCGGGCGGCAATTGTGCCAACTACTATGAGAGTGGCTGGTGGTATAAATGGGATGCAAATAGGTAAAATCAATGATTGACATAAGTAGTCGCAATTACTGTCTAAATCTTTTTACGTGCATTTAGCAATCTCAATGGCAGATACATGAAGAGGGAGGCGAAAAGTGTAAAGGGCATTTGGTGGTACACACTGAATGGTTACTATTCGCTCAAATCTGTCGGAATGTTCATCAAACCAAAGTACACTCTACTCTGAGAGCTAAGCTTACAAATCAAACTGATTGAAAAATACATTTAAGTCTGTCGAAAATACAATTAAATTATTCGATTTATAATAGGAGAAGAAACAAAACACTTGTTTTATTCCGTTAGCAATTGATTTTGTATACTCCAACTCTATGTGTGCTATGCACTCGGGGTATATTGGTTTTGTTAAAAGGTATGTAACAGGTAAATAGAGGCGTGGCGGAGCTCATAAACTATTTCTTAGTTCTAGCAACTGAGTCCTGTCCTTCTGTTAGTCCATCTGCCTGTCAGTGAATGAGCTAGTTACTTAATTAATAACCTTTCCGTTTAGAGGAAATCGATTAAAAACTTCAACGAATTTTAGTTGTTTAAGCTTATCTCGGGAATACGTCCTAGAGCCACTAAATCTTTCATTTATTTTCATTTATTTCTTAAAAATTTTTGTTTTTTTTTTTATATTTTTGATGTCAACTTCAAATTTTATAAAATTAATTAAGTTTCAGTTCAGTTCTCAATGTCTCCTTTTTGCGGAATCATCTCGAATTCCATGAAATAATAGAATTGAGTAAATCCAATAAGAAGCAGAGACTTTTTAAGAACTTTTATTGTGACAGTCATAGTCACGTATTTAATAATTTAATAATATACAAGCTGGAATAATTGGAAAAGCAGCTCAGCTGGTATTTTCCAAGGGTATCTGCTCGTCGGGCATTTCCGACATATACAAGCAGGAAGAATTGTAAAAGCAGCTCAGCTGAGTTTCTCCTGGGTATCTGCTAGTCGGGCAATCCCGACATATACAAGCTGGAATAATTGGAAAAAGCAGCTCAGCTGGAGTTCTCCAAGGGTATCTGCTCGTCGGGCATTCCCGACATATACAAGCTGGAATAATTGTAAAAGCAGCTCAGCTGAGTTTCTCCTGGGTATCTGCTAGTCGGGCAATCCCGACATATACAAGCTGGAATAATTGGAAAAGCAGCTCAGCTGGTGTTATCCAAGGGTATCTGCTCGTCGGGCATTTCCGACATATACAAGCAGGAAGAATTGTAAAAGCAGCTCAGCTGAGTTTCTCCTGGGTATCTGCTAGTCGGGCATTCCCGACTTATACAAGCTGGAATAATTGGAAAAGCAGCTCAGCTGGTGTTATCCAAGGGTATCTGCTCGTCGGGCATTTCCGACATATACAAGCAGGAAGAATTGTAAAAGCAGCTCAGCTGAGTTTCTCCTGGGTATCTGCTAGTCGGGCATTCCCGACTTATACAAGCTGGAGTAATTGGAAAAGGCAGCTGAGTTGGTGTTCTCCAAGGGTATCTGTTCGTCGGATATTCCCGACATACACGAGCTGGAGTAATTAAAAGCAGCTCAGCTGGTGCTCTCCAAGGGTATCTGCTCGTCGGGCACTCTCTCTTCCGACTAAACCTACTCCGCTCTAATATTTGAAATATAATCGCCTCAGCTGTGCGACCGAGACCTTTATTGTTTATTGCAAGCAATAAGCATAAGCAAAAACACTTTTTGATAAGTGTTCAATTTTTGTTGCTGTATAAGGCGAAGTCGTTGTTCAGATTAACAATATTCGTATTCTAGCAGTCGCTCAGTGTGCATCGAACATGAGAGCTCTAGACGTGTGTATTTTTAAGCTCTTTCTGCTTATTTTATTGGCCGCGAGCTACGAATTCCATGAAATTGAAGTAAGTAAAGTATATTTAACAATATTTGCCTGCGCCCTCTAGTCAATTGTTTATATAATAAACAGACCTTTTCGGTGGATAAATGCAGTTCCTCTTGCATAAGGGAGATGAAACCTCTGTTTAATAGCGCCTTCAAAGCCGAGGAGAAGTTGAAAGCTTATGAAGTGTCTATGCTGGAAAAGGATCAGAAAATTGCGAAAATACAGAAACAGCTAGATGCCATCGAAACGCATCAGGCCAGGAGTAATGCTGAGCTGCTCGATGCACTTAACGGCGTTCAGTGCAGCAATGATAATAAAAACTCAATCGAATTGATGAAAACACAATTGGACGCCAACACAGAAACTCTTAAGATGCTGCTCAATGAAATTGCCAGCTTGAATAGTTCCATATCCATTCAACACACAACCGTCGAGTCGCAACGTAAAGAGTTACCCGAAGATCAGGCCATGAATTGTATGCCCTTCCAGGATTCCTCGGAGATCCATGACATATTTATCAATGGTTACGGCAATGTCTCGGTGCTGTGCGATGCCAAAACAGCTGGCAGCGGTTGGTTAGTGGTGCAGCAACGCTTCAATGGCCACGTGGATTTCTACAGAAACTGGGCTGAGTACAAGCAAGGCTTTGGCGACTTGGATGGTGAGTTCATTATGGGCCTAGAGGCGCTGCACCATTTGACCAAATCTCTGCCGTACGAGCTATATGTGAAGCTAGTCGATTTCAACAACAATGTGCGTCATGCCCGCTACGATAACTTTCTGATTGGCAGCGAACAGGAGCTGTATATGCTGAAATCACTGGGCACGTATACAGGAAATGCTGGCGATGCCTTGTCATACAATCTGCATGACAGTTTCACCACCTACGACCGGGATAACGATGGCTGGCCCCAAGGCAATTGTGCCGAATACTACGTAAGCGGCTGGTGGTACAGCCTATATGGCAACAGGTAGCTTTCTACACAATTCGATTTGATTTAATGCACATATGAATAACCTCATTGAATCTCATTGCAGCAATCTCAACGGCAAATACTTTGATAAGGAAGTTTATAATGAAAAGAGTATTTGGTGGTATAACTGGAAGGGTTATAATGCTTTACAGTCCGTTCAGATGATGATACGACCCAAATATACATTAATTTAAAAGGCAAGCCTATGGGAAAATATCAAATACTGATTACTATCGAAATATGTAACTATTACATTTCATATAAATATATATATATATATATATATATGTATATAATACAAATTTTAAAAATATATTCGTGTTTAGATCTATGAAACTATCTCTGTCATTCAAGAACATCATTCAGCTTATATTAAGTGCATATAGTCTCTTAGCCCAACAAATATCCATCTGTTGGCTAAGCATAATCATTGATCTGTAGTCATAGTGTGAGAGAGATGGAGTGATATCTGTCATATATCTATGCCAAATAATATATACAAATTCAAACATATTCTAAGCTCAGAGAATATATATATTTAATATAAATCATTTCATTCTTAAGAGAGTGTTTGAGCAGAAGGTGAGTTGATTGCTGTTAGTTATTCGAACTGTCATTCCTGTTTTTCTAGGCTGCATATGCGCTGATATGCTGGAGATATGACTAATAATGCTGTTCTTCTTCCTTGCAACGCTATCTACAAAACAAATGTGCTTTTTGAAGTTTATCGTTGTGGGTTTAGCGTTTCTTGAGTTGAAGCGAAAGAAACTCGTCGCTAAATTCTATTGAAATAATGAATTGAAAAGTATTGTCTAAACGTAAAAACCATGTAACTATGTTGTAAATAGTCCTTGTTTCTCTGCAAGTGCTATATATAAAACAGCATTCGAAAATGTTGTGCAAGTGTTATTGCCTTTGTCCAATCAAAGCTATTCGCCACTGGCGGCTAATGCCCTCTGGCAGCGCAAGCAAATCACGACCGATCGGCTCTGGTTTCACTTCCAAACTGACCTGAATGAAGCGCATGATGAGAGTGAGAGTGAGTGCGCTAACATGACCTTGTCTCTTGCAAGTTCTTGATTCACTCAAATACAAATGCCGCTCTTGCTGATCCCATTGATAATTCACTCAAGCAACACTCTTCTTGTCTCAAGCACGAAATGCTGCTGTATGTTTTCAAGCTGACATTCAGACAAGACGCGTATTCTACTACTAAACTAACTATATCAAAGTCACATGCTTCGACTTCTCTACAACCAAAGCTGATGAATATTGTAAGTATTACTCAAACATATTCAAGAAGAATCTATTTTGATACTGCCTATGGCTTAGCAAAGCGCAGCAATCGTTCAATCATTGCAGCTTAACAGTTGCTTGACACTCAGTCCCACAATTACGTTCTCTACAACATTGTCTCATCTAGTCGCCATGAAAGCTATCAATTGAGAATATTGTCTACAAGGCAATAGAAGCATTCATTTTTCTTTGAAATCATTATGAATGCATTAAGGATCAATTGGTGCTTGGGGCCAAGGTTTCGTGCGCGTCGCGCAACTTTGCATAATCCATAATTTTTGCATTGCCAATTGCTTTTTCAGTTTGGTGACAGTTTTGACTCTCACACACACACACACACACACACACACATGCACGCCTAGCCACACACTTGGCAGCTCGGCACACACCCCACGCCCTTTGCCAGCTGTTCAAAGCGAAAATTCGCAATGCGCCGTTAAGGAAATTGCTCAAATTTTGCGGCCAAATTGAAAAGTTCTTCAGCGTTTTGCCATTTTTTTTTTCGCTCTTATTTTTCTATTCTTTTTTTTTTTTTTTTTTTTTGTCTACTTTTTGGTAAGCCACTGTCTAGTGGGTGGGCCAGCGCTGCGCTGGCAGCACTTGTTGTGGTTTATGTTTTATTATGTTTTATTCTACACTCAGCGTTTTGAGCGCATGGCTGCCTGATTGCCACCATTTCGATACTTGACTGAGCAAATTGAAAGTTTTCTCCATTTTGTTTGTGTGCTCGCTGGAAATTCTGTGGCCACTCGCCCATTGCAGCAATCCTTCTTTTTACCATTTTTTTTCTTTTTCTTTTTTTTGCATACGAACTAAACTAAAAATTTATAAACTATTTCGATTTTGGTGTGCAGTGCCTTTTCTCGCCTGTAATCCGCTTCAGTATCAAATTGCTCAAAAGTGCAAAAGTTGTTGACTCGACCAATATATTTTTATTTTTATTTCTATTTTTTTTTTTTTTTTTTTTGATTGTGATTTGCTTTCAGGTTTACTTTTCGCTAGCTGCAGTAATTGGACGCCAAGTCACGCCTCGGCCATATCAAGCTCGATGCAAGCAAATTTAAAGCGATGCACGCAACCACAAATCAAATCAAATCAAATCAAATTAAATCACATTCGCAGCCAGTTGATTGAGTGTTGTATTCGGTAAGCGATTCAACTGAAAATGAATATGAGAAACTTATAAAACGCAAATAAGAGACGAAGCGCTAAAGTCACTGAAATATTGATAAGCAATAAATAAAGACTACGAAATAAATAAATAGTTTTAATGCAAGCCAAAAGTCAATATTCAAGCGGCTTTAAAATTGCAACTTTTTGTTGTTTGTTTAGTTTGGCCAAAAAGGAGAGCGATGGCATAAGAAATTGCAATAAAGCCAAAATAGTTGAGCTTATTAATTATTTTATTATCAAGCCACATGCATGCCATTATATATACATAATCAACACGTCATTCATGCATCATCATTTGGCTTACCTAAGATTGCTTCAAAGGATGACGATTTAACCTTCAAGTGCCAGTTTTTTCATTTGATTAATGACTTGACTTTGAGATGAATTTCTGCGAACTGAAGTAAGCTAAACGCAAGCTCACAATTTCAGTTTAAATTTATTTCGTTTTTAGGGAAATTTCCTTAACCCCGCCAAAGGCCATTCAACGATGCAACGCGCTAAAGCTATAAGTACGACAGATGCAAGAGACTTCCATAGAGCTGAAAATTCGCTAAAATTTCCATTATTCCCGCACGCTCAGCAGTCTCAAATCAATTCAGCTGATCTAATGGCAGTTACTATTGAATATTTGAGCAGCTGTATGTTATCGATAACTTCAACAGCTGCTGCAACTGACTTATGTGCAATAGTATTCAGTTTGCTTGGTCACTCTATATGTATGTTGGCATATGGATTCATTGTAGACGAAGAAGAGACAGTATCTAGACAGAAACGGAGATTAAGATGGGTGCCACTATGCTATGCTTGCACTCAAGACTCTGCTGATTTCTGAACTGCTCAGCAGTCATATAAAACAATTACAACATGCAAATATGTTGCATATGCATATAACTTATCTGTCATATCAGTAGTTAAGCTGAAGTTCATTTGTGACATATTTGTTTAAATAAAAATATATCACAAAAAATCTGTCAAAAATTCTATACAAATCACAAACAAGTTCATGGCATCTGCACTCAATTTCAATATACATAATCTGATATAAATATCTTTCCTTTATCTGCCATTCAACATATTTCAACATATACAAAATGATAAGCTGTAATCGGAGCGTGTGTAAATTCAACTCAAAGTTTGTTTAATATTTTATCACACAAGCGCTCGGCCTGGCTGTGGCCCAAAAAACTTGAGTCACTTCCATCGCCGGTTGACAGCTCGAACACAAATCGATCAGGGCTGACGGCAGAGGATGGCGCCATGTGAATGAACCTTTTGGTCAGTCGACTTCCGTAAACAAAAGCCATGCTAACTGCTTGTCTTTCTCTTGGTCAATGTTTTCTCTCTGTTATTTTGTTTCCTTTTTCTCCGTTTTCTCTCTCTCTCTGTCTGTCTCTCTCTCTCTCTCTCTCTCTCTCTCTCTATCTCTGTCTTTCTGTTTGGCTTGGCATTCTTTGGCATAAACATGCTTCAAATATGCTGGTCATATAAATGGTTCATGTCATGCTTTTAGGCAGCACCGCCCAAAACTGCCCAACAACAACAACAACAACAACAACAACAACAACAACAAAAGAAGCGAAAGCTGCCAATGACCAAGTTCATGTAGTAAATAACTTACTAGCCCACTGGGCAGTGGGCATGGCCAAGACTAACGCCCACATTGTACTTGCACGTGCACTTGCTCTGTGGCCGGGCCATAGTCATCAATTATGTGAAGTGCGTGAAACGTTTCACACAAATTGCGGGCGTTAATAAGACGCGCCCAGGCGCTAGCGTCTGCCTCGCTGTCATAGCTCAAAGTAGGCTACCAAGTGGCCGTCAACGGCGTTGATTGAATGAAATGGTAAAAGGCATAAGAATTGCAGCTGATTAAATGCGTCACTTAAAGCTGTTGGCCAACACACAGCCCAGCAACGAAAGCCGAAAAGCCAAAGCCTTGGACTCGCATTTCAACGCTTCGAGATAGTATCTTAATTACCCACCCAAAGCAAGCAAGGAAACACACACACACACACATGCATACACACACACACACACAAACACACACACACACACACACACACACACACACAAACACACACACACACTAATACACACAGAAACATCAGCAAGTCATTGACCCAGCCGCATCAGTAACAAATTTTGCTCAGCTCTTTAATGTGCTGCTGCAAGGCAATGCCTACGCTTACGTTCAGCTTGTCTTTCCCCTCATTGATTACACTCGTTAATATCAAATTTCAATAGAGTTAGGAGAACATAAGCTTAAGGCACACACATGCAACTTATATGCCCTCGTTTAGTATCTTATGGAAAGTTGTTAAGCTAAATACTCTGCCCACCATCTACAGGGTATCTTTGAGTCGCACAAGCGGGGCTTGTTTTCATTGCTAAAAGAATTTCTTTTAAGGCGACAAAACGATAACAATTTCCTGTTTGCGTAAACTTTACGCTCTCACACTTTCTCACACTTTACACAGGCTCGAGGCTCGAGGCTCGAGGCCGCCGAGCCTCGGACCGCAAGCACCACACAGGAGAAACGGAAAACATTAATTACATAGACCACACTCAAACACAGACACACACACACACACTTATTGTATAGAGACTGGCCGCACACCTAGGCGTATACGCAACAATGACAACAATTTGGCGCACATCGGCTGCCTACAATGAGCACTACGCTCTAGGTCGCTGCCAGCTCTGCCTTAAGGGCTCTGCTTCTCCTGTGCGCAATTCGAGTTTGTTTTGTGTCTCTTCTCCAGTGCTCATTGTTTGTGCGTTCGCAGTTATTTATACGTGGCTCCGCACAAATGTGTCAGCCTCCATTTGGGCTGCTTTTTAGGCCAGCTGATGAGCATTTTATTTGCTGACCATAATTGTGCCAGGCCTGGAGACCACAAAGATTTGTCACTGCCACCAGACACCATGCAATGTGTGGAACGTGCTTTTTCTTTTTTTTTTTTTTTTTCTTTGAGAGTTTCTCATAACAAGCACGCCAACAAAGGAAACAAGTGGCAGTGCTTTAGCGGCGACTGCACGACTCGAAGATATTCTGCGAGCTAATACAACACAGCTTTTAATTTAATTCAATCCAATCAATCAAACGACACAAACACAAAACGAATATTTTTAGTCTATTGGAAGTTTTATGCAATCTTAAAGAGCTTTAAGATGAATTTGATAGGCGTGAAACTCTTCTTCAGCTTTGCGGCTCTTTTTGGCTTCATAAATAAATTCAATTTCTATTAAGATTTACATACACGTCTAGTAAATAAATATTATATATATTATAAATATTATATTATAATAAAAAATATTAAGTAAAATATATAAATATATATCTAAAATAAATATATCTAAAAAATATATCTAAAACATATATCTAAAAAATCTATATACATTTTTTATTGTATAAAAGTCTTTATCTAATATATAACTCAAAAAAATATATGTAAAATGCATATAGATATAAATAAATAAAATATATAGCTGACAATGTGTTTATCATAAAAAAAATTATATTAAATATATATAAATAAAAAAAATATATAAATAAAGAATTTATAAATAAAAAATATAATATAATAGAATATAATGTATAATAAAATAAAATATATATAAATAAAATATATATATAAATTAAATATATATGAATAAAATATATAAAAATAAAATATATAAAAATAAAATATATATAAATAAAATATATATAAATAAAATATATATAAACAAAAATATATATAAATAAAATATATATAAATAAAACATATATAAATAAAATATATATATAAATAAAACATATATGAATAAAATATATAAAAATAAAATATATATAAATAAAATATATATAAATAAAATATATATAAATAAAATATATATAAATAAAATATTTATAAATAAAAAATATATAAATAAAAAATGTATAAATAAAATAAATGAAAATAAAATATATATGTAACTCAAAATGTATATTAAAATTATATCTAACAAAATTAACGAAAAAATACCGAAAGCTATTCGCTTGCTGAAAAAAAAGAATCTTTGCCAAACTTAGCGTGGCCAAACAAACTAATTCTATAATTCATACGACTTTCATTTATAAAAAAAATTACTTTAAGTACATATGTAAGGTAAATAATCTCTTATAGGATATGATATGCCATTATATATACATAACTTATATCATCATTAGCCCTAGCTATAGCCAAGAGCAATACCAAAGCTTAAGCATTTGAATCTCAAACTCTGTCAAAGTTCTCAGAGCGATCAAGTTACATAAACACGACTTTTGTGCTATATGTACATATGTATGTACATAAAATGTAAATACTCGCTTCTAGGATAGTACTGCCTGCCTGACTCTGTACATATCATTTATGTCAACAATAGACCTACTCATATCCAAGAAAAATATCACTTGAATTTCAATATTTTCATAGAACCAAAGTTATCAGAGCCACATTTTAGCTTAAACATAGCGATAGGCATACAGACACACATACATATACACATACATACATATATACATACATACATGCATACATACATACAAACATACGTACATACATACATAGATACATACATACATACATACATACATACATACATATATACTTACATACATACGTACACACATACACACAAACATGCTCCATTTGTAGAGCCACATCCAGGGTATTTTTGCAGCGGCTGCGTGGCCTGCGTGACCTGCCTCTAGACACAAGTATTATGTTACTCGTAATGAGCTTCGGTTTCATGACATTTGAGTGGTTGCGCTTGGTCAGCTTTTTTATTTAATTTGTTTTGTTTAGAGACAAATTATTGTGGTTTTTGCTTTATTATTATTATTTTCTATTTCAGTGTGTGTGTGTGTGTGTGTGTGTTTGTGTGTGTGTGATGAATGATTTATTGATTGATAAATTCGAGGAAGTTCAAGTACTTCTGTCTAGTTACTCGCAATTGCTTTCATCCCTGCGTAATTTATTGAAGAATTTAACGAAATGATTACGTATTAATTTCTACAGATTTTTGAGCATGTTGCGCCGTCGACACTGCCAAATTAATTAAACAAGCTTAAATTAATTAAAAGTTTTGCAACTCTCGGTGTGTGTGTGTGTGTGTGTGTTATAAAAGTCAACTTTTTTTCTTTTTCTTTCTTTTTTTTTTTTTGTATGTTGCATTTTACCATTTGTTGCCAACCTCATTTCAAATCCCAGCCGCGAATTGCGTTGAAAACTTTTGCCAGAATTCCAAATTAAAAGCGAAAGCCAACTGGGACACATACAAATAGAAGAAGAAGAAGAAAAAAACTGTAGGCTCCCAAATCATTTCAACATCACGAGCAAAAAATATATAAAAAAATAAAAAAAACGAACGCCCCCAAATGGAAATATGCAAAAATAAATAAAAATGCCAAAAGGCGATAGCCATAAGCCGTGGAGCGAGCGCAAACAACAATAAACGAATGGGCCAAACGAATTGGACAGCGGTACAAGAACCTTTCCCCGGCTCGCTTGGCCATTAGTCATTATTGACACATTCCTTCCGCCTTTTTCTAAGCCACTTCGCCAATCTGCCCCTGCGTCAATTCTCCAGCTCCTTACCCCCCCTCTATTTCCCTTCCACTGTGCGAGTTTTTGCGGCAGCTCTGAAACTGTTTTGCTGCCGCTCCTAAGTGATATTTCCGCTTGAGTTACCATATTATTTGTGTTTATCTTCCACAGCGACTCATGCACATGTTTTCCATGCGTAACATATAGCTATATACATATACATATATGTATATATACTTATATGACTCCACAAATTTCACTATGCAACTAAACTTTGCTTTGAATCAAGAATACAGAAATTGTAATTAAAATAATAAATTAATCTGGAGACAAAGTTTGTTGCTTATTAAGACATATTCGCTTGAATATTGCTCAGCCTTTTTGCAAGAGCATTTCGCAGTTGATATGCCTTTCACAACAGCAGAGTTATATAGAAAATAGAAATAGCAAAAAAATTTGGGTTGCTGTTTGCTTTCCTTGCCTTGGCGGCTCACAGTCCATTGATGTATGCCGTTAATTTGCTCAACAACAGCTGAGAAACTCAACTCTGAAAAAAAAAAAAAAAAAACAAAAAAAAAGCAATAAGCAACACAAAAAACTAAAGTTTAGTTCCTGGAAGGCTTAGCCATTTGATGTTTAGTTTAAGGCGAACTCACGTGCAATAGAAAATGAAGGCACAGGTAAAGTATGGCAATTGGGAGCAGATTGTCAGCTCGGTCAGCTCGGAAATAATTTGTGAAACTGATTTGTCTATGGGAAACTATAACTAGATAGGTGAATATACATACTAAGTGTGCCAGAGATGGAGAGATTTGCGAGATCAGCACAGTTGACACTTTTTTAGATGACATGATCGATGACATGAGAGCGTGAGAGAGGGAGGGTGAGATATAGTGATGGAAAGAGAGAGAGGGAGAGAGAGAGAGAGAGATAGAGGGAGAGAGAATGTGACTGTGTCATTGGAAAGGCTTTATTCTGGGTACGTAATATGAGTGGCCTATGCATAAATGCATGCAAGCCTTAGGTGTATTTTCATGCCCTAAACTCATAGTTAATGAAAGATGTTATCAGGGCATAATTATATTGTTCAAGTGTATGTAAGAAACAGCAGGAGGCGTGGCACAGCCCATAAAAGTATATATGTATATTCTTGAACAGGACAACAAGCTGAATGTATGTATGAATGTTTGAGCAAGTCGATCCCGGAATCACTTAAATCTAGACAGTTGCAAGGTAGTTGTAGGTTTCTTAAGAACACTCGTAGATCAAGTTTGTTTTCAATAATCTATATATATTTGTATATATTTCCCTTACGATGTAATTGAATACAACTCCATTGACATTCGGCTATTTTAACTTTGCATTTAATTGCATGCAAGTTATCACCCAGCCACTTAAGCGAACCCTATTGAACACATAGACAAGTTTCAAATTGCTTAAGTCGCTCTTTCTAGCTGTAAACATAGCTATAGTAATCATAGCATAAAACACTCAGCATCCGTTTTCAAGCCACTTAACTATAGCTGCAATATAAACACAAAAGGCTTCAATATAAACAAAAACTCTGCTATGCGCATTCTTCCCAGATGCGCCGCATTAGCTATTCCAGCTTTAATATAAACATAATTTTTTCACAATTCTGATCCCAATCACGTAAGCCACTCTCATGAGCTGTCAAGCTTTGGAGCTACTTTAGTTCTATTTTGGAGTTTAATAAAAGAACACTTCGTTGCCACAAACGTAAAATAAATCCCTGCGTCTCATTCATCTGAGTGCAACACAGATTCCAGTAGCTCATTCAAATACCTGAGAAAAACTGCTTTACATGCCTAACGCATTCCTAGTTAATAGATATAGATAGCCATAGCACAATTCTGCGTAAGTTTGACTAGCAATTAAACCTAAACGACATCTTCAAACAGTATGCAAAAGTGATGATGAAATCATAAATTCTATGAATTTTAACTGCATGTGACTTGATTACAACACAAACCCAAATTGTGCTCGCTCAAGGGATAGCTTCACTTATCTAACATTCACCTGAATCATTAGAATTTTAAACAATTATCTGTGCAGAGGCGAACAATGCACTCTCATTAGATAGACACAAAGCTTAGCACACGATTAAACCTTAATCATTTTCGACTTAATCAAATTAGATGCTTGTAAAATAGATTTGACTGGCAGAGCAAAAGATACGAACTGAAGCAACAATGTGGATAATATGCCAAGTTAGTTACTTTTGCTTTGGATCATTCAATTTTAATGCCACACTAAGTGCAGATTTCAGTTCAAATAACAAATAACAACAAATGCTCCAAATAGTTTCACACACACACACACACACACTCGCACACAATTGTGTGTGCATTTAAATCGAGTGTAAATGTTTATTTAATCGTGCACAGAGCAAAAAGCGAACTACAGCTGCCGAGTTTATTGTGAACCCAATTAAAGCAACGCCTCGTTGGTTAGTTTTGTTGGTTTGCCTGGGTTTGGTTTGTTGGTTGGTTAGCCTGGTTTCCTGGCTGGCTGCTTCTGGGTCTGGGTGGCAACAAAAACACTCACAAACACACACACACGCGCGCGCGCACACACACACACACACACACAATTGGCAAACAGCAAAAGCGAAAGCAAAAGGCAGTGCAGAAAAATGTTGCCGATTCCTGTTACAAAATCAACTAAAACAACGAACACAAAAGAAGCCGCTAAGTAAACACCCAACATTTACAACAACAGCAACAACAGCAACAGCAACAACAACAACAGCAACAGCAAATATTACAAAGTAAATAGAAAGAAATGCCAGTTAGTTGCACAGTTGTTCAGTTGGCCGAGTTGTTCACATTGTTCTTCTTGGCTTGTAAGTTGGCCAAGATACAAAATTGCAATGCTAAAGTACGTTTAACAGCGGCTTGCCTTGTAAGTCGACGCACCACTGGAGCGTAGCCAGGGCAACGATAATAAAGTGCGAGCGAGCACACAAAAGGCCAGCGCTTAACTAAAATCACAGCCTGGCCAGATCTGCTGACGGCTGGCGGCTGGCGGCTTCAGGCCATGAATTTGTGTTGTGCACCCCTCCCATACCCCTCGCTTAAATTGGAAACGAAAATATTTAGCATAATTAAATGTTACTCGAAATGCCAAAATAATTATTAAGGTGACAGCATAATGAGTATGCACACGCACGCAGCCACCCAACACACCACCCGCTCACAAAGGCCAGCCAGCCAGTCAGGTTGCCTGCCAGGTTGCCAGCCAGGTCGCCAGCCAGTCAGCCGTGTATTACGCAGCTGTCTTGAAAATGGAAATTGATTGAAGCCCGGCGAGCGGATGGCTGTAAGTAATTGAATGCGAACGACGGAAGTGGGTCGCGCGCGGGCTGCGGCCCGAAGGTCAAGTGCCAAAAGGTGCTGAAGTGTTAAAAACAACTAAATATCCTCAAGGTATCGAGGCTGCAGACACGAAATTAACACCTGTCTACAAAGTCGCATGGCTTCGACCTGGCCTTTGCCACTGCTACTTTGACTACTCAGCCTCAATGTGTTGGCCGGGCCAAGGCCTGCGTTTGACTTGCAAAACAGATTATATCAGCTACACTTCAAGGCCAATAAATTTCACCTGCCCCAGACATATGTGAAGTGCACACACAGTCAATAGACAATGCACTGAAATCAAAGCCAAAGTATGCATATATTTAATGTAAATGTTTCATTTGAATTAGAAGTGGGTCGGGCATTCATAGAATGTGAAACAATTCATTTTCCCATGCCTATAGCATTGAGCGTGCATCGCCTGGGGCAGTAGCCAAAGTTTTCTAGCTTCGATAGCTTTCAAAGGTTTGCAGTTAACAAACCAATAAACAAGTCTTTATCTTTTAAATGCGAAAATAATGCTCTGAGCGCTGCTTAGCTCAGCTCAAATTACATTGCCCGACTAGCGAATACCTGCACCAAATATGAGATGACTTTAGTGGAAGAAGGAAGGTGCATCATACACAAAATTGATGAAGGAAGATATATACTTAGAAAATGGGTTTCATATCCAATTGAAGACTCTCATAGAATAGCAGGAGGAGGTATTTAGTGTAGATAAAAACTTATGCTCTTATATATTTATGAATGGATTTATTATCCATGATGCCATGGGAGAACAAAAGGATCCATGAAGCTTAGATGAAGACTTTTGCATATTTATATTTATATTATTATTCATATTTATATTTATATTTATATTTATATTTATTTTTATATTTATAGTTATTTTTATATTTATAGTTATTTTTATATTTATATTTATATTTATATTTATATTTATATTTATATTTATATTTATATTTATATTTATATTTATATTTATATTTATATTTATATTTATATTTATATTTATATTTATATTTATATTTATATTTATATTTATATTTATATTTATATTTATATTTATATTTATATTTATATTTATATTTATATTTATATTTATATTTATATTTATATTTATATTTATATTTATATTTATATTTATATTTATATTTATATTTATATTTATATTTATATTTATATTTATATTTATATTTATATTTATATTTATATTTATATTTATATTTATATTTATATTTATATTTATCTTTATTTTTATATTTATATTTATATTTTTTTATATATTTATTTTTATATTTTTATTTATATTTTTATTATTATTCATATTTATATTTATATTCATATTTATATTTATAAAGAGATAAAGAATATATAGTGCTCTAGCACGTGAAACGTTTTTGATTTACAAACAAGCCTGGATCGAAGTGCTGTCATATTATAGTTCTGTTGAAGCTTTAGCTCTTTTCTGTACTTCAAAATATATTGACTAAAATTAGCAGTTCTCATTTGCTCTATGATATTTCAATCTTAAGGACATTAGAAACTCATTTATACATAATCCTACTATAAGTTGTAGCTGTCTTTATGAATGATTGAACATATAAATACAGCTTCATATCCTGTTCTTATAAAGCTCTCCACCAACGTGAATTGTTATGCATAAAGGAATCTGCGCCAAATCACAAAAACTTCACTGCTCAAAAGCTCATAGAAAGCAAGACAAATATCGTAGTGTTTAAAACGAATATCGTATTGTGAGTAAAACAGATATCGTAAAGTAAGTAAAACGAATATCGTATGGTGAGTGAAACGAATATCGTAAAGTGAGTAAAAAGAACATCGTATTGAAAATAAAACGAATATCGTAAAGTAAGCACATCAAATATCGTATAGTAAGTAAATGTAATATCGTATAGTTAGTCAAACCAATATCGTAACGTAAGCAAAACGAATATCGTAACGTAAGTTAAATAAATTGTACTGTAAGTAGCACAAATATCGTAACGTAAGCAAAACGAATATCGTATAGCAAATAAATCATATATCATTTAGTAATTAAAACGTATATCGTATGTTTATAAAAACTAAAAATTAGTTTCAATGTAACTCACAAAGTTAGAAAATTGAACACACTTTATAGAAGGGTATTTAAGCTCCAAGGACCACTTACCTAAGCACTTTGAGTGGGCGTTGCAGGGCACAAAGCAGTTAAAAAGCATGCTGAACGCTGTAAAATATAAATTGAAAGTAAATAGACGTCAAGTGGAAAGCAGATGCAAAACTGAAATGTTAGATATGTTAGGGTGGACCAAAACCAAATTGCATTGCTAAACAGCAAACGTTCGCCCCGCTCCAAACCTCTCGCCGTTTTACTGTTTGACGCCAACAAACCACATTTGGCCTCAGTTCTATGAAAACATTTATGACATTCGTAAGTGATGTGCGAAATCTTTAGACATGTCCTTGACAAGTCACAAAATCGATTTCATATATTGCTGAACGTAAAAATAGATATGCAGGAGAATACAAGCACTATGACTTCACTCGACAAGCCAATTCTTTGCGGCTTTCGCTCTTGAACTCTGAATTCAACTCTGGAGTCTGGGCAAATTTGAGTCATTAAAGCTTGAAGAGGCTTACGAACAAGTTGGCACGTTTCGGCAATCCGCAGCACCTCGACGAGTATATCAAGAGGTAGCCAGTCAGGGTGGGGGTTCAGGGTGACGGTGACTATTCAAATTGCGTGAAATGCAATTAAATGGCGCCCGAAAGTATGCCGCAACCTTTTTATTTCATTTTTTTTTTTTGGCAGCTTATGCTAATGCATAAATTAGCTGCCTAACGCAACAATTAAAAAAGTTGCGTACTAAAATTGGACATTATATTTGATGGCCGTCCAACTTTTAAATTGCCTGTGATATTTCAATTCCTAGACGGCAATTATGCGATGGGCCCTTCGAGATACGTATCGAATGGCACTCAACGGGTTTTATTTCTCGGTAATTAAAAGCTGTGCGTAATGCCACGACTCTTGCATGCTATGGGCAGGCCGACTGACAGCAAAATATCATCTTAGCAGCAGCAGCAGCAGCAGCTTTTCGCTAAAGCTGCTTTCTCATGCTTTTCTCTACTCTACTCGCTGTGTACATTCACATTGTGTGTGAATGTGTAGTAGAGGATATATAATTTGTATGCTCTGAAGATGGGTATTTGGATTTTGTTGACACGTGTGTGACAGGTGACAGGAAAGAGGCGTGGCAAATAACGTAAATATAAATATTGCGCTTAGAAACTGATGCTTATTTAAATGAAAATACTTTATAATTCAGAATCAATCAAATTTTGTCATGATTTAATCCCCTTTTGTCTTTAGTATGACCTTCAGAATAGCATAGCTGGTCGGTATTTTGGCCCACTCACTGATAATAGCTTTCTTAAACGTTCTGAGGCTGATGAGCTGCTTTACTCTCGGATAGCCCAGAGAGAATAACGCTCAGCGCATTCGCATCTGGTGAATTTGCGAGCCATTGTTAAACGAACAATCGAAATGTTTGTTTGCCTACAGCCTTACAGCTGCCGCCACAACACTTACCCGATAATCATATATTATAATACCATTTACTTTGACGCAAGGCTCAATGAAAAAATGTATATATGTACATATATATTTGTATTTGTATTTGTACTTGTGTCGAAGCTCAGCAGAGTCTTTCGAATTTGCGTGCATGTCAAAGACAGCAGTTCGGCTCGCTGTCTAGAGTATCTCCTAGTTGAGCCAAGTTGAGCACTTTTACTGGTATTGGAAGTGTATGTGTTTGCAGTAGCATCAATTGGATAATGTACATATATACTGATACTTATATACACTGATAAGATTGGCAAACTGAGTCGATTTAGTCATGTTAATGCAACGTCTTTATACATGTTTCTGTCTGGTCTGGTCTGCCATGTTGACACACAAACTTTGGAAGTGAAGCGAATTCCAACCGGCGCGTGCAATTGTGTGAAGTAGAGGTGGATAACTATCGATAGCACTATCGACCGTCCACTATCGATGACTATCGATAGTTCTACACCTTTAGTCTGGACTCGACTGCCTCGCCTATTCTGATCACGCATCGATCTCTGCTTCTTTGCACGCGCCAACTGGACTGCACTCGGCGACAGCGCGACAACGCCGTCGCCTCACTCGTACGGTACTTTGGCGCCAGTCATATTCTACGTTGCAGTCAAAGTCTAACAATGATTTCACAATATACCAAACTCAATGCGCTAGCACAGTGGTCCAACTCTGTTCATGGTGTGACAGACACTTACAGTGGTCAAAATTCGTTCATAATGCGACATATTTATATAATACATATTATATACACATATATAAAAAATATATAATAGAAATCATTATTATCATAACATAGTATTATGCAAAATTAAATATTCACATATAATTGTTATTCATTTTGTTTTTAAAAATCTATAATCCTATTTTTTCTATTTTTATTTGTACATAATATCGAATAGAATTGCTTTGAGCTTAACTCTCAGCTTACTAACTTTTTTCAAAATTATTTTGCAAATTTCGTGATTATGCACGTATGTATGTATGTATGTATGTATGCACGTATGTATGTATGTATGTATGTATGTATGTATGTATGTATGTATGTATGTGTGTATGTATGTATGTATATGTATGTATGTATGTATGTATGTATGTATGTATGTAAGTATGTGTATGTATGTATGTATGTAAGTATGTGTATGTATGTATGTATGTATGTAAGTATGTATATGTATGTATGTATGTATGTATGTATGTATGTATGTATGTACATTTGTATGTATGTATGGATGTACATTTGTATGTATGAATGTATGTATGTATGTATGTATGTATGTAAGTATGTGTATGTATGTATGTATGTAAGTATGTGTATGTATGTATGTATGTAAGTATGTATATGTATGTATGTATGTATGTATGTATGTATGTACATTTGTATGTATGTATGGATGTACATTTGTATGTATGTATGTATGTATGTATGTATGTATGAATGTATGTATGTATGTATGTATGTATGTATGTAAGTATGTGTATGTATGTATGTATGTAAGTATGTGTATGTATGTATGTATGTAAGTATGTATATGTATGTATGTATGTATGTATGTATGTATGTTTGTACATTTGTATGTATGTATGGATGTACATTTGTATGTATGTATGTATGTATGTATGAATGTATGTATGTATGTATGTATGTATGTATGTATGTATGTATGTAAGTATGTATGTATAAGTTAACACAAAGTAGTTGAATTAGGCCAACCGGATGCGTGTGCAACAAAGTTGCGTCACTCAACAGAAGTCGCTGATACAAATGTAAAGTGATCCATCGCTGAGGAATGTCACGAGGCACGTGGTCAGCACTCATCGGCATCGCTGCTGGTGCTGGCAGCTGTAAGCTATGTTTAGGGAATTACGCTTAAGTAAGTTTTATAAGAATCGATGAACGATCCACACGGATCACTAATAAACAGTCAAAACACTAAATTTATCTATAATTTATCTAGAGCTAGAGCTGGTTACACTTCGAGTGTCCAGTCCTGTGTGAATAACCATAAATATCAGAATGTGTTATTTGATACATCGCCTCTCTAAATTTTCTTAAATATATATTTACCTATTTTAACATATATCTATATATTTTCCCATTCTACTTGCCGACTGTTCTATACCCTTTCATTAGCAACTGCTTGCTATTTACAGGTCATCGATCAGTCGATCACTCGTTCTGTTCTGTGCAAATAATTAAACTGATTATTCTGCTGGGCCTTGCATTTATTTCAGCCATTACTCATACGCACCGTTCGACCATGTTGGCCATGGCCATGGCCATGGCCATTCGACGCCGCCATCAGCTCACGGGCTTACGTGATGGACCGTAATTACCCAGCATAACAGTTAATGAATGACAGCCAAATAGTAGACGAGGAAGAAGAAGGTCTTAAGAAGCCAACATTAAGCAAACATGTTGCGTGGCTTCTGCTCACAGGCAGCCTCTGGAGGGCATTGAAAACGCTCGAAGCGCCAAGCTATCGATTTTTGAGCATTAGATATGCATTTAGCTGCGAATTAAGTTGCGGTTGCGCGTACAATTCAATCTCAAATGAAATTTACATTTAAGCGCGCCGCAACGGCATTTTGTTAATTATTAGATTTGCGTTTTTCTGGGCGCTGCCACTTGAAATTCAATTAATTACGACGCCCGGCTGGGCGCGGGTTTGGGGTGGGGGAAGGGCAAGGGCAAGGGAAAGGGGTGTCGGGTGACGCTTTATTTCGGCACGTGATAAATTAATTTAAGCCAAAAGCGTTTCGTGTAATGCTTGCATATTGCGGCGCTGTCCAGGTGCCAGAACGACGCGTGGGCGTGGCCCTGGCACAGTAGTAACAAGTTTACAGCGCCAGCCGCCACACGAGCCGAACCGAACCGAACCGAACCGAACCGAACCGAATCGAGCTGAGTCGAGCCGAGCCGAGGCGCGGCTAATTGAGTTGAGCTGCGACCAAATTGTAATGCCAACATTTTATTTGGCAAACGAAGCTGCTATCGCTTTTGGCCATTGCACGCAATCCCATGTCGTCCTCAATTACCAGCATATTTGAATACTAAATGTAAAAGACTGCGCCGCCCGAAATCAATTGGGCGCACTTTAGAGCTGACCTCTGCTGGCCGGCGGCTATGCCTGAACCCGGCTCAGGGCCTTCTTCGCACTCCTGCTGACAGCTCCATTTAGTTTTGGCCCACTAATTAAAACGCAGCACTGACTGCGCCCCAATCAGCGTATTAATCTCTGTTTTAGGGCATAGACCGTGTGCCGAGCCACAAAGTGGCGGACCTTGAGCTATGCCCTTTTTGAATGCTTCACTTTTTGATACATTTTCTTTAAGGTTGATGCTTTGCTGTTGTTGCGAGCTGGGGGCATGAGACACGTCATTGAGTCTAAATATGATCTACAGGGAAACTTTTCTGGTATTATGCTCAGATTCCTATTGCTTGAAATCATATTCTATTGCTGATTCTCTATTCTCTTGCTGTTCTAGTGAGCTCGTGGTATAAGCTATCATTGAGTCTTAATATAATCTATATCTTCTCATGCATAGCTATCTCTTTAGCTGCCTTAACGAAGCTTAGGCCGCACTCCAACATTTATTAAATTTTGCATAATTTTAAATTATTATTACTCCTTAATATAGATCCATAAGCGCATTCACACTTCGTTGCTATTTTTATACATTTTGCCTGTTTATTTTTTTTTTTTTTATATATATACTCATCTTTGTTTTTGTTTTCTTCTTCTTTTATTTGACATAAAACAAATTCTAGGGAATTCGTTTATTGCTGCGATGCTTTCGGTGCTTTTGTCTAATATATACAGCTTGACACGAAATATTATTAATTGGTCTAGACGCGAACAAGGCAGCCATGAAATGCGAAGCGAAGCTATTAAAACACGAAGCAGGCGGAATACTTCAAACAAAACTTGGATATGGGGCGCTGACAAAGCGAACGGTGGGCATAACAAAAAGTCAGATTTCTAAATGATTAACAATTACTTTTAAGCCTTAAAGATAATTTGCTTATTATCAGCTTTGCCATGCAGCAGCAGCAGCAGCAGCAGCAGCAGCAGCAGCAGCAGCAGCTTGTGCATGTAGGCGGCTGAAGGTATTAAGCTTCGGCTTGGCTTTAAGTCCCAGTGGAATTTTATGCCGACTCTGACAAGCTCTGTGCTACGGGGGGGACACACAGCTGTCTGCACTGTACTGCAGCTACACATGGCACAGTGTGAGCAGAAAGTCTCTGTATGACAATATGTAAGTGTGATTTACGATTCGTGAAATTTGCTTGATGGCTCAACTGATACGCAGTTAATGGGCAAATAAGGCTCAGCTGCAATTGTGAGCGATATAAATATTTATATAAATATATATTTATTATTATGAAACATGTTTTTTTTAAGGCTATAATACTATATATATAGCTATAATACTTTAATAGTTTATTCCTATTTAACACGTGTACTGCCCAGATCTTTTTTAAATAAATAAATAAAAATAAAAAAAATTATAAATAGCTAAATATGAGAATAGTAATATATATTTATTTTTTTATATGTTATATTTTGTATATTATTTTTATGTTATATAATAATAAAAAAAAATATAAAATAATAAATCATATATTTTTTATATTTTTTTTATATATTATTTAAACATTATTATGTATTAATATAATAATAATAAAAAATATAAAATAATAAATTTATTTTTTATATATTATTTATATATTATTATATTATATATTAATATAATAATATATAAATAATATAAAAATATAAATAAATACATATAATATATATAAAAAAATATATATGTATATATTTTACTATTTAACTAATTACATATTTAACTATTTTTTGTCCATGTGTTTAAAAATCTATTAAAATAACTTTGTAACTGCATGTCTATATATCTATCTGTTTATCTATAGATATTGATTATATTTAGCTTATTCTTATATATATTTATCTATTATATTTATTTTATTCTTTACTATTTCTCTGCCTATTTTAATATCTTTATTATTGTATTATTTTTATGTATTTGAATATAAAATAAAAATAATATTATGTTTGTCTAACTTTCATTTTATTTATAGCTAAATTAGCTATTATTTTATCTCTTGTTTCTATGCAGCTTATTAAAGACTTTAACATTTGCTGCTGAGCATCAATACTAAGCTATGGATTTCTATTCTTGATAGCAATCTATAGCTTAGTATTGATGCTCCGAAGAAGATGTCTTTATCTGATGAAACAATGTGGAGATGTGAATATAAATGAATTCATATCTCCACATTTTTTCAACATTATTCATGCATACTTATCTATTCGCCTATCCATCTATCCAACTTTCTATTTATAAATACCTATCTATATATATATTTCCACCTATATAGCTATAATTTTATGTTATAATTCTCTAATTTTATATATCTACAATTTTCTTTCCTTCTTATCTAACCATATTTATATATGCATATTTATCTGTTGTCTTTACCATTTATGATTTTTTCTACTTATAAATATCAGCTAAATATAACTGTACCTAAAGCTAACTATCCATCTACCTACTGACTACAACTCTTTATCGCTTTATCTTTCTTTAAAATTATGCATATATAGATATATACATATATATATTTATCTTATATTCTATCACGCTAACTATAGTTCCCAAACAGTCTCAGCACAGCATTCAGAATTGCTGCAACATTTCCTTCTTATCTCACCATATTCATATAGGCATATTTATCTGTTATGTTAACCATTTATGACTTTTCCTACCTATAAATATCCATCTAAATATAACTCTACATCTGACTACCTACCTACCTACTATCTACTTACCTAGTATACCTCTTTCTCGCCTTATCTTTCTTTCAACTTATGCATATATAGATATATATATATATTTATCTTATATTCTATAATGCTAACTATAGTTCCCAAACAGTCTCAGCACAGCATTCAGAATTGCTGCAACATTTTCGGCTGCTCTCAGCACACCATAAAGTGTACTTAATGAAACCTTTTAAATATAATGTTATGCAAAAAATAAGTTATATTTCGTACAGCGAATTTCGACTTGCTTTTCCATTAAAAGCAAACTTCCGCTAGTTACTGTAGTGTTTTGCATGTTAAGCTTGCTTTGCTCTTGGGATGTTTGAAGTCTGCGCTCAGCTTCTTAAGTGAAGTTCAGCCACATGTTAATTAATTGCCAGCCGCTGCATTTTGGCTCAAGTTTTTATATGACTTATTAATAATGCAGCAGCCGCAATGTTTGCACAGCAAAACCACCATCATCACCACCGCCACAAAGTGTGCGCAGCACATGTGCAAGCGCTCTTACCATTATTATTACGTAGACAACATGCGCATGCAGGCGCTGTTTGACTAAGGCGTGTAGCAGAGTAGTTGACTCAAACAACACGCGCCAACTGCATAATGAATATTATGGTATTTCGGGATTGTGTCTACACTTTTAGTATGCAGCAGCGAAAAGTGTGCTAATGGAGCTTATTTCAATCTACTATCCACTTGTCACTGCTCGCCTAATTAATCGAGTTTACTGCTACACAACGTTCGATTCCCAATTAAATGCAATTCGAGCGACTACGTATATGGGGCAACATTGTCAAATGCTTTTGCATAGTTCAGGCTGAGTTGGACAAGCGAATGGTATGCCATGAATATTCATATGTGACTACGTCTGCCCTCCTTGCTATCTGACTGTCTGGCAGTACAGCGTCTATTGTGGGCCCCCCTTATGCTTGGGGCCATTGTCATACGTTGTCGTTCCCATCTTGGCAAAGTTTCACGCACACATGAGCACACAAATGATCACAGTCATCGGTAGTCAATGCAAACAAAGCGAGCAGCAAAGCATCCACGAAATACATCCTTAAATATTCATAAACATTAGATGAGTATATATATCCTTACGGTGTGTGTGTGTGTGTGTGGTGCGGGTTGAGTGTGTGTGTCTAAGTCTAGTTAAATCACAGCAGAAATGTTGAGTCTACTGTTTCGTCGTCTTATGACTAATCAATTGAATTCTCACTTTCCGGTTTGCAGTTTCTCGTCAAATTGCTATTTCAGCTGATTTACGCATGCTTTTGTCCTGCTTTTGCTGCTGACTTTATGATTGATTCATACCTGGCCTAAGATTGAAAATTTTTTAATTTATGTCAGCTTTTTGAATTAGACTCAATTATGGCTGCCATAACAACTACATAGTCTATATAACTCTAACCTTCAATCCTTCAATGCTTTCCATAGTCTTTTTAGTGCTTCTCAAGCAGCAGCTTTTTCATGCCAAAGTCTCCAGCTGGGCTATATCTGTAGTACATATATCAAGCCATAATGTGTCGCGTTGTCTCATATCCCATTCTCACCTGGCGACATTTGTTGATGCTAGTTTTTGAGTATGTAAATATTATCAGGTGTCTGTGCTAGCTTTTCGCCTGTCGCCCTCACAAGCAAGCAAACAAACACACACACACACACACACACGCACACGGAACACACAGTGAAGCCAAATGATAAATGGATTTTACGCTTCTACGAGCCATGCGAAATACAAAGAAAAAAAAAAGAAGAAGAAGTTACTCGCATCTGATAGATATTTGTTTGGAAAGCATCTGCAGCATAAAATTTGATTATATGAGACATATAGTGTCTGTTCGATCACTTCAACCATAATAAATTATGCAAATTTTTAAACATTTAAATTAAACAAAGCAAAAAGAAAAAAAGATGATTTTTATAAATATTTTATTACTTATTTTTTTTTTTTTAGAACAATTAATCAAATAGTTCTATTTGCATAAATTTATATTGCAATTGAAATGAATAAAATTTGTGTTTACTCTTTTCGCCCTCGTTCAACATTCAAATGAGTTAACGCTAAATTTAATATTCAACAGAGCATGAAACAATTAATTTAGTCAAATTGCAAAAGCAACAAGAAAAAAAAAAATAAATAAAAAAATAAAAAATTGCAGCCAAATGTAAATATTTGCAATTTTGCATAGACTTTGTTTTTTTCTTTTTTTTTTTGGCATTTTTAGGCCAGGTAAAAGGTAAAAGTGCAAAACACATAAAAGCGAAAAACTTCCCAACGCTAAATCAGATCAGATTCACCACGCAGACAGGGACGCTGTGTGTCTGTGTGAGTGTATTGGTTGCATTGGATACATTTTGTACAAGCCCTAACACGATACTGCCATTAAAATGATTGAGCCACAAAAACCAAAAATCCACAATTCACCAGAAAATTTGCCAAGTAAACGGATTAAATTTCTCGTTTTGCGCAACAGAGAAAAATAACAAAATTTCAACGCAACAAAGAGATGCCCTGACGAACTTACTTGCATTTATGTAAAAGAATTTTAATTAAATTACAAATAATCAAATAAAAGACAATTTATTAAATAAAAAGTTATTTGCAATATAATACAATAGAATATTAATTTGAACTATTTTTTTATACTGATTTCATTGCAAATGCGCATATAACAATCAGAATGAAGTTTGTATATGCATTCTCGCTCTCGAAATCGTGCACGAAGATCCTTCTACTGCAAGCACAGCCCAAGTTTGTTTTAAGGAAGCCAAACTATTTTTTATACTGTTAAAATCTATTAAAGTCCATTTCGAATTTCCAATCGCTTACATCGTAGACACACTGAAATTGATTTTGGCTCATAAACTTAGTTAACTTTCATAGTTTATTTTGATCTTGTTTATTCGCTTTTAATTTAAATAAAATTCTTTCTTTTCTTTTTTTTATTCACTTTTATTTTAAATAAAATTGCTTTTTATTTTTTTTATTCACTTTTATTTTAAATAAAATTCTTTTTTATTTTATTTTATTCACTTTTATTTTAAATAAAATTGTTTTTTATTTTGTTTATTCACTTTTATTTTAAAAAAAAATTATTTTTTATTTTTTTTTATTCACTTTTATTTTAAATAAAAATCAAAATAAATAAAAAAAAATAAAAAACAAATAAAATTCTTTTAATTTTTTTTATTCACTTTTATTTTAAATAAAATTATTTTTTATTTAATATTTTTTTTCATTTTTATTTATTGAAAAAAAATTTAAGTTAATTGAATAAAAATATATACTAAAAATTTTAATTTATGAAAAATATTTTTAATTTACTTTTAAAAAAATATTTCTTATATATACATACTAAGAACTATATAAAAAAATTAAAATATTTATTTAAAAAAATGTGTTTAGCTTAATGAACAAAAATATGTATTTTTTAAATAAATTTTTATTATAAAAAAATTATACTTAATTATGTTAATTATTATATTAATTATGCAAATGTAGTTTATATAATAAATTTTATTTATTATTTAATTTATTTATATTATTTATTAAAGAAACCTACAGTTTAATTTATAAAAAAGCTGTTTTTTTTAATTATTAAAAAAAAAAAATATTTTATAAAAATTTTAATTGCTTACAAAAAAGTTTTTTTTTATGAAAAAAACTTAATTTATTTTAAAACAAATAGTTAACATGCATAATTTATTTTTTAAATAAAATATTGCAAATCATTTAGCTGCATGTAGCATATTTTGTGCTCTAGCTGAAATGCTTTGCATCGGCAGAAAGGGTATAATTATAAAGTCTTGTTACAATATCGTAATCAATTTAAGCATTTCAAATATAAACAAAGTTCTCGGCAGCGCCGGGTTAAGTTCGGATGTTTGATTTCTGCTAAGACAGAGAGAGAGAGAGAGAGAGAAGGAGAGAAAGAAAGAGAGAGAGAGAGAGAGTCTGTGTGTGTGTGTGTGTGTTGCTAACTTAAGCAATTCAACTGCCAAAGAAAACTTCGTCAGCTTGACGCGTTTCTGTCTGACAAATATTTGCGTGCAAAAATTGTGTTGAACAGGAAGCGAAAAGAAGAGCAAAAAAAAAAAAAAAAACGAAAAAAATTATAAGAAAATATGTGGCTCAGAAAAAAAAAGGAAAAGAATTTGCTGTAAGTTATGCTCAGGTGAGATGAGAGTGCGCAGGCTGATATGAATAAAACACAACTGAATAGGAGAGTATGAGCGCTAGCAATCAACGTCGCTTTACACACTCAGCCCGCCCGCGCGCACAAGGCGAAGTAATTTACGAAAATTATGCCAGGCTTTTAGCAGATTCCATTTAAACAGTTTTGCATAAACAACAAACGCCGGCTAATGGAGTGCAGTCGAGGCTGATAACTATGAGATTTCCAAACGTAAATACGCATATTGTGCAGTCGAGTTGGATTGAATTACGCATACGCAGTGTCTGACAGACACTTGAATTGATGGATGAATGTTTGGCCAGCTCACGCCAACTGATTGACTCGTTAGCCACAATAATAGCAGCAACATCATCAGCATCATCATCATTATTATTAGCCACGTTCATGGTGTCAGCCAGCAGCAGCAGCAGCAGCAGCAGCAGTTATGGCCATCACTGACAATCCAGTGATAAACTGCAAGATGTCTAAACATTATAAAGTCAATTATATAATGACGTCGACATTATCGCTGTCGCTAGTTAACGCTGCGCCCGCGTCGATGCGTCGACCACTTGACATGCTCGTTACAATTTATGGTTTGTTTATATTGGAGGGTCGCTCGACTATTGCACATGCATGCCACAGGCATGCCGTGGCAAGAGCAAGTCTTACACTTGGCTGCCTGGCGCCGCAAATTTGCCGCCATTTGCTGTTCACTGACTAAGCTAAGCAATAGCTGAACCCAAATAGCTGTCAAAATAATTGTCGATGGTCGGATAGCTGGCGAGCTTCATAAGACCACACATACCAAGGCAAACCAGTGGATATATGGGAATATATCTAATATTAAATGGAAATTGATCTTTAAAATGGCAATGGCTGTGGAAGTTGAAATACTAAGGAGCTTCGGCTAAGGCGAGCAGCGTCTGTTTTAAAAATGTCTAGTCTATAAGGAAGTTAGTAACAAAGCTAAGGGAAGCAGGTGAGAGTGCTCTAGTCGGTAGTGCTTGACTTTGAAATATCGTGACTCATTAGCACAGCTGCTAGTTCAATCATTCTACGCTTCTATTTAGCTTACATGCATAGTCATAAACTGTCCACTATATATATTTTATGATCTGGTTTTATGATCCTACGGTCTGTTATAT